>CM032232.1:117820000-118182500 GCA_019009955.1 Riptortus pedestris
ACAAACAAACAAACAAACAAACAAACATACACGAAAGAAACAAAATGCAGTTATGGTGTCTATGACATGTGGAACGAAAAGTTATCGTGAAATTTCGCAAAAAAAATCAATGTACAGACAGAGGTTACAATTTTATATATATATATATAGATTATAATGTTAACTGACCTTATTTATCATATCCAACATTGAATCGGTGGACTTTGTTAAACATTTTTTTTAAATTTAAGTCATGAGTACAAACTCAAGGGGTAACTTCCTTTGGGGAAATCTGCTAATAGGATATTAATGACATGTAATTAATTGTAAAATATGCTTTCCTTACGCAGTCCCTCCGGAATTAGTTTGAACACTTCTTTCTTGTTTTTAGCCAGTTTCCACTAAGGGAAATCAGCTATCAATTTCTGTACGACCTTAAGGTCGTACTCATGACGCGATTTTCGAAACAACCTTCTCTCTCCCTTCCCTTTCTAACTCTCTCTCTCCCTCCCCTCTCTAACTCTCTCTCCCTCTCTGTCTTTCTCACACACACTCTCACTCGCCTCTCTCACTCCCTCTCTCCATCCTTCTTTACCCCCGCTCTACCTTCTTTCCTCTTTCTTATTTCGAGTTATGAAACCCGGATTATAAAAGCTCGTCTTTACTACTCATGTAGGTGTCGAGTAGGGAGGTAGGTCAAGGCGAAGCTCAATAAAGTTTGGAGTGGTGAGCAAATATTTCAAAAACGACAAATATATCTTATAGCGCCCGCAATTGGAAGCCCGGTTTATCTTCACAGCGGGATTCCAATAAAATCTTATACAAATGTCAAATGGGACTGTTAAAGCTTTCACATCACAGCAGAAGAAGTTTCACTTACCAGAAGCGAATTGAAATTGGCAGTTAATCATTGGAGTATTCAGATAGTGGGATTAAGATTGCCACAGGATGTGAACCTATTCACGAGGAACGAACAGTTATGGAAACGGCCGAACTAGCTCTAAAGTCCCGAATTCTGCCGACCACACACAGAATATAAATGCAAATATCTCGGTTAATATTCAAGATACAGAATAAATGTATAGAACAACATTTATAGTAAATTTAATTTGCAATAATATTGATATTGTTGCGAAAATTAAACGGCTCTACTTTTCAAGGCGTGATTGGGGAGTGCGGAGAGGTTCAAAGAAGTGCCGCTAATTTGTCGCTCATTGGTGGATGGCACTAGTCCCTTTCAGACCTTCTTGGAAGAGCATCGGTCTCATCCTGCTTCTCTATTTAAGCCTGTACAGCTCGACCTAGTGGAGCCGGCAGAATCTAATTAAGGCCCGCCGTGCCTATCTTCCTGGAACTTCTGGACCTTTCCTTGGCTAGCCCCTTCTACAGGCATTTATAAGAGACCCTGCCAGTACCTCAGTCTCAGTTTTACGCTCAGCTGTGTTGACGCTCGACGGTCTTCAAGGGATGTTCAACGCTACAGTGTTACTTAGTGCAGTGTGGTAAAGTGTTGTGCCATGAGGAACAGTGTTGGGCCGTGTCTGTAAGCAACAGTTTAGTGCCGTGTTTAAGACAGTACAGTGCCACGAAGTAAATGACAGTGGCCGTGAGTGAATTATTGGACTGTGTAATCTGAAGAACAGTGACACTATCAGTGTAATACTCTGAGTAGTAATAATTTGCCAAGAGTATTGTGCATTGTGAAATAAATCGTGCAGTGAAGAACTGTGAAACTTGTGTGTGTTTGATTTTGCAATCCAAAAGAACTCTTATTATCAACGTTTATTACTGGTTTTGTAATAAAACGTAACAATATTATACATTGTTTCGATCGGACGCATAATTTTTCAAAAATCGCGTCATGAGTACGACCTCAATAGTTGATTTCCCTTAAGAGAAATCTGCTAAAATCCGGCTTCCTGTGCCACTCTCAGGACAAATGTACTGTACTCAATATATCTGCTATGTATTCCAATATACACATTTACTCCATACATTATATAGATAAGCAGAATTATTTTTATAATTAAAAAAAACTACTCGAATATCATTATTAAAACGACTATGTTAACCGCACATAAATGTGTAAAGAGATTTGTTGTTATAAAAAAAAAATTGTAATAAAACAATAAAGATGTCAAATTAAATTAGAGCTAAGTGAGCTATTGTGCTAGTAATTAGATCTGTAATAGTTATAGCATATTCAATATAAGTCAAATATATTATACATAAATTATCATAAGTACATTGCATATAATGGGTCTTTCATGATAGATGGAAAGCAAACACGCTACGGAAACCATACAAAACACTTTTCTTCGGTAATCTACACTAGAAGAAATGGTTTTCTTTCATAAAAGTATAATCCATTCTCTTTGCGTATTACATTCTTACATATATATCATTTAATATTACGTGTCCTCCTGGTCTGTGAGTCCTTTCACAAATACATTATTTTCTCTTGCATTATCCAACTTCCAATTTAGTGCTTAACGTGAAAAGTCTTCATCACTGCTGGCACATATCATCGTGATAAGCTCAAAATAATCTGAAAATACCGGAGATCGTATCTCCCCAATCTGTCAGAATTTTCTTATGACCAGGACTAATCTATGCATGTAACTAGGTTTGAATAGGTAGATTGTAATTCTTGAATGTATTTCATAGACTATCTCTTCAAACTCGTATTACTCTCTATAAGGGAAGTGGGGCGAAAAATTATGAAGTTTAAAGGATTTTTAAAATGGCCCTATATTACAAAATTATTAGAATGATCATTTTGGGCACTAATTTGAAATAAATGTTCTTTCATTTACAAATATCAAAGGTGCTAGGAAATAGGCATCTGATGTTGTTATTTTCCCTTTTCTCTGCTATTTTAATCGTCTTTTTCAGATACATTTCTTATATATTGTAGCATCATATTAAAATTGATATTACAAACATCAAACTCTGCAGGAAAATTGTTAGCCCCTCGTTTTAAATAATGTAGAGAATAGTATCGGCTACAGAAGTTATCATTCAATCAGAATATGATTGTTTCATTAAATAACATCCTAAAATCCCCCCCCCTGGCTAGAGAAGGGTGCCACCCTGTAGATAACCCGTCCCAATTAGCCAGAGTTGCAAAAAGTGGACGTTAATAAATAATAATAATAGAATATGATTGTATTTTTGAATTAACAGATTCAAACAATTTTGGTATCCTCGAATTAATATATTATATTCTGATATGTTAGTAATTGTTTTCATTTCCGGTGAAGAATATTTCTTCCTATTCACCTCTGATGTGTTGGTTGACCTGTTCACAATTCAGACACTTTCTGTTGTGGAGGTTATTAAAATGTAAAGTAGCTGAATTTGTTCTCATTATCATTTGTATTTGTTCACTTAATATTCATTGCGGTGTTAAGTGTTACAATTATTTAGATTTATCTATTTATTAATGAAGTAGTGATTCCTGAAATAATGATCAAAGGGTCGCTGTGATGGTGGATCAGATAGCAGTACTCGTATGACATGATTATATACTGCTCAAAAATGAATAGGGATATTGGCTGTTTTGTGGTATTATGGGGCCTAGCAGTTTTTTTTTTAATTATAAATATCATTAATATTTATTAGAAATTATTGTCTTTTTTGTCCATAAAATAGCAATTTAATTAAGGTCGATTTAATTAAAATTAATAGGATAAGAAAAAATAACCAATATCCGTATTCATTTTTGAGCAGTATATATTGAGTGGCATAGTTTCTGGAAATGTTTCTTATATATATATATATATATATATATATATATATATATATATATATATATATATATATATATATATATATAGATAGATAGATAGATAGATAGATAGATAGATAGATAAAAAGGTAGATAGATATAGATATAGATATGAATATTATTCTCTGTGGAGAGCCGAATCAAAGAGCCGCCCATCGCCATGTGGCCGATCCCAGTTAAAAGAAGAAGCAGGTGGGTATGGGTTTTTCCTTGATCCTGTATGAATTTACATGGGAATTACGGAGTGGGTGAGGGTTGGCAAGACTGGCGGGATAGGAGGGAGGGGGGTCTTTTTGTCGGTAAAACACACCAACAGCTGTTTGTGCATGCTCCGAGAGGAGGGGTGGTCACTGAGCTGCAACACTGCAAAAATTTCTCTTGGCTGCTTTTTAGAACAGCTTCTCCCCAAGAATCAATAATGCTTTTGGCTCATTTAGCATTTGGGAAATCTGCTTAAGGCACGCAACTCCTACGTAACGGTTTTTATTAAGAAATAGCCTCATTACGTGTCATTCAAGGATTCAAATGTAATAAGGGTTTTCCTTAGAAATTTACATAGCATCAGCACTAAGTATTGCTTTCCCTTTTTAGAAGTCATATGAAAAAACTTTGATGGATTTTTACTTGAATTTCTGTGTAAACGGCCACTATTGTAGGCGCAATATTGAAAAAAAAA
Organism: Riptortus pedestris; assembly: GCA_019009955.1. Taxonomy (NCBI): domain Eukaryota; kingdom Metazoa; phylum Arthropoda; class Insecta; order Hemiptera; family Alydidae; genus Riptortus; species Riptortus pedestris. The sequence goes on from CM032232.1 coordinate 117,824,446, forward strand.
TAGCGCATATACAAAAGTCTATCCTTTATTTATTAATTTCATTAATTGTTTTATTTTCAACGTGAACCCCTGTCATTACCGAAAAATATATTTCTTTTGAGCGCTGTTTGACTTTCCGATAGTTAACTCAAATATATAATTACTCACTGAGATCCTTCCAGATCCCAAGTTTTCAACTGTGGCTAAAAGCAAGATAATAATTTTATTATGTATTTCATAGAAAGGCCTAAAAATTAAAAAGAAATATACCTGCCAAATTTATATACAATTTAATCAAACTTTAAAGATTTATTGATAAATTTTAGCCTTATCTCTTCTAGACTCAATAGATTAAATGAGAAAAAAAAATGCAGATGAAATAGTTTTGATCATAAATATTGTGCATTTATACTTCCTCAATAAAAATTTGTCACCTTAATTTTATTAATAATATTATACTTTTCACTCCCATTTCTCAATATATAGAGTCGCACTACTTATTACTATATTTCATTAAACTTAATTTTCATTCCTTCACCAACATTCTGTTAATTGATTGGTTCGAGCCAGCAGTAAAGAAAAGTTTATGAATATCCTTGAAATTGTTTAAAACCCGTCTACACCATTAAATTCCATTCATTGTATACCATTGAGCTACCCAAATTCCTAAAATGGGCTAAAACTCCATTTTCCGGAAATCGGTTGCATGCTACTGCCGAGATTTTATCTTTGTATTTATTAAAATGCTCAATTCAGAGTAATAATTAAAAAAAAAAAAAAAGAAGAGAAAGAATAAAAAAAATTGACGGCTTACCAAAGCCTATAGTTAATTTGCTTCAAGAGGATATATTTAGTTTCCAATATAATATATGTTTTCCAATGAAAATCTATGTTGACACCAACACAGCTGTCAGATATATATTTTATTCATCTGTAACTAAATCCGGTTCCTGTTGCTTGCTAGAAACGTGAGCTTCATTTGATTGAGAAAGGATTTTTTTCAATCAACCATTAATTAGACAAAAATTCATTTTTTTGTCCGATCACTTAGGATTATCGTCAACGCCGTGTTAAATCTCTCTTGAAGCAACTTAAAGGCCTCCTTGGTTGATCTCTTCTTTTTTTTTTTATTATTCTATAAAATTCTATGTATCTCCTACCTACATTAAACCAGTTTCTGCTGAACCTGAAATAGCTTGATTTTGAAAATGAACTTATTGACATGTCAGCACAGGACTAAAGATTTTTCGGAAACCTAAAGTACTCTCTTAATATGAAGAAATAATATACTGCAATGGACATGATAGTATTGTTTTCTTACTCAATTTAACATTTTTTACTCTATCTCAATACAGCTATAATTTTAACACGTTAGCTGCTAAACATGCTCCTAGACCTTGTAAAAGGTGTTGATTTTTTCTAGACGTAGTTGATATTTTATTGTTTTAGCTACTGTGAGTATACGTGGTCGATTATTTCTTCATAAAAGTTCTGAAAATAGTTTTTTTTTCCTCCTCATGCCTTGGAAACCAGTAAGCTAGAAGCCTGTAGGTTTAGAAAAGTAATGTTTGAAGTACTATCCGCAACGACTCTTGGCAATTCTAGGATAACATATAAACAGCTTGCCAAATACAGATTGGGAATAGAGGAGTTCAGAAGATCACCAATTGAAATCCTCGTTTCTTTCAGACCGCTCTAAATTTCCAAGGTTGAGTCGCCGAAGTCGTAAAGAAACGGCAGCGCCAATTAGCAATACCCACTGACACCGGAAGGAAGAAAAGGCGAGTATGTCAAGGCCGTTGTCAAGAAGAATTAAGGAAAACCATGTTCAACAGAAAAGTGGAACGAGTAATCACTTTTTGTATCCGATGTCTGGGCAAACCAGGGTATTGCCTGGAGAGTTTTAATAAAATGCATAACTAAATTCTGTATTAGCAAATTTCCCTTAGGGGAAATCAGCTATTGAGGTAGTACTCATGACGAAAATGACGTCCGTTCAAAGCTGTATATATATATATATATATATATATATATATATATATATATATATATATATATATATATATGTTTCACAAAGTAATCTAAAGAAATTGAAGATATAGAAGCATTCCTTGTATCAATGTTGGTTCTTTGTTTTGTTATGACAGTAATTTTTCAGAACAGATATCTCAGGGGACGTGTACCGCACTGAACAGGAGATCAAGTGCACGTCTCGGACGGCATAAATCGTACTGGGAGCTGGACCAAATCAAACCCAAGCCGCAGTTAAAGTGTTAAATTGCGGATAATAATTCTTATAGAATAGTTGGTCAATAGAAACCATGTATAAAGTAGATAAAACAATTTAGTCAGATGTGTAATATATTTTAATGTCATTATTCATTTTTTATTGTTTTCGTTTTATTTAAAATTAAATCCGATTTTTTTATAATAACACCACATAATTAAATAAAAAACAATATGGATGAAACGTCGATATGTAAAGTAGTAATGATTGACTGTTATTCCAGAAAGTTCAGCCCCAGGAGGGCTTACAGGGACCACGATTAGAAAAGTTTTAAGTAGCTTTATCATACATTATATATTCAGTGTCCTCTTCTAAAGCTGTTAATAATGACTATTTTGATAAGAGAGATAAATTAACTTCCATAACTACCTCCGTCGTTTAAGCCTCCATAGTTACTTACGCAAGTGTAAGTACTTACTTTCTAAACATGTTAAGATTTAATGATTGACCGTGAAAGTAAAAACATAAATGGAATAGAAGCTGTACTCAGACTTTATGGAAACATTTTGAAACAATATACTTTTGTGTTTGGAAAAATGTGGATATCTTTGCTATTGAGGTCGTACTCATGACGCGATTTTCGAAAAATTTCTTCAAATGTCCATTGATCCTACCCAGGAGATGACGAAAATGAGGTCCGTTCAAAATTATATATATATATATACATATATGTCTGGTAACGCTCTAGCGGTCGCAATTTTTGTTTGATCGTTACTAAACTCGAAATTTAATCGTTTTATGTAAAAAGAAAAATCAAGTTCGTCAATGGCTGAAATCGGACCAATGGGAGGGGGGGTTTAGAGGGGGGATTTTTGAAAATTCGAAATATCTCCGTTATTATGCGTCCGATCGAAATATTTTAAAGAATCTACCTTGTTGCAAATTAAATTTACTATAAATATCGTTCTATACATTTATTCTGTATCTTGAATATTAACCGAGATATTTGCATTGTATTGTGTGTGTGATCGGCAGGAGTCGGCTATGTTCGGGATTTTCCGCTGAGAGCTAGGGCGGCCATTTCTGTAACTGCTGCCGTCCTTACTACTACTGCAGTTATTAGTAGGCAGATTTCTCTATTGTAAAACGTCACGTGGGAAATCCGCTTAGTTTACGCAACCCCTGTGTGACGGAATTTTTAATTAAACGTTATTACAATTCTATAAAAAAAATAGAAAAGTGTAAAGTAATTATGAGTGCAGTTTTATATTGAAAAATAACCTTAAATAATATTTTTCCTACATAACAAAATTGGTAATAAATTCCTAATTAAAGTTTTTCTGAAACAGTCTCAAGCTCATGCCTAATGCCATATCGTTATTTGATGTATGTTTATAGATATTATCACAATTTAAATAACAAGAAAATTACCATCTCCACTCATCTTATTTATCTTTTTTATTTTATATAATCCTATTTTGACTTAAAATATTTCAACAAAATGGTTTATTCAGGGGCGTTAAATAAGGGAAGAAAATACTCATTACCAAAAACACACGCCGAAAAAGTAAGCAACTTTTAACAGAAAAAGAGAAGCAGAAAAAATAAGAACACTATGCAATACACATTTTAGGACATGGAAATTTAAAATTTTAATAAGTATTATGTATTATTTCATCAATACAAGTGTATTTCGCTAGGCAATAGTGTTTATCTCATTGTGAACGTTATTGATAAATATAAACGATAAAAGATAAAAAGAATGAATATTAAAATTACTTCGACGAGTGGGACATCTCCCAAAACGTTAACATGGTTTGCATACGAGTATCTGCAGTTCCTGCTACCAGCGAACGAGTCAAAGGGACTTGTTTCATTATTATTCTTCCAACCATCAGAAGCAAGTCTTCAAAATCAGTAGTCGTCGGCCGAGTAAAATTTCGAAAACCCATGGGGTCTTCCAATCTTAATTTACTTAATAGAGTTTTACCGAATCTAGGCCCTTCTGAAAGTACTTCGCGCGTCCACCAACATTTACGTTTTTGTGTTCTTTCACTTATAATTACCACTAAGCAGGAACTCATTCCACACATAACAATTTCCTCTATGGCGGACTGTGAACATGAGACTGAGAAATTTACATCGTAGTGTGGACACTAGACGAGACAATGAACGGTGTCTCTAGACAGTCTATAGACCGTGTCTCGAAACCGTCTCTAGACGGTCTATAGACAAATCGCGCAACATGGTCTACTGGTTTGGACTAGGCTTAAGAGGGAAACGAGCACTTCAGAAATGTAAGTAGCAATCTATAATTAGATTTAATAAATATATCATAGATGTAGGCACCTATTAATACAATATCTAGCAAATAATTATTAAGGGTTCTGTTAAATTAATGTTATTCATTTTTTATATTTTTTTTTTGGAAGGGGGCATTTTCAATAAAGTTTGCGCCAAAAAAAATGTTTTTTTATTGGTGACCCTTGCCACAAAATATGAAGATTATATAAAAAAATATGTCCAGAATAAGAAGAATTTATTTTAGAAAAATGTCACCCTTGGAATATGATTTTGAATCATTGGCATTAACTATAATCATTATTTGTTTTCCGAGGTGATATTCTAATAAATGGAATACGGAAAGCTGATCAGAAACTATAAAATGGTTATTTGTTTTTTAATGATAATATTATTTAGAAACATCAGCTTGTTGTTGCTGAGAGTATGGGGGACGTATGATATACATAGTGGGACTACGGATTTTATTTTATGAGCCGTAACTAAATAAATTCCTATAACCCAGGCGGAAACGAGCTCACGACTGTAGATTTACGTAGTACGATTACGATCAACAGCTTAACTCACATGGCTAATCTGACTCACATGAAAATCACTTATCTGAATGAAAATAAATGAAATACTTGAGTGAATTATATTTTCTGTTTGGATTTCATAAAAACTCAAAGGTGATGATATCAAAGGATTTAAATGTCTATAAATGAAACTTCATTAAAAATAAACAGTGAAAACCATTTTTATCTGGGACTTCGCTTTAGAGAAAATTCAAGTAGAAAATGAAAACTCTAAGAGCAGATAATACGAGAAATATGTACGTCATGTGGAAGAGAGTATGCAATACTCCTCGACAAGAGATAGTCGCATAAACTGCCTAATAAAAAGAGTTTATTGAGTAAACTTGGAGACTTTAAATCAAGTTCCAGGAAAGTTTTATAACTATTTGTGAGACTAGAGAAAAATATCATATTTCAAGCTAGCTAGGGTTCCGACAATTCAAACTTCACCCTCCCTCTTCTCTTTCCAACGTTCATTTGGGGGAGTTCTGCTGTTGTCTAGCTTACATCGATTCTAATCATCAAAAGTTCGTTTGATGAAACACATTTTTATATCAGGGATTTGTTTATCTCTTCTCAGATTATACTGTGGTATTCGTCTCTTACCTCTCATTGCAAATTTTCGAATGCTCACCAACAGGCAGCTTTATTACTTCTAGATATTTTGATTGGTCATGCCCATGTGCCTAAAAAAAATATTAATAAGGGGGTAGGGTGCTGCAACAGAAAAAAAAATAAATGAAAGGGAAAAATAAAGAAAAACATTTTCAGGTCCAGATTGAATGTGTCTGAGACTTCCCATTGTCAGAGAACTCAAATACGATGTGATAGGTCTTGGGCACTGATGATCTTGCTGTTTTTTGACGAAAATTCAACTAAGAAACATGTGTCTAACATCAACCAGCCACTGTATTAAATACCAGCCAGAAGTCTTTAAGGAATAACTTAATGAGGATGTCTGTGAAACCGATGATAATTAGGGTTAACAGCGAGGGAACTTGGTCACCAGAGCAAATAATTTAAATGTAAAGTCTTTTCCAATGATATGTGCCGAAAAATAGGCCATTTGTATTTCTAATATTAGGATTTCTTTTAAGAAAATTTAATTAAAACAAGAGGGGCTTTGGGTTTTTTAAATCATCCAGACAAAAAATACACAATGAAAGCAACTATAAGATAAACCTTTTATCTATCCTCCTAAATATGATAATTATTTAGACTAATATACGCTAATTAAGTCTTATAATTTTCAACTTGAAATGTAAAGATCTGAAAGTCCCACTTCAAAGTCTTGCCAACCCGAAATTACGATGTCACTTCAAAAACCTAGTAAAATGACAAATACAAATCACAGAGGAAAATATATCGCTTGTTTGAGCCCCATCACATTTTGGTTTGCAAGGTAATGAAATGGCAGATTTAGAAGGCCGTGGCGCTCGAGAAGATAAAACGAAAGAAATCTACTCCGCCCCGGAGGTTTGGAAACTAGAATTTTTAAAAAAAAAACTCATTTTTCTAATGTGGAAGTAACATGTAACCACTATTCAACCACAGTTGAAGAAACATGTAAACAAATTCCGACAAATTAAAGAAACTACCGCGGCCTGGAATACTACAAACAGAAAGATCCGAAAAGAGGAGGTTGTTCTTGCCCGTATCTGAAATTGGTATACAAAATTAACACAAAATTGCTTATTGTAAGGTTTTCCCCACAAACCTGCGGCTACTGAAATGTTTCTCTTTCTGAATTTTGAAAAATGCAATCTTCCAAGAAAAGCGTTGAACCTTAAACCAAACTTAGAACTCTCTGGACACGATAAAGAAGACATCTAAAAGCTTTTAGCAATCTTAATTGAAACTCGTTTGTTACAAGAAATGTAAGTCAATCTACTGCTAATGACAATAGTAGTACGGATATTGTAATAAATAAATAAATAACTGAAATATAAACTGAACGTTATCAAATTCAAAAATGAAGAACATCACTCGCCTCGATTTCTTCAAGTCAAATCTGGATATCTTAGGTCTAAAATTAAATTATAGGCTTTCACGTGTTTGGTAGATATTAAGACATACCTTAAAAATGAGAAAAGCACACATACAAAACTCAGCATCATTCTTAAAAAAAATTGCCATGAGATGACTTATCCAGTGGATCCGAAATCCAAAACTTGGTCATTGACAAGAGAATACATTAAAATACTGATGAATAAAATATTCCGTACATATTTGGCCAAATCCACTCAACATTCGGCATACCGAGTTTTTTCTAATCAAGACTCAGAATAGACCAAACGATTTATGATCAAGTTCGTTAATGGCTGAAATCGGATTAGAGGGAGGGGGGGGGGTTAGAGGGGCGATTCTTGAAAATTCAAAATATCTCCGTTATTATGCATCGGATCGATAAATTGCATTGAATCAATCTTATTGCAAATTAAATTTACTATAAATATTGTTATATACATTTATCCTCTATCTTCAATATTAACCGAGATATTTGCATTTTTATGAAGTCAGTGGTGGGGTATAGTTCGGAGTAGGTCGGCCGTTCCCGTAACTACTCGGCTCAGGTGGAAGCTTCTTCTAACCTTACCTGTCGTTTCTAACCTCACCTTACCTTCCTTACTTTGTGAGATTTATGCAAATACGTTCTGTTCATCCGCCCCCCTTCTGAAGTTCTTGGACTACTAATATTTGAGTTATTAAAATATAAATTATTCTTACAATTCAGAAGCCGTTTCAGTTGGGAAGTTATTTTAGTTGACTGAAAGATTTCTCATTACTGTTTTTATACGTATTTAATCACGGTGGTTGTGTTACCAGTATGCAGATTTCTCTATTGTAAAACTTCACATGGGAAATCTGCTTAGTTTATGCAGCCCCTGCGTGACGGACTTTTTTACTTCCTTGTTCGAATTGAATGAACTATTTTTAGCCCGAAAATTGGCAGTTTTCATATTTGCCATGGGATTGTTATTTGCTCTCCTTTGAACCCATTTTGTCTAGTTTCGGCTTTTAACGTATCCCGCATAGTAACCGCATTGTAGACGGCTAGCATTAGAATATTTATAATTTATAATGGGGCTTGGTGTAATGTCTAGTTGTATACCTCCCTTTTTGGTCTAATTCCACCAAGTTGAAATTTAAAAGAAGAGCCAAAATCAGAAATTTCTAACTTCCCCGTACTAATAAGATACGAAATATTTGTTTAGGTCCCTTTTTGTTTAGCATGAAAATATACATAAATTATGTTCTAAGACATTCTTCGATCCAAGCATACCATACATCACTTGGAGTGAAACCAAACATTTTAAAGTGATTTAATAGGAGTACAAGGAAGTCATGAAGAGCTCTCATCAAATTTTAGCAGATTTCCCTTGAGGGAAATCAGCTATTGAGGTCGTACTCATAACGTGATTTTCAAATATTTTCTTCAAATGGCCATTGATCCTACCCAGGGGATGACGAAAATAAGGTCCGTTCAAAATTATATATATGTATATATATATATATATATATATATATATATATATAAATATATATATATATATGTCTGTTACCGCTCTACTGGTCGCAATTATTGTTTGATCGTTACAAAACTCGATATTTAACCGGTTTATGCAAAAAGACAGATCAAGTTCGTTAATGGCTGAAATCGGACGAGTGGGAATTTTCGAAAATTTGAAATATCTCCGTTACCATAAGTCGGATCAAAACAATGTATAAAACCAATCTTATTGAAAATTAAATTTACTATAAATATTGTTCTATACATTTATTCTTTATCTCGAATATTAACCGAGATATTTGCATTTTTATTAAATTTGGGCCAATAACGGACGACTGAGTTGCCCGCCAAAAGCTAGGCCCTTTGTCGTAACTGTTCGGCTCTCGTATGCAGATTGCTCTATTGTATAATACTCGGATAATACTTCGCGTGGGAAATCTGCTTAGTTTAAACAGCCCCTGCGTGACGGAGTTTTAATGAATAGAATTGCCTTTGCTGCGGAGTTGATAATAATGAGTAAGATAACACGATTGTGAATGCATGTATCTATAAAGTAAATAACTTTCATTTTGGGTATATTTGCCAGAAAAGGATATGTAAAAACATATCATCGTGATTAACTACTATTTAACCTCCCCACTATTTCACTATGAACTATTTCAGACCTCCCCTGAAGCCTTTATTCTACTTCGTTTTATAGAATGTATTTGTAGGTTAGCCCTAAGTTGAGATTCCGTTCATCAGTTCAAGCACGAAAAACAAATAATTCTGTACAAGGACATTCAAATATTAACTTATAATTGGAGTAGAATGTGCTGAAATTTTATTGGGAGTGGAGCGCATAAAATTAAACGGCTAAATAGGAACAAATTTGCGCCATTAGTCAGAAATAATAATTGAGCGCCCTACCCCCGCTGAAGGGGGATTTGGCCGGAGAATCAACAAGCGGACAAACTCCGGAAGCAACAGGCTGCAGAAGCAGTCCGAATGGAATTCAGGTCAGATTGTGCTGGAGATTAAGCACTTGCCGGTCTCTCCTAAATCCATTGCACAATAGTAATGACCATGGAATCAATAATGACAATTCTTACTTTAGTAAGGACTAGCACAGATACCCGGCTTCGCTCGGGAATTCATTTGAGGCTGAATGGTGATGGTATATTTTTGGCAAGGCTTTACTTTGCACACTATTTTGACATTTACCCGTCCCAGTGTTTAGGGTTAACACCCGTCGTTTCTGTGGATTTGTTAATAATAAAATTATTTTTTTTTGTAAGACTTCACTGTCCTGCATATTATCATATTTCCCGTTTCCTGTTCATTATGCATAGATTTGAATTATTAATGAGAAAATATTGACATACATTTGAATCAATTTTTTCATTTGAGGTACCTGGTAGTTCATATTGAAAAGAAGTGTTGAGCAAATTTCTCTAAATATCAAAATAAACAACTTATGTTATGTGCATATTTGCCGAAACCCCAATAGGAAAACACTATTTTTAATTTCAGGCCTCCCTTGCAACCCGAACTCCTGCCCGTCCCTAGAAATAGTATGGTTTATTATAAGGAAGGCGTTAGTGCTAATACACATACTGAGTGTTTTATTTAGTTCGGTTGAGTCTTTTGTGCCAAATAAAATTGTTGACTCCCGCTATAATTTTTAGCGTATAACGCCTTTATACTTCGGTATACGACGATAGTGTATATAAAAAATGTTTCTCTAAATAACAAAATAAACAACTTTTGTTATGTGCAAATTTGGCGAAAATGCAATAGGAAACGAAATATCACTATTATTAATTTCAGACCTTTCTTATAACCCCCACTCCTGCCCGTCCCTAGATATGTTAGTATGGCTTATTATAAGGAAGGCATTAGTGCTAATTCACATACCGAGTTTGGTTTAGTTCGGTTGAGTCTTTTGTGCCAAATAAAATTTTTGACTCCCGCTATAATTTTTAGCGTATAACTCATTTATACTTCCGTATACGGCAAAAGTGCATATAACAAAAGTTACTCTAAATAACAAAATGAACAACGTTTTATATGTGCATATTTGCTGAAAAAGCAATAGGAAACGAAATATCGCTATTTTTAATTTCAGGCCTTCCATATAACCCCCACTCCTGTTTGTCTTAGAGAATATTAATATAGCATAAAGTCTAAGTTGGGCTAGTAGTAATATACATACCAAGTTTCATAAAATTCGGTTCAGCCGTTTATGCGTGAAAAGGTAACAAACAAACAAACAAACATACACGAAAGAAACAAAATGGAGTTATTTATGGTGTCTATGACATGTGAAACGAAAAGTTATCGTGAAATTTCGCGAAAAAAATCAATGTACAGACAGAGGTAACAATTTTATATGTATATAGATTGGTATAAGAAAAAAAAAGAAATATATATATATATATATATATCCTTTTAAATAATGTATTTATAATAATTAAACAAATTTGCATTCCTGAGGATAACACTACATTGCTAAAAGTATAAGCATCAATTACCAATTTCTGCCATCCCTTATAACCCCCACTCCTATTTGTCTCAGAGAATATTAATATAGTCTAAAGTCTAAGATGGATGAGAAGTAATATACATACGAAGTTTCATAAAATTCGGATCGGCCGCTTATGCGTGAAAAGGTAACAAACAAACGAACTGACGCCAAAGCTACAAATTGCAGATGGCAATGTGAAACGAAAATGTATCGTGAAATTTCGAGAAAAAAATCAATGTACAGACAGACGGTAGAATTTTATATATATATTCGGAAATAAAAGTTTAAACAACTGCGAAGAGTTCCGTTTAATCTGCCGAATAAGCCATCATTACTAGCTAATCTAGGAAGACTCCACATTCCAATGAGGAAATCAATTTCTATCATATTGTATGTTGAGTGTCAAGTTTAACAATTATATATGTTTGTAGAACGAACCTACTATTTATTTATGTCCAACAAATTGTAGACACACTATGAGCAGAGGTTTTAAAAAAAAATGGAATGTGGAGTTCACATATTTATTATTTCAGTGTTATATGCAAAACGAAATCAAATCTTGTTCGCTGTAATGGGAAACAATGTTGAGAAATAAGAAATAACAGACAATATTTGTACCACCGCCAATGAAACATCACAATAACTGAAGAATTTGTTTCTAATTCGAACATCCGGTATTCACACACGCACAAGATACATTATTTTGTACTATGGTGAGCATTTATTTAATAGTCTCAGAACTATGGGTCTTAACACAACGAACTTATTCGGAATTTATAAGATGTGAAGAAGAACAAATAAAATGTAAATCGAATTTTAAAAATATATCAAGGTATTGAATATATTATATATTGAACATATTCTATTACTGCATATTAAATGCAATATACTCTTTCATTTATGTCTATAATATATTTATTATATTTAGGGCGATGGTCGTAATGTACTATATTTGGTAATCCTAGAGTTATGGGTTTTATTCCAAGAAACATAAGGAATTTTTTAAGTGACAAACTTACAAAATAAAATCTTTTGTTCAATGTTCTTAGTATGTGTACACACTTTCCACAAATTTTCAATTCTTGGAGAAGGAATAGGGTTACCAGATTTATTTATTTGATTCTGGAACAGGTTAAGAACATATTAACAAGATTTCCTGTTAGTGCCTTCCCTTAAATCCCCCAATATCCAGCAGCTCTACCCCTGAGATATTTTACCAGGGTGGAACCCCTGAACATCCCATCGTTAGAACCCTGACCGACCCGGGTAATCGGTGTCCCCTTGTAATTACCTGGTCACGTGACCCTGCTCTAATTACTGCTAGCCGGGGGAAATTTAGGGCCCCCATACATAAGTCAAGAAACGGGAAGCCCCCTCCCCCTCTGCTCTAAATTATATCCTTTGATATTCCAAGCATGTATTTGTATTACTAAAAAGGTTCCCAAAATAAATATCCAAGAACTTTATTCCTACCGAAAATGTGTTTTGAGTTATTTTTTTATTTTATTTTATTTTATTTACAAGGCGATTTTGCCTACAACAAGGTAAAATAAAAAAAAAAGTATAGAAAAATAACTGAAAACTGTCTCAACAAAAAAAGTTAAGCACGATAAATAAATATTAAATAAAAGTGATTTAGTATATTGTCTATATGTGGACTCCTGGCTGTAACAAATTTGTACATTATATGTGGAGTCTCTAAGTATCCAATGTCCCTGCAGTTAGTCAGTATGTGTTTAATGGTTCATGGTACATGGCATGTTCTGTTAGAGAGATCTTTCTTTACTTGGCATGAGGTATGATTGCGTTATATGTGAGTGTAGATGTGTTCTATCCTATGTCTTCTTAGTGCACTTCTCCACGTCAATGGTCACTTTCGTGTTATTGAAAATTATTGTCGAACCAAAATGAGAAATTTTAAAAAATCGGTTAACTTTACTAAATAATTTATGTTAAGTTTTATTTAATTTTTTTTTTTACATTTTTTGATATTTTCAGCGATTTCGAGTCAGGTTACAACATATAATCTTGACTATGTTAAGAAACGAACTATGTTATAATTATGCAAAGTAACAAAATAAAATTCAGCATAGTTTGGTACTACGTTTCTATATTACTCTTCTTTTTGTTAATTATTTATTTTTTCTACTAGATTTCTACATCTATATAAAAAAAAACCAAAAAAAAACTAAGATTTACGAGCCGTATTTGATATTCTTCCAGACTCTAACTATAGTCACAAGTTCCTTGGACAATAATTAGCACACTAACAAAAAAACAAAAAAGCATTCTGCGAAATGAATAAAATATCGGATCTGAAATAATTGTAAAGCACACAATCCTTCCAATTATATTCTAATGAAGTTGACTACATTAGGAGAAACATTGTGGATATATTTAATGCTTTCTGGTAGAGCTAATTGCTTCACACTTTTTGATATTTTACTTTTGACCATTTTGTACCACGTTTTCGTAGTCTAATTTATCTGTCAAACCTTCAGGTGACTCGACGTAACATGAATGAATCCGAAAATAAAAGTTTTGTATATAACAACGTACATTTAATCTAAATGGCCATAATTGTGTTCTGCAATTTATACAAAATAAACGTAAACGGATCCTCCTGATATATTCAAGAAATTAGGCAACATTGAGAGTAATTTATACAAAATTCCTGATTAAAAACAGTAATTTTTAATTAGGGAAGGGGGGGCATAGAAACTGGGAATAGAGTAATTAGATAAAAGAATAAAATCATTTGTTCAAAGGCATGACGATTTAATGCTCCATTCACTAAACTAGTACACTTTAAATTTATAAATTGTATTTTTCTCAAAATAAAAAAAAAAAATGGAACTAAGTTAATTCAATTAGCAGTAAGTGGTTTTTAATATATTACATCGCCTTTGTCTGAATCAATACTTACCTCCGCTGCTAGATTCGGCAATGAATGCATTGTGCTATACGGAGTAATGATTTATATGTTTTCATGTGCGGGGGTCTGGAGTGGATAAAGAGACTCACAACAAAGCCAATGGCTTTCCTGCTGTGACAAAAGTGGTAATCTATGTCACCGAAATTTGAGCCCCGGTGGCACAAATACAGCTCTCGAAAAAGTACTAGAAAATTATTAATTTAATTTTTTTTTAACTTTGTACACTTAAAAGTTAACTATTATTTAATCAAACTTATCTTACTTATGATAATTATATAAAACATTTCTCTTCTTTTCATGGGAGGTGGGAATTAATTTGTTCCGGGAACTAGTTTTTTTTTTTTTTTTAAATGTTAGTTATTATTTGTGTTTAGATAAAACGTAGTATTTAACTTGCTACCGATATTTTTTGTTGCAATACTTTATACAGAAACAAAATAAAACCTATTATCTGTTTCTATTTGCGGAATTATATGCTATACTATTTATTTGGTTTACTATAAACATACAGTGGATCATCTATATGGTAAAACAAAAACTAAGTATCATATATATTGTACTTAAATTTAATTTTTCAGAACTCTAAAATACAATTTTTATTTAGTAATTAGCCATGTTACCCTTAGTTGACGGGTTGAAATAAAAATGGTTTCCCGTGGAAACATTGCGCACACAAAATCATTCCGTTATATTCACCAGTAACACAAATGCCCAGTAACATGAACTGTAAAAGTGTCCTGTTTTACCCGCGATATATGCATTTAGACTAATTTATGATTAGAATTCTGTTGTTCCGAAACTAATTGATATTAGTTATTTATTATACAAGTGACGAAAGTAAATCATTTTACAACTCGAGTGAAAAGTTTACCCACACGAGCGAAGCGAGTGTGGTAATTTTACGAGAGTTGTAAATTCTACTTTCGTCACGAGTGTAATATTAAATTTTTTCTGTAATCGTGTAATACATGATCAGATCTAACCAGAATATGAACAAAATTAGGATGTTGTGAAGATTATGGTATGTTGTTGGTAGGTTATAAGCATGGTTGTGAAAGGTTATAAGCATAGTTATAAAACAACTAGTGATGATTGTGAAGTAGTGCAGTTAGGAAGGTAATTATTATTATATTTAAATTTTAAAATATATTGATTACTTTCTTCACTCTATTGCAAAATGTTTCACTTTCTTCACTCATTTCAGTTTAGTAATGTTACCATTATTCAACGATTACAGAAAAAATAATATTTTCCCGAATAAATATCAATATTGGATATCGGAATCACTAAATAATACATTTATTACATTAAAAATTGTCATATTTATAGAGTTGAGAATGAAAATTGTAATAAGTATTGGACGAATATTGACGAATTCTGATGAAGATGTCAGTTTTTCTTTGAATATTTTTAATTAGTCTAAGTTGGCCAATCGTTTATCCTTTCTCCAATGTCAATTCTTAAGATGGTGAAACGTCTAGCTTGATCTCTACACGATTCAAAATGGAAGACTTGAATCTAATAATAAAATTTTGTAACATTGCAGGATATAGACATCAGCCTTATTTCAAGCAAAAGAAATTCTTGCAGTTTGGCCGCGAATAAAATGTATCGCAGCAAAAACCTGTTTTCGAATGTTGACTATTAAAGTGAACGCCAGCGATCATTTTAGACGAAAATCCCGTCAAAACATTTTTTGAAAAAAAAAATTGGTAAATCGCACTTATGTTTATTCACACGCGATATATCTATTTATGAGGCACTTAAGTATAAGTAATAAGGTACCAGAACAATTTAGGTTGTTTCTGTTTGGAGGATATATTTAAATGATTTTTATAAAATACTATATTGCAAAACACCTACGACATTTTTAATTATAAAACTTTTAAAACGACTTAAAAACAATCATTTCTATTGCAGGATTAAGAAGAATTTGATGATAAGTACCGCTAACTTTTATGAAATTTTTGATAAAATTGGATAGAACCATTCGGTTTTTTAGTTCTAAATTTAGATAAACTCATCTTCACTTTTTGTTATTACAGTTAGTCCCCTCACAATAAAACTTGTAGAAGTCGTTTAAAACTGTAAAATAATAATAATTTTTGTATAACTAATTAAACTTTGATCCTTGGTGAAAAACTACAATTTTTAAGATAACAAAAAATTACAATGTTTTACATTTGCTTTATGTATCTAATACTAAATGGGGTAGGTTGCAGACAGCTTACAATATTTTTCTACTGACATTGTACTAAGGATTTTGTTTAACGAGTACATCATTAAATAAATAGTCTTTGAACATGCTGGAATCGAGCTCATGACAATGTTAACACAGAGTTTTAAGCCCAACGCCTTAACAAACACGTCTAACCTGGTACATCAATACAAATTTAAAACAACAACTTTAGGATCAGTAGATTTGGAGTTATTTTTCGAAAATTACATTCCAATTATTTCCATTAGAACCATTGAATTGTTATATATACTGATCGTATAGATTTTTTGAGCTAACTAACATAGGAGTAAATAAAAAGATCTTACAGGAGACGAAATTAAACATATAAATATTCTAGTAAAAAATAAACCTACAAAACGAAGTCAATGAACTATTTTACAATATGGATTCGAAGGGACTTACTTGTTGAGTGCAATTCGTTTTAATAATAAACAGTCTATGAAACGTCAGACTCACATGGTTCAGGTGTTTGGATACATGATGTTCCTGCCATGTATATGGCACACTCAACCGAATATCACTTATTACTCAAGAATTTTCTCTTGAACATCACAAATCAGTAAAATATATAAGATTCCGATCCTGTGGTTTGACTCTGGCGCTAACTAGCGCTTTAATAATATAAAATGCCAATAAATTTAAAAAAAAATGTATACTGTATGTTTATAGTGATACTAGATAACCCGGCAAACGTTGTTTTGCCTTATAAATTATTTCTAGTTTCTAGATAAATTCTAGTGTAGACAAAAAGTAACTTACTTATTATAAGTGTGTAAGTATGTGGTATATGCGTGAAATAGGCATGGAGCGCTATGAACGATAAGGGAATATAAAAATAACAAACGCCAAACAATATTATTTTTAAGTTATTATAGTTTGTTTCTTAAAATTACATATCACATATTAATTACGACAGTAACACTAACAAACAACATCAATCTTTTAATGCTATGACGTGAACAATATTTTTTGTTAGCCCATCTTTAGCGAGCCCAAACAAACTTGATGTTTTACCCACTCGAGAGCATGCTACGTACAATTGCCCGTGCATGTGTTTCACGGTGTACTCAAATCTAAGCCACAAATAGACATCGTTTGACCTTGGGATTTGTTGATTGTCATTGTAAATTCCAATCTAATCGGAAACTGAATTCGTTTGAATTGAATTGGCACATCTGTAGGTATGATAGGAATCCGTGGAATTAATATATTTTCACCTTTGAACTTGCCATTTAAAATGCTGGCGATAACGTTTTTCATCAATTTTCGAAAAGGCGCGGCAAATTTTAAGAATCTAAGATTGGTAACACTAAGCATATATCAGGATTAAACTTTAATAATAAAAATAAATGTTTATTTTCATAAAAGAAATTTTAGATTTGCCATAAGCTAAGGGAAATTTTAATCGAAGTACAGTTAAAAACACTATAATTGATCAGTTATCGAGCGGGATGATAATGATTAAATTACTAAAATGGCTATAAAAAAATAGGGATTGGTGATAAAAAAGTAAAAATTTAGGGTTGTATGTATTTTTTAATGCCACATTATAAAAAAATAAAAACAAAAAATTTTGTCCAAAAATTAAAAAAAAAATGTTAAGGGTGAACAACCCTTATCAATTAGGGGTATGAAAAATAGATAGTAGCCGATTCTCAGACCTACTGAATACGCATATAAAATTTGGTAAAAATCGGTAAAGCCGTTTCGGAGGAGTACGCTAACTAACATTGTGACATGGAAATTTTATATATAAGATTAATATTATAAGCGAAATTAAATTATTATACATAATAACTAAGCTGATAGATTCTATAAAATGAATTCACGGAATTTCTTCGAATTTTATAACGAATGTATTATGCCAGTACAACTGCTACTCAATAATAAGTAAAAAAAAGATAATTGGCATAATATTAGTATTTTCTTTTAAAGAAAGGAAAAATATTAGGAGTTACTATTATGTTATGTTTATGTTTATTAGAAATCCATCAATTAATTTCATTTCAGCGCTACTTCATGACCACAATATTGGTTGTCAGCTGTGGAATATATTAACTAGTTAGTATATATTTGACTGTAATAATCATATCTTTTAAAACATTGTTAAAACTTGCATATCCTATATTCTTTCCCTTAAGTATACAATTTCTAATATACATAACTAATCTCAATCACTTCAGTATTTGTAAAACTTTAGGATTTGAACAAAAACATTAAACATTTGTTTAAAATTTCATAAACAGCCATTGTGAGTATATTACGATTTTTCTTACAAGTCTTACTCTAATATAAATGTTAAGTTAAACATTCACCCTATATCTCTGGAATATGCTGGATGGTAGAGGAACCAATTCATAAGGATCAAAAAGTCCGTTACGCAGGGACTGCGTAAACTAAGCATATCTCCCACGTGAAGTTTTACAATAGAGGAATTTCACAAGAGCCGAGCAGTTAATGAAACGGCTGAACTAGCTTTTTGCGGAAAAGTCACTTCGTCCGTTAGCCGCTCAGATTTAATAAAAATGCAAATATCTCGGGTAATATTCAAGATAGAGAATAAATGTATATAACAATATTTATAGTAAATTTAATTTGTAATAAGATTGATTCTGTACAATTTTTCGATCCGACGTGTAGTAACGGAGATATTTCGAATTTTCGAAAATTCCCACTCGTCCGATTTCAGCCATTAACGAACTTGATCTGTCTTTTTGCATAAAATGTTTAAATATCGAGTTTGGTAACGATCAGATGAACAATGTTTAGATGCAGTGCGATCTGTCAGTACGCGATGTGATGTGTGTATTGCAACGAGAGGCAAGCACTTCGAACAAAATTTACGTTGACGCTTTAGAAATTAACGATGTAATTTTAGAGAAGGTAAAACCTTCAAAATTTTCAGGGTTTTTTTTCTCACTAAGGTAGACCATATAAAAACTGAAACATTTATGTTTTCCAAGTAAGAATATTTAATTATTTTATTAATTTTCTAAATTTTTTTTATTTTTTTATATTTTAATCTTCAGTTATTGTTCATAATGTTATCTACTTTAAATAGGTAATTTTTTTTATACTATGAATATTTGAATAAAAAAGTATTTATTATTTTTTCTTAATAAAAAATAATTTTTTTTTTCAATTATCTTTCTGTTAGTATAAGATTAGAATACAATAATTGTATTGGAATAACATTTATTGCTAAAATTCATTCAAGGAATAAAATCCGCTCTTCCATTGGCCTTAACTAGTTTTTGCACAACTATTTTTAGTTTTCTGTGATTTTCTGGAAAACGAAGCGAAAACGAGGCATATGCCAGAGGACTTTTTGTTTTAGTTTTTCGATCCTCTATCGATCCCTAAAGTTTGGCCGTTTGGTTTGGGAACACCCTGTATATATATATATATGTATATACAGTTTTGAACGGACCTCATTTTCGTCATCTACTAGGTAGGATCGATGGACATTTGTAGAAAAATTTCGAAAATTCCGTCATGAGTACAAGCTCAATAGCTGATTTCCCTTAAGGGAAATCTGCTAATAAAAAGGCCTAGTCCTTTATTGATTTTTAGAGAAAAACAGTAGAGGACAAGACCTTTTTATCGATCCTTATTCAACCTACTAATGTGTTTTAAAAACTTCCTTATTTATGTATTTTAAAACAGCAACTTTTATTCATTTAAAACTTCAGACCTCGATTGGTGAAGGGACAGAACTCAATTCCCAGAATTGCTAATTATATTATGATGATTTACATAAAACTAATTTGCCCCTAGCTGAAAGCTTAGTGCTCTGTTTAGATTTGAAATGTCCCGTGAAATATTAATTTACTAATATATAAATTACATCTTTCCAAGTAAAATAATTGATACATAGCTGCGGGCACCTTTTTTTTTTAGAAGCTTGGCCAAAATAAATTAATTTTTTAGCTTTACAAGGGAACGGAGGTTGTATTAGTTTATTTGAACACTTCATTGATTAAAAAAACGTAATTTGTTTCCTTAATCAGAAATTAAAAAATGTATAAATACAGTATTCTCAGTTTTTTGATTTACTTTTGATTAAGAATAAGTCTGAAAGCGAATTTATATTCAGTGGAAAACAAATTGGGACGAATTAATAATGGTATTTTTGTACCAATATTCCTGAATCGTTATTTACTTCTTGATATTTATTCAATTACTGTAAACGTTTATAACTTATCAATGTTTTTTTCTTTCTCTTTCGACTTTGTCTCCGTACTCTTGAAGTTTTAATGAAGTCCTTAAACAATTTCTCCCAAAGTTTATATTCTGCTTCTGAGTTAAATTCAGCCCTCTTCTTTTTTATGTAACTTCCTCTGTTTTGATTAAAATATAATTTAACTTATTTAATTTTTTTTTAACGAATTTATTGTATCTTGTTTTTCCAACTCAACAATATCTTCAATTCCTAGCATATAAATGAATTAGTCTACCAGTTATCTAATTAGAACTCGGAACTTGAGTTTTGAATATTAATTTATTTCAATTAACTTACATATTTCTAGCTATTTTACATACCAACAGATGTCGGAGAAGTGACTAAATCTCCCAAAATAATTTGTGTATACAAATACACACACGCGCGGACACACACACGTATTTATGTGAATCAGTTGATTGAAGATCAGTGAATCAGTCACATATGTATAACATTTGCTCAACCAATGTTATTCATAGCTAACTCAGAATGTCAAGTAAACAGATATAAATTAAAACTAATAGTTATAAATTGGAAGTGAAAAGAAAAAAAAACTATCCAGGAATATAAACAGGAATATTAAAAATTTTCGAAGTATGCCAGTTCAATTAAATGTAGTACTTTACATGCATATTAGCCTTTAACTATGATGCTTATAATAAAAATAAAATTCAGGATATATCCCGGGATTATTATGTATTGCTAGGATAACAAATGACCTCAATATAAAATAACAATTTTCAAGCAATCACTTTTCATTAAAGCAAGGATGATGAAACAAATAATATTATAATTCAGTCCACAGGTGTTTCCTCCTTGCTATTAATTAAAGAAACATTTGTTAGGAATTTAATTTCAAGAGTCAATCTAAAACATCTTGAGTTATTTAATTACTGACTTTGTGTCTGTCTAAGTTTCCTCAGTTTATGTTTATTAGGATAGAATCATGAGTAGAATTTTCTGTAAGAACCATTTTAAAAAAAAAAAAAATACTAAGTATAAAAAAATTGTGGAGAGAATTCTTCATATTACGCATATTTATTCCACACAAATCCTACGTCTCACGATGACATAATCGGGGCTTTTTTACTGTACTTAATTTTTTTTTAGGCATTTGATTACGAAATGAAAATCCAAAATAATGGATGACACTAGTGCAAACTACTTCTCACGTTTTCCGCTAGATATCATAAAAAAGTAAAGGCTGTAACAATTTGGACAGCACATATGTGGACGACTCCAGTCTACTACCATCTGCCTACGACACAATATTATCAGAGACAAAGAGTAATGCTATTTATTAACGCTCACTGCTTCTAGAGCTAATGGGGGCTGGGCTATCTACAGGTGATACTCTTTTATAGCCAGGGTGGAACTCAGGGTTTTATTTATGGGGCACTAAATTAATTGTTATTCTCCGATAAGAATCGATTCGAAAACACTTGGTTTGCAAAGGATATAGAGCCCTCTGGAAAAGCGGCACAGAAAAGGACGTTTGACAAGGAGAAAAATTAAACGAATTCAAATTGAAATAGTACTCCATAGATGTTATTTAATAACATATTGGATACTATATTGAATATTGGTAAGTATTTTATAAAGAACGTAGTGTTAGAAGAACTACTCAATGGACAAGCTAACATCTGTACTTCTGAAATGTCTAAGATAAATTTGGTTGCTCAAATTTATTGTCAATGCATAATGATGTCTGGAGTGTGATAAGAACTTGTGTGGCTCACTGATGTACTTTTGATGTGTATAGAACTACACATCAAACGCACTTGTAAATCGTTTAGGTAACCAAAAAAAAAAAACAATGGAACAAATTCATGTAGTATCAGAATCATCCTGATTACAATTTGGGAAATTTTCCAAGAAACGCTCGGATGATATAAGAGCCCTAAAAACACATATAGAGACATTCAATATTCATTCAGCCCAGGATTTACCCTTCCTCAAACGGAAAAATATGAATGATATATCATAATTATAAAAGAGTTCTGACAGCGAACTTAGTAACATAGAATTAGAATCGTCAAACTTGAGGACCAAATTATGAAAAACAACTCCCCAAGAGAAGGAATAGATGAGTACATAAATAGAGGCTAGAAACAGCAATAACAAAGAAGAAAATAATAATGGAGAACAGGATAACATGGAACATGACTAAAAACAATATAACATAGAACACAAAGGTGAAATTCTGGAAGAGAAAACAAAACGCCCTGGATAACCTGTACATAATAGAAGACCCGTTTTTGGTTTAAAATGTTACACGAGTAAGAGACAAAATGCTTTATTTGTTTCAGTTTTCATCAATTAATCTTTATTTAGCTTCGCTCAATTGTAGAATTTTTGTTTTAAATAATAAACATATTCTTTTCAAACGTATGCAAATATTATTTAAATTCACCATAATGTGAATTTCATTTTTAGCATGATAAATTCACTATTATACTTCTTGGATTTTGTATTATTATTTTTAAATTCACAACATTTTTAAAAGAAAACATTTTAAATATTGTTTTTTGTTTCATTTTAAACTATAATAATTTTTCAAACCCTAAAGCGTTTGAATGGTCACGGCAATTTGACAATCTAATATCATGTCCCAATTTAATAGACACCTGTCTAATTTTTCTCCCAATAGTACATGTACTTCTATCATACCATAGAATGGGTTAACTAATTATGACCATCCTAGCTGGGAAAAGATTGGAACATCATGACTTTTTTTGGGTTCAGCCAAATAACTGGAATATGTACAACTATTGTTCAACAGCTACATTTGGCTTCTTTATTTTTTTTTGTATTATTAATAATTTATGTTTGTACATAGCACCAAATCATTACAGTTACAATTCTTCGTATTCTTTCTAGGTTTAATCGAGTACTATGTGTTATGCTTAATTAACAACTAGTGCTCATATACCTAGGCTATAAATAGCATGGTTTATTTGTTACACGAACTAACATTAATATCAATATTTCAGATTCGTATACTTGCTTCAGGTTTTCTCTTTTATATAGCATATTGCCCAACACTGTTCTACAATAGACTAGAATTATACTCCATCTATATTCTAACAAGTCTTCAATAATTTATGGTATGATAAACTGAATTTTCAGAAATAATCTTTATACCTACCTAACATATATATGTATACTTATTATAAGAATATAACAGTCTCTGTTCAAGGAATGGTAAGCTTGATAAGTGAGTGTTCCATAATTAACTATTATATTCATGATGACATAATTTAAGTATATAATTAATCAATGGTAAATATATGTCTAAACAATATAATAAATTTATTTTTATTAAGGATCAGGTTAGTAAACGAATTTAGTTAGGACGAAGCAGTTGAGTCATTTTCTATAATGTTTCCCTTTTTCTCGAGACCACCTGTTTGAAAGAAAAGTACGCATATTACAAGCGACCTAACTCCGAAATGTTCCATAAGCACTCACCATTTTCAATATTTTACAGAAACGTGCTCTTTTGTATTTTAGTCAGAACCTCCCCTCCCTTGGTTATTGATTTTTAAAAAGCATAACTACATTCTGATTTCCAAGGAGAATCCACTTGAATTTAAACGCGGTTATGTACATACACACACACACACACACACACGCACACACGCACGCACACACGCGCATACACACACACACACACACACGCACACGCACAAGCACGCACGCACACAAAATCAATCAAATTATAGGGAATGTAGATTTTTTCCCCTATTTAACAGCATTCAAAAGATCAGTTATGGTAATATCGTCTATCCCTTCCATCAATGGCACCTTTAATTATAATTCCTCAACTATATATACACACACACACATATAAGGAGATTCCCAACATGGGTGACATTCTATATGAACTGCCACAGCAAAATGAAGCACACTTTCTTTGAGGTTTTCTCTATACAGACTCTACAAAAATCCACTATTGACTAGATAAATAGAATTTTGGGATTAGTTTAAAATTTGGAGTTTCTTTAGAGTCCAAATAAATGGTCAATTAATTTTCCACTTGTTGGCTTGAAACTCATAAAAACAGTAAATTTTAAAATAATTAAGGAAGGAATTATAAACAACAAAATAAACAGTTAATAAAAATGCGAGTGCTTTAAAAAATAATCAATAAATCTAATTACAGGCTACCTACATATTTTGAAGGAGATACATTAAACCTTGAATCATTAAATTCATTAAATAACATCCTAAAATCCCACCCTGGCTAGAAAAGGGTGGTAACCTGTAGATAACTCGTCCCGATTAGCCTGAGTTGCAAAAAGTGGACGTTAATAAATAATAATAATAATAAACCTTGAATCTCTTTGATCTTTGAATAAAATTGCATATGCTCAATGAAATCAATCCAGCATCTACCGTTTTATTTCTTGCAATTATTTATTGTAAATATTGAAGAGCAGGTTTGAGTTTTTTTATTTATTGTTCCCGAAGTATATTTTTCGAAATAATAATAACTTGTCCGTCTCCTACGTAGTTTGTGTACGTTTACCCCTCACCCCTATCCTTAAAACCACAATAAAATAGGTAAATCCTGTTCATGTTTAAAAATAACTTCCTTAAGGTAGCATTACACAATAAGGTCATTATGTACTAATTTATTGAGTGATAACGCAAATGGCGAATGGAGTCAAACAGTTAAACTACAAACAAAAACGGTCGTAATGCTGTCACTTTAATGCCAAAGCCACGATTGGCATTCCCCATAAGCATAAACTTGTGCGTTTGCGCATTTATTGATTTCATTGTATAACTTTTGCATATTTCTTTCCGTGCTACATGATTGACGTTTCAGTCTTAAGAAAGAAGATTTTAGTGGGAGACAGTCCGACCATATATCTAATGTCTTGCTAGAAAAAGAATTTAGCCTGTTGCTAACTCTTTATCATCGGTCCCGTTGTGTAGCGTTTTGGACAACTAGAAAATTGACAGGGCACAATGTTCTTGATGTTTTTTTAATTATTAATTGACTAAACTTATTTCTGTTTTTAGAAAAATATGTAATAAAAAAACAACAACAACGAAAATATACTTTTGAGTTTCAAAAGTTAAATTACAACGTGTTAAAAAGGTATATAAAATATTAATGACAACAAATACTTTAGCTAACATTTAACACAGGGATATATTCCTACTTTGGCCCGAAGAAAATTGAATTTGTAACCAATTGCTGATAAATTACCACAGATGATTTTAAGGTTTAAGAAACCAGACGAAAATGATAATTATTTATACAAAAAGACATATTTAGGTATTTATCAAAATAATATTACAGGAGGAAGAAAACCTTCGCCCAGGAATTAATAGAAAAGTCAAGTAGCAACATAATTCACGAAACTATAAATAATAATAAAATTCTTATAAAATAAATCATATTAATATTCCTTGTTTAATATTTCATGAAACTCATAAAAGATATAACGGCGTTGGCTTTAATACTCATGGTTAATTATGAAAAGTGGTATCAATTGGCAACTTGATACAGCATATATATTTGGTGAAAGACTCACCAACAAAAATTCTATTTTGGAGGAGGCTATTAAGTAGTAATAAGCAAGTCTTGATTCAGCATATTACTGTACAAATATCATTTATACATTTTTTATTCATAGATTTTTATTTATTGTTACTGCTATGAATAAAGATTTTTCCGAAGAACATAAAGATCGGAGGTAGGTCTGAAAAGAAAGCTACAGACTCTTCCAACCCTCCTCGGCCCTCCCAATGAATTCTTTGATCTACATACTATCGATAATAAATTTATTCATTATTTCAAATGCTTCAAGGACTCACCGCTGATTCAATTTATAAAGTCATTTTTATTTAAGGATAAATTCTATAAATTCTTTTTTCCCATAATTAAATTGAGAGTGTTTTATATTATATGGGACAATATCATCATTCCTTAAAAATATGTTAAAGCATATTATAAGCAGTCAATTTTTTGCATGAACATATAAGTCAATTAAATAAATCGTCATGCTCTTGATGCTCGCCAATTATATGGCAAATCTATTCAATAAATGAATATACGCGCGAGTTCTAAAGAAATAAATTAAAATTAAGTTACCAGAAATGTACAAGCTTAATCTAGATAGATTTTTACTCTTTAATCCAGCTTTGCTCCAAAAATACTTTATACGTTATTACGTAAAATACGTTACGTTATTACAGGAATATCCCAAGATTCTTCATGGGAAGTAAAGAAATTAACCCCTAGTCACGAAAAGGTTCCATGTTGGAATCCATCTTAGGAAAATGTTCATGTGCGTTGATAAAAGATATTGTGTCGAGAATTGTTGCCTCCCCTTAATTATTTTATTAAAATACTGATAGATATTTTATAATAAATTAGTCATGAAGATAGAGACTGAAGGAGTTTTGTCTGTACACAAGAGTGTCGTGGTGAAACTCTTCGTGAGCCTCAATTCGTGAATACGATTTGTATATGAGAATATTCAGATACACCAAGTAAGCTCCTCAGTCTTTCTCAAGATTAAAGTGGTGTTAACTAACAAATAACTGTTCCAGCGTAGCAAAGAGGTCACATATAACAACAAGCAGTTAAAATACATTTGTAATGTGCAAATGGAAGGAGTTTTTAAATTAGTTAGGAGTTTAGTTAATTTTCAGTCCTGTATTTTCGAAATATTCAAAGGGTTGGATAATAATAGTTTGAAAATGTTACTTTTTTTTAGCTGCCATAGAGTTACGATTGCCACAATTGTAAACAAATACAAAAAGCTAGCTAATGCAGTGCTTAAGCGTGCAGTCAGTGCTTTGCCACTTGCCACCCAGTGCATGGGACAATTAAAGTGCATTTGTGATGAGTATTGGCAGATTTCTTTCTTTGTTAATTTTTTTTTGAATACTTATTTTTTTTCTTTTATTTATTTATATTTCTAGGTATTACTTGGAATGTAGGAAAAAGTGCAGGATAACACCAAATGTCCTTAGGGGTGTTGGTGTCGTGTCGCGTGGTGTCTGATTGCTCTGGGTACTCACCATACTCTTGAGTAGGTTGCTGTGAGGCCAGCGGCCGGCGACGGAGTGTTGGCTAGGGGGGAATAGGCGCGCATGTCCCGGCGGTATGGGGGGGGGCGAGTCAGCTGACAGGGTACCCCCCATCATCGGCCGGGGTCGGCCAGGATTGGTGCTCCTGGTCCCCGACACCTTTACACCTAATTAGCCCCATAATCAAGATGAGCAACACACTTGTTAGAGTGTCCTCCCACGCTACGAGCTCCGGTGACAACAGCTGTTGATCAGAATCATAAGGTTTTCAAAAAGCGCGCAAGAGGACGCCAAATTAACCATACCTAACTACTTTTAAAGATATAAACTTTAAACTAATCTATCACCTTAATATTTGAATTATATTCAATGTCAATGTAAAATCAGCCTACCCCCAGGCTTGAAAATTCTTCAATCTGTCCAACAACTTCAGACATTATGCAACTTATTGTAGTAATACTCTTCATTTTAAATATCGATGATATTATCTTGGAATCCCAGTTGTGTTCATTTTTTTCAAGTGGGTGGTATAAAATAAAGAAAAAAACAGCTTTGCCAACGTTTAGATACATTTAATTACCTATTTTCTGGACTAAGAAACAAATATTCAATCAAATTAGAGTTCATTTAAAAAAAAAGCACTTATTTAATAAATAGATGTATTCTGAATTATACTGGCAAGTTCTAGTAACAAAACTGTAATTAATTAGCTCCGCATTATGGTGGAGTTAATGTGAAGTAACATCTCAGTAGTACTTATCAAAGTAATTCAGAATATTCTTATATATTACAAATGTATATTTATTTTTTAAAAAATGACTCCTCAATTTGATTCTATATTTGTATATTAGGACTCGAAAAAGTAATTTTTCCATTATATTTGTCATTAGAGATTATCGGTGGTAATGTATTTCTTCAAGGGAAGTTACGGCATAACTCTGGCTGTGTTAGATACAATATTATAAGATTCCTTTGGATTACCTGCAGGGCTATTAAGGTGCTTTATCAAGAACTACCTACACATATTTCCCCACAAACGAAACGATTTTGGGGGAATCCAAACACTGATCTATTCTGAGCCTTCAACTCGCGAAATGACAATTATATGTATTGTATTTGAACGAATTTTGACAAAGTTCTTCACGACCTAACATGATAACATAACATCTTTCGATACAACTCATAATAACGGAGATATTATGAATTTTCAAATTTCCCCTTTTTATCCCTCCCCTATTTCTGTTCCGATTTTAACCATTAACAACGGTGAACTTTAGTGTTGAATGATACGACTAAATATCGAGTATATTATAGATCAAATAAACATTTTCGAGTTCAGGACGTAAAATCTTAAATGATGACGTCATCACACAACAAATTTTCTAGTTACCTCCCTCATTAAAATTTCAACGAAAACAATACTTCTTATTTAAACTTGCATTAAAGTTGTTAATGATATAACAGTATATTGTTAATATTAATTATTAGTGGAGGTTACTAAAAAATCCAAATATCTCGGTTACTAATCATGAAAGAGAAAATATGTTTATAACGACATTTATAGGTTATTTAATTTTCAATAAGACTGTACGTTTTTTCGATCCAACATATAATAACGGAGAGATTTCAAATTTTCGAAAATCCCCCTCCCACTGGTCCAATTTCTGCAATTAAGTAATTTGGTATTTATTTTTATATAACACGTTTAAATATCGAGTTTGATAATGAAAAAAAAATTACGACCACTTGAGCGTTAACAGACAAATTATAAAATTGTCAACAGACCTCATTTTCGTCATCTCCTGGGTAGGATCGATGGACATTTGAGAAAATTTTCGAAATTCCCTTCATGAGTACAACCTAATTAGCTGATTTCCCTTAAGGGAATTCTACTAAAACTAACAAAATCTGAAGCTGGCAAAATTATGTTATAATTGAGTAAGAAATGTTTGAAAATGGTAAATATAGTCCATTTGTATAATCTTTTTAAAAATTGTGTAACAAGGATCAGAGGGTTTTAACTTGATGTATAAAATAGACCGTTTAGTGCTCCTTTTGTGTTGTGTTCCTTTTGTGTTCTATGTTCCTTTTATGTTTTGTGTTCTATGTACCTTTTATGTTTTGTGTTCCTTTTGTGTTCTATGTTCCTTTTATGTTTTGTGTTCCTTTTGTGTTCTATGTTCCTTTTATGTTTTGTGTTCCTTTTGTGTTCTATGTTCCTTTTATGTTTTGTGTTCCTTTTGTGTTTTGTTTAATTTTGTTATTTTTTTTGTATTGTTTTGTTTTCATTTAAGTTTTGTTTTGTTTTTTAAGCTTTATTTTAGAGCAAAATCGCCAAAGCTGCGAAGCTCAAATAAATAAATAAAATAGACCGGCAGTAAAAAACATTTAAATGTTGAATACATAATAGTTAACACATTGATTTTTAATAAATATCGTGGCATTAAGCAACGATTTTTCCTCCCCAACCGACGACGAAATAAATATAAAACTTTGCTCGCTGGAGACTATCAGTTTGCTGTAGACTAGAACTGCCGTGCTTCCAGCTAACAGACCGAACTCTGGCAATATCCCTCGATGAACTGTAACAACACAACTAGCGTCAACATTACACTTCCTCCAAAATATTAATTGGGTCAGCACGTAATTTCCTCCGTCATCCTGAGTACGGCGTCCATCAGGTAAATAGCTCCGCATGTATAATTAAATTTATTGATTCATAAAATACAACCAAACTCTATCATAGCTAATATTTGCGCTATCAAGTCATACTGAAATTTGAGATTTTTTTCCTCAATCGAAAATAAACTATATGGACTTACTTAAATTATAATGTTTGGGAATTGTAATCCTCGGACATTAAATGTGAAAAACCCCCCACAAAAAACAGTAAATTAATTCTTTTCAGTAGATACCTCCATTAGTTTTCCAGATCAACGAACTAGAGATATGTTGCAATTTCGCGGTGAACATGTTGAGGTTGTCATGTGGAGGACATGCTGTCTGATGAATATTTCAGCAAAATGGTCCAAATTATTTAGAAACTTCTTTGAAATAGTAACTGAGATATGTAAAGGATTTTTTTTATTTGGCTTAGGTTACAACCCCCCTCGCCTTGGACAGACGAAATAAATGACTTTATTTAAAAACTTATTAAAAAAGAAATAAATAAAAAAATTCATGATGATAGGGCTGGAATTGCAGATGTACATTCTTATTAGCAGGTTTATTTTTAAAAATATTGTATTGAAAAAAGTACAAGACACAGCACAAATTGGCAAACTCTGCTACTTTCCAATGACGAAGTGTTGAATGGCTTAAGTTTGGGTTCTCAGGGACTATATATATACTGCTCATAAATGAATAGGGATATTGGTTATTTTTTTCTTATCCTATTAATTTTAATTAAATCGACCTTAATTAAATTACTTTTAATGGGGGAAAAGACAATAATTTCTAACAAATATTAATGGTATTTACAATTAAAAAAAACAACACAAAAATGCTAGACCCCATAAATACCACAAAATAGCCAATATCCCTATTCATTTTTGAGCAGTATATATATATATATATATATATATATATATATATATATATATATATTCTTCTATAGTTCTTCGACTACTAACTAATAAAATTTGAGTTTTTAAAATATAAATTACTCTGATTCATTATAAATTACAGTACTAGATATTCTAGATAGTTTGCAATAAAGTTAAAATGTGGTATTCATATATATATATATATATATATATATATATATATATATATATATATATCAGTAATCATTTTTCTTTCCGGTGGATAATATGTCTATATATCGTTTCAGCTTTGAGTGGTTTGCAGACCTGTTTGTTTGCAAGTCAAAATCTGTTTCCGTTGGGAGCTTATTAAAATTAACAAAAGATTTCTCATTACCGTTTGTATTTACTCACGGTGTTGTTAAGTGTTATCGGTATGCAGATTTCTCTTTATTGTACTTCACATGGGAAATCTGCTTAGTTTACGCATCCCCTGCGTGATGGACTTTTATTTTTTTTTTACACTAACTTAAGGCTCAAATGAGAGATTCGCACTGGTTCCTCTTTCTGGCTTTTGACACCACAATTTCTTATACATACGGCATTCGCTTTGAGCATCTCATATTACGACGCTAAGCATCTCACGCCCAGCTTAAACTTGAATTCATAATTACAAAGACGTTTTACAAACATTGAAAAACAGAATAGAATTTAAGATGAGGTTTTTGTCGCTCCAATACGTAGGAAATCTACTTAGTATCGCTTGCCTTATATCCTTGTTATCAGCTGCTAGCAAAAATGTATGGAGACTTGGATACGTACTAAAACAAGGCATCTTATTATGCTGTTGCTAAGTCTGTTTTGGCATTGTTATCTATTATCACTATTTTAGTTCAATTGAAATTTATGCACTTCTGAATAAATACATTTGACAGATAATCTAATCTAATCTAATCTTCTCTGAGTTGAGTTATTTGTAAAGAAAGGTAGATAGGTATAAAACAGAGATAAATGCTGCTAGCAGATGCTACAACCTAAAAAATTATATCCGATTTGGGCTCACAAATGAGAGCCAGTAAGGAAGTTTGACTAATATCATCCAACTTGAAAATGTAAGACTATAAAAGATGGAATTTGTTTTCTTGAGGTAAAATTTGGAATTAAATTATTTTTTATTGTTATTTAAAAATTATTTAATCATTGGAAGCTGCAAATTCTATAGATAATTCGCTAATTGTTTTTTGCTGTAACTTGGTTCTTTTTTTTATTTTGCTTTGACATTTTGTTCAGAAGTCGTAGTCTGAATACTCATATTGTCTAATGACTATCATTTGCCAGCATGCGGAGGCAACAGTATACGAAGGGGTAAAAGTTATATAAATGATTTCGTTGAAACTTTAGTGTTCCGGAATTACTAATCAATTCAATTTTCATAAACTAAATTCAACAGAGTTATTCGTGCTAATGAGTTTTAAACTCAAATAATCTCTAACAATAAGCCAATATAGCCAATAAAAATGACTACAGTTGTCCATCCATACTAATCAATGTATTTCTTGCACTATGCGTTTCGGCTTATGTTGGTCAACTTCAGATAAATCTCTATCGGTGTCATAAAATATTAATAATCCATAAAAGGAGCAAGCCCAGATCCTTGTCAATGTGACTTAAACATAATTATAAAAAGTTGATTTATTTAAATCAATACATAGTGCTTAGAAAGACATGTATATATATATATATATATATATATATATATATATATATATATATATATATTGTACTAGCGTCGGTGGGTACTGATCCTAGCCGGGTGGCTTCGCTCGGGAAATTATTTGAGACGGAAAGGTCCTATTTTGTTTTTGGCAATGCTTCTACGAGTACAACTGCTATTCCCGTCTGGGCTCATTTCTTCCCATAAGAGTCCTTTGGGGTTTCTATGGAAAAAAATTTTAGATTTGAAGAATAAATGAAAATAACTCTCTGATCATTCCCTCTCTACTGTTGGACACACCGTGAATAATTAAAATCAAAATCATGGATATATTATAATTAAATATCATCGATTATGTAGGTATTTTCTGTATAATATCTAGCTAATATACCCGGCGATGCCCGGGAAATCATCGTTGACTGACTAATGATGGTATTTTTATAGAAAATCGTTGAAAACCAATGGGAAACGGAATATCGCAATTTTTCATTTCAGGCTTCCCTCATAATCCCCACTCCCCTAATAATTTTAATATATCTTATAATCATGGAAGAATTAGTGCTAATTCACATTCCGAGTTTTGTTAAGTTCGGTTACAACTTATAGTTTTTAGTGTATATCTCGTTTATACTTTCTTATACAACAAAATTCAATAGAACAAAAGTTACTTTAAGTAACAAAATAAACAAGTTGTGTCATGTGCGTATTTGCCGAAAAATCAATACGAAACGAAATATCGCTATTTTCAATTTCAAGCCTCCATTATAACCCCCATTCCTGTTCGTCACAGAGAATATTAATATAGCCTAAAGTCTAAGTTGGGTTAGTAGTAATATACATACCAAGTTACATACAATTCAGTTCAGCCGTTTATGCGTGAAAAGGTAACAAACAAACAAATAAACAAACATACACGAAAGAAACCAAATGCAGTTATGGTGTCTATGACATGTGAAACGAAAAAGTATCGAAATTTCGAGAGAAAAAAATCAATGTACAGGTAGACATATATATATATATATATATATATATATATATATATATATATATATATATATATAAGGATTTATTGCGAAATGTTTTATTCCAAGCTAAAATAAGAGATACCGTTTTCATCGGAACATTATTATATGTGTGGAATCCATGGATGAATTTGCGAAGTGAGTTTTCTATGCTTTAAAGCCTTCGCTTTTTCTTTATAATCAATACTTAATCATTTCATTGCAAATATAGTTAGTGGTTGTTAATAACTGAAATCAGGCCGTTATGAGTGGGAATTAGAAAATAGCCTAATTCAATAATACGTATACCTCTATGATTATGCTTTGAACAGAAAAAAGTCCGTCACGCAAGGCTGCGTAAACTAAGCAGATTTCCCGCGTATAGTTTTACAATAGAGAAATCTGTATACTAGTAAAACTTAACACCACCGTGAAGCAATGAGAAATCTTTGAGTTCATTTTAATAAGCTCCCAACGGCAACGGCTTCTGAATTGTAAACAACCTGGTCTCCCAACCACTCAGAGCTGAACAGATAGATAGACATGTTCTTCACCGGAAAGAAAAACAATTACTGATACATATCTGGATATATATAACATATTAACTTTATTGCAAACTATTTATTATATCTAATACTCTAATTTAAAATGAATTAGAATAATTTTTATTTTAATAACTCAAATTTTAGTAGTCCAAGAACTCTAGTAAAAAGAACGTATTTGCATATATCTCGGACCTCATTATCGTCATCTCCTGGATAGGATCGATGGACATTTGAAGAAAAATTTCGAAAATCGCGTCATGAGTACGACCGCAATAGCTGATTTCCCTCAAGGGATATATGTTAAAATGTTACCTAAACAAATTAACGTAGATACTGCCATTAATCAACTCAATTTGGAGGGCAGAATTCCTATTTCAATATTGAATGTTTGAGCTCTAAACAAAATTAATTAAATGAAACCTACTTCCAGGAACCAAAAGATCAAAAGGTGGTTCCCTTCAAAGTTTCTATTGCAGTTGATTGTGTTTCAACTCTGCTACAACAAAGTGTTGTAGCTACCAGTTTACAATTTAAAAAGTTCAGAAATAGCAATGTAATTGACCGACAATTCTTATAAACAAGTTGAGTCATATTTTCACTGAAATAAAATATTCCATATTAAAACAAGGCTATTTCTGTTGGGAAAAGGTTATATTTGGACTATATGTCAGAAAAAAAAATGAGAAATACAGAAAAAAATCAAAAAAGAAATTAACACAATGTGGTATCACACAACACGTTCTTTTAAATCTAGCTTAAATTTAGTAATAATTGTTGTAAAATCATTATCATTTATTAAAATAGTAATGAGCCAAGACAGGAAATTCGACGAAATCCTTGTGAAATATAAAAACCGTTTCCATGCTTACTCTTTTTCTTCTTCCATTAAGATAAGAGGAAATTCATTTCCATAAATCTCCATAGATAGTAACTTGGCTGAGTTTATCCAATACCTGATTATGGGGGAGCCTATCAAAAACTTTTTCATGAAGTCCGTGTAAATGACATCAACTTGCTTTCCACTACAGCTTCCATAATATAAGTTGTAAACTCCGCTAGATTTGTGTCCATAAAACGCTGAACCATATCTCCCGTGCCTTACGATCTTCATATATGATAAGGAAAGGAGCTACTTTCATAAATCTGTTAATAATTGACCCATATCATGTAAAATACTATGAAAATATATCATTAAAATTAACTGACCAACAAGCAATTTAGAAGGATTAACTGTATCGCAATCACAACCCACGTAAACCTCTCAAACATAATTTTTAGTCATTTTTTCATACTGCTTTAACTTTTCGGCTAAACAAATATATATATATATATATATATATATATATATATATATCAGTTGGAATATTTTAGAAACTTTTCTTATTTTTGGCTTCATTAATTAAATTTACAGTTTTATATCTAATTTTATTTTTTTCCCTGTTTGAAGTAGAGACATTGTCGAACATATATTCTACGTCAGTTACTAAATTTACTGTTTTTATCATGTATTGGTTTTAAAATATTAAATTAATCAATAAAAGTTAAAAAATTCATAACCTCCTTCGGGATCACATTGTTTGATAAATTAACCAGCCTATTTTTATTTGTTGAAAGTTCTTGGAGAGAGATATTATTTTTGAATTGCGAACTTCTTTTAATAATGCATTTTGATTTTTTATTTTACTCTGAAGATTAATACCAGTAAACTCTTGTTTCTACTAATGAAATAAAATCAGTTACTACTAAAACCAAATACACTTTTATAAGTAACCAAACGAGCTTCGAAATATCCTTCATCAAGGGGCCAATTCATAATTAAAATACTTATTTTTACTAAGTCTTAATAAATAAAATAGAATAATTTCCTGACTTTAGGAAAATTCAGTAAATAAATAAATTGTCACAAAGTCAGGAAACTATTTAATAGTTAAAAAAAAAAATATTTTAATTATGAATTTGCGACGAAGGATAATTCGAAGCTTGCTTGGTTACATATAAAAGTGTATTTGGTTTTAGTAGTACCTGATTGTATTTCTGTAGTAGAAACAAGAGTTTACTGGTTAGTTTGAGAGGTTTACACGGGTTGTAATTGTGATACAGCTGATCCTTCTAAACTGGTTTTTGGTAAGTTAAGAATACCAACTCAGAATAAGGTAATTTTGATGACATACATGTTGACTTTATGGCAAACATTACTACACTTATACTCCGAATCAGCTAGGCAATACGGATGCTTTCAACTAGTTCTTTCTCAAGGATATAAGCGTCTAATTATCTCACCGAAAAATTATTCCGAAGCACATCAAAATATCATTAAAGTCTGCTAAGTCAATTTAGTGCATTCTCCAGAGATAAAATAAAATTTTCTCGCCCAATCTGAAATGATCTGCCTATAATAAATCTCTCATTTGTTGTCATGCCAGTCGTTTGAGACTGTCGTCACCGGCTGATGATCGAGTACTGCTGGCATTGTGCTTTCGATGCGAATGCACCATCTTCAAGCCCGTCAAAAGTTGTACTGAGTTAGTTGTCTGAGGTATTGTACGTCAGTCAGGTTAAGATTGTATACGTTCTAGTCCGAACGAAGAGTGTGCCCAGGTAAATTGTTTTTCATGAAGTAGATTGTTTTTACAGGAGTGACTATTATCCATACTAGGCTGATTACGTTTTAGTGTTACTTACGTCAGGGTCTCGTAAGACAATATGATTGGTTGTGTGCAAGTCCTGGTACATTTTAATAGAAAAAATGTTAATATAAATTTATTAATTCTGTTAAGTTTGAGGTGCTCGACCACCTTGGCAAAGGGAAGAAAATGGATCTGGTGGAACAGTTATGGATCAGGATGGACATGCTGGAGGATAAGAATATTAATATTACGGGGGAGGGTGGCGTGCTCAGGCATGTTCCGTCCTCTGCAGTAGCTGCCCTTGCTAGGTAAGTATTTCCTCTCCAACTCCTATTCATTCTAGTATATGCATCATTTAATAGTTATTTAGAAAATGTTTTAGTTATAAGTTTCACATTGTATTTTTACATCTTTATATATATATATAATTCTCCTGTACGTATGTATGTCACTGAACTCCTAAACGGCTGGACCGATTTGAATGAATTTTGTTGTACGCGTTTGGGTGACGCCCTGGATGGTTTAGCGTCACAAATCAGCCCGGCAGATGGAGTAGGAGTGGAGGTCGTAAGGGCGGCCTAAAATAAAAAAATAGCTATATTTCGTTTCCTATTGGCTTTTCGGCAAATATGCGCATGATAAAAGTTTTTTAGAGTAACTTTTCTTATATTCACCTTTGTCGTATAACAAAGCATAAACGAGATATACACTAAAAGATTAAAGCGGGAGCACAACAATTTTATTGGGCACTAACAATTGAACCGAACTTAACAAAACTCGGTATGTTTATTAGCATTTATTCTTCCGTGATTATAAGCTATATTATAATTATTGTTTTAGGTTCGAACGGGAATAGGGGTAATAAGGGAGGCCTGAGTAAAAAATTCGCGATATTTCATTTTCCATTTGTTTTTAGGCAAACGTGCACATAATAAATGTTGTATTTTGTGTTATTAAATGTAGCATTTGTTTTAAACATAATATTATTAAATTTAATATCCTAATCGCATGAAATATTATGCAGGACAACCTCTGCCAGATCCGCTAGTTTTATATATATTAGTTTTTAAATTTTCAATATTTTGACTGCCTTTTATTGACTATTATATTTATTTACATCTCATGTTGTTTTAAAAATGTTAATGTTGTGTCAGAGACCACTGAAGATGGGACGGTTCGCCCCGAAAGTACTCTCCATTTAATAAATGAAGTATTTATTATTTAAGCCTGGAGGTGTTTTGACCTGCTTCTCCTTCCGTTGATGATGGACCTACACCAGCCAGAGCAAATCCCAAGTTAATATTAATGTACGTTTTGTGGACAATGAAAATGACACAATTTTAACAAATTTTATAAATGCAATTCTTACAATAGAATAACACTTACTTTGTGCTGAACAGAGTTCTCTAAATGGAACGCAAGAACATTAAACGCATATTTTTAATTCGAATCTATTCTAACTTTCTATAATCAGTCGTTGTATTTATTTTAAAATCTAAACGATGAAAATGAAGTTTAAAAATAAACAAGAATTGGAAATTTTAACAAAATTACCTTTGTCTGTAAGCAGCCTAATTTGGTACGTCATCTCTATTAGTAGATTTCCTTTAAGGGAAATCAGCTATTGAGGTCGTACTCATGATACGATTTTCGAAAAATGTCTTCAAATGTCCATTGATCCTACCCAGGAGATGACGGAAATGAGGTC
The DNA here is from genome assembly GCA_019009955.1 of Riptortus pedestris. Lineage (NCBI taxonomy): Eukaryota > Metazoa > Arthropoda > Insecta > Hemiptera > Alydidae > Riptortus > Riptortus pedestris. Next base: position 117,863,092 of record CM032232.1, read on the forward strand.
CGCTCAAAATTGTATATATATATATATATATATATATATATATATATATATATATGTGTGTGTCTGTTAACAGCTGCTTTAGCGCTCGAAATTATTGTTTAATTGTTACGAAACTCGACATTTAGTCGTTTTATGTAAAAAGAAAGATGAAGTTCGTTAATGGCTGAAATCGGACCAGTGGAAGGGGGGGTTTAGGAGGGGAGGATTTTCGACAATTCGAAATATCTCCGTTATTATACGTCGGATCGAAAACGTGTATAGAACCAATCTTATTGCAAATTAAATTTACTATAAATATTGTTATAAACATTTATTCTCTATCTTGAATATTAACCGAGATATTTGCATTTTTATGAAATGTGGGCGGATAACGGACGAGAGTGAGTTTCCCGCCAAAAGCTAGTTCGGCCGTTTTCGTAACTGATCGGCTCTCGTGAAATTTCTCTATTGTAAAACTTTACGTGGGAAATCTGCTTAGTTAACGCAGCCCCTGCGTGACGGACTTTTTATTGATATGAAGTTTATCAGTGCCATCTTACAGGTAGAAGTTTCCTTCATATTCATGTGGCGAAGACTTGGCGTTACGATAAAAGATATAATCGATGACAAAAATGGAATTCTTTCAATAGTAGGGTGAAATATAAAACCTTAAAACAAACAGCAACTAATTAGGAAAGAAGGCTGATGGGAAAAAGGAAAGGCCATAGTTGGCGAGGGTATAGGATCTAAAGGGCCGTTACTGGAATTAGGGCTGGAGGTAATAAAGTATCCTGGAGAAAGCTTTATTTGAAGGGAGAGCGGTCTGGAGTCTGGAATTGTATCTGACGCAGGATTACAGCACTAAAACGCCTATTTTTCAGGGACATCCCATTGATTGCTGAAAGTTGATTCCTTAAAAAAACCCGTCACGCAGGGGATGCGTTAACTAAGCAGATTTCTAACGTGCGTCACCTCAAAATGTACATTTACATCAAAACGTGAATTCAATGTGAACAATGTTTGGTATTTAAGCATCAAATAATGTGCTTCATAGTATATCAGCTTATTGTTAATATGACATGAGTAGTAGTGGGGTTTTACTGAAGGCCGAAAACTAAATATTGCAAATATCTCGGTTAATAATCAAGATGGTGAAAAAACGTACATTTCATCATTTATAGAACTATACATTTTCAATGAAATTGGTTCTATATAATTTTTTGATCCCGCTCAAAATAAGGGAAAGATTTTGAATTTTGAAAGCCACCTCTTACGCCACCTCTTACCCCCACTTGTCCGATTTCAGCTATTGGCGAATTTGATCTTTCTTTTTACATAAAACGACCAAGTATCGGTTTTGGTAACGATTAAACAAAAATTGCAACCGCTAGAGCGGTAACAGAAATAAATACATGCACAATTTTGAACGGACCTCATTTTCGTCATCTACTGAGTAAGATCGATGGATATTTGAAGTAATTTTTCGAAAATCGTGTCATAAGCACGACCTCAATTGCTGATTTCCTTAAATCTGTGATCAGACCTCAAAGCATGTACAAACGAAAGACAGTCCGTGAAATATGCAGATTTCCTAGATACTGGAAGGAATCTCTGACGACATCTCACAATTTATTTTCTATTTCTCCCCCAATATGACGCTTATACAAACAGGAGTAGACGTTCAGTGATGCAGTTGTTTTAAGTAAAAATCGATGAGTGGATGTGGGAGTCGAACTAAAGGGAAATTATATTAACAGACTGGGTTACTATTTGACTTGAGAAAAACTTAAATAACAACAACAATTGCATTAGTTTGTTAGTAAACTTGATATTGACGTACAACGGTGAAGTACCTAATTTTAGCAGATTGCCCTTAAATTTGTTACTCTACACACACGCACACACACACACACACACACACACACACACACACACACACACACACACACACACACATAAACACCATACTCTTGTCGGTCCCTGCTCTATCTTGTTTGATCGTTACGAAACACAATACACAAACATTTCATGCAAAGCTAGAGTTAAAGTTCGTTGACGGCTGAAATTGGGAAGGAGGGGGGTGCACTGAGGAAGAAAATCGAAATACCTCCGTTAATATACGCCCCAATGAAAAACATAAAAACCCGATCTTATTGTCAATTTAATAATCCTATAAATGTTTTTAGAAATAATACTTCTCTATCTGGAATGTTGACCGAAATGCTTGAAATTTTAAGTTCTCAGCCTTCATGTCATATTAACCAAAATCTGTTATGTTTTGAAACTCATTAGTCGAAGCTTAAATACGAAATATTGTGTGCTTTTTTACTGAGTGAGTTACATCAAATGTTTTCGGTGTGACTTCGTCGTTTAAGATTTCACGTTCTCAACTGCATGATTTATATTTGATCATCATCACAGCACACTCGATATTTTACCCTTTAATGGAAAAGGCTGAAATCTGTGTTTTTGTGGAGGGAGGGGGGTTATTAGAGGGAAATAATTTAAAATTCCAGATATTTCCGTGCGTCGGATTGACAACTTTCATGTCACCAATCTTGTTGAAATTTTAGTTTTCTACAACTATTGTCCTACGCATATTTTCTGTAACTCGAATATTACCCGAGTTATTTGTATTTCTTTATTTCAGCCATTTTTAAACTCCCACTTTTACCCCTCCGATTTTCACCTAATAGACCAGATTACATTTTAATTCCTGTTTGTATAGGCTTCTTCCCAAGTGCGTCACATATTTGCATTTAACTCCAAACTTTAAAGTTCAATGAGAGCAGTAATTGGTATTTAGATTTCAAATAGACACCTTGGCCAGTTAAGGGTTAAGCTTCAAATAATGTGCTTCATAAAATAACAGCTTATTGTTAATATAACATGAGTAGGAGTGGGGTTTTGCTAAAGGCCCAAAAATAAAAAAATTCAAATATCTGGGTTAATAATCAAGATACTTGAAAAGTCCGTCACGCAGGGGCTGCGTAAACTAAGCAGATTTCCCACGTGGTGTTTTACAATAGAGAAATTTCACGAGAGCCAAGCAGTTAAGGAAACGGCCGAACTAGCTTTTGGCGGGAAAGTCACTCGTCCGTTAGCCGCCCTGATTTAATACAAATGCAAATATCTCGGTTAATATTCAAGATAGAGAATAAATGTATATAACAATATTTATAGTAAATTTAATTTGCAATAAGATATATTTGGTACAATTTTTCGAAACGACATATAATAACGGAGATATTTCGAATTTTCGAAAATCCTCCCCCCTAAACCCCCCCCTCCCACTGGTTCGATTTCAGCCGTTAACGAACTTGATCTTTCTTTTTACATAAAACGACTAAATATCGAGTTTGGTAACGATCAAACAAAAATTGCGACCGCTAGAGCGGTAACAGACAAATATATAGATAGATAGATCTATATATATATATATATATATATATATATATATATATATATATATATATATATATATATATATATACATATATACAGTTTTGAACGGACCTCATTTTCGTCATCTACTAGGTAGGATCGATGGACATTTGAAGAAAAACTTCGAAAATTCCGTCATGAGTACAACCTCAATAGCTGATTTCCCTTAAGGGACATCTGCTAAAAACATGCATGACTACATTTATAGAGCATTACATTGGCAATAAGATTGCTTCTGTATAAGTTGTCGATCCGACGCGTATTAACAGAGATTTTAAGAATTTTCACTTAATGTAACTAATTCAATATACGTCTCAAGACCATTTTAATTCCTGTTGGTATAGGCTTCTTACTAAGGGAGAAAAAGAGAACAGATGGTGATATGAGATCATCTGCGTCTCAAATTCCACCGAGTGGAAAATCTGCTTCGTTTATGCAGCTCATGCGATACTGGTAATAAGGTGACTTATTACTAAACATTTTATGTTTAGCTTAAATTTGAAGTTATTTTTAGTTATGCTTTTTATTATGGATGAAATATAGATAGGAACTTAAAATGGTATCATCAGTGTGGGTAATCTGCCCGCCTGACAGTATTTTACTTTTTGAAATTTCTTAGGAAGTAATGCTATTCGTGGATGCAAAGTTTGGACCGTTTGTTATAAGAGAAGAGATGCCACTATCGAGACAGCATTAAAAATGTTATATTATGTTATATGCCAAATGGATAAATGGGCTCATCAAAATTCCTCGGAAATGATAGCAGTTAAAGCGAGTTGAAGCAGTTATTTCATAAGTAATAAACTGATAGAACACAGAATCTGCTCAAGGAAAGATGTGCACGTATAACAGCAATAAACTAGCTGAAAGACTGATTTCGAAAATACCCCTCAATTAAGACGTGGTTCGTTGGTGCCATTAAAACGGGCTATATTCCGTGATTGGCGCAGCCCGCGGCTTAAAGAGGGAAGTTGTGCAGTCATTGTGTCAAACGCCCTCAAGGGATGGGTTTAATTTCTTATTGTGTCAGAGTTAGTAGAACATTTAAGCCGTTCTTCCTGAGGCACTTAGAGGGATGAAGGGCAATCAAGGAAAATTAGATCTAGACCTTCAAATCATTTATTCAGATGAATTTCACCTGATTCTTGCTATCTAACATTTATTTCATTGTAAATAAATATATCTTTTAAGTTGATTTAAATTACCATTGATTGGTTCAGAAAAATTATCATCATTTTAATATAAGTTTGAATGTATTTTACAGTCATTCAATCAACACATTTAATAAAAAAAGTTTCTAAGCATCTTCACAATTATATTTTACATATATTCCCTAAAATAGAACTAAGTATGCTTCTTTTATTTCTTTATAATTCTACCAAGGCTTACAATGCCATACTTGAACTAAATAATTGGTTAAAACAATCATTCCTGAATTACATTTGTGTGGAAAACAAAAAGCCTGTCGCGCAGGGGCTGCGTTAAATAAGCAGATTTCTCACGTGCGTCAATTATAACATGAGTAGGAGTGGGGTTTTACTGAAGGGCGAAAAATAAAAAAATCAAATATCCTGGTTGATTATCAAGATTATGAAAAAAATATGTATGACAACATTTATAGAACATTACATTTGCAGTAAGATTGTTTCTGTATAAGTTTTCAATCTGACGTGTATTAAGGGAGATATTATGAATTTTCGAAATTCCCTCTCTAAACCGCCCCCCCCCACGGTCCGATTTCAACCGTTAACGATCTTAACCTTTATATTTACATAAAAAGTTTGAGTATCGAGTTTTGTTGTTCAATCAACAGCAGATTTGTTGTTGTCGCAAAAAAATTGCGACCGCTAGAGCGTGAACAGACAAATATGTTTCGAAATGAAAATCGTGGCATGAGTACAACGTCAATAGCTGATTTACTTTAAGGTAATTAACGTAACTGCGTTACTCGACTTCTCAAATCAATTTTTTTCCTCCCTCTCACGTTAGATATGCATGATCATTTTTGTGAGCATTTTTTGATGAAGGGGGAATGTTTTAAAACCCAATTTAATTTGGGGCATAGAGAAATGTCTTTATATCAACATAAGAAAGCGTTTGATTTTAGAGGGAGGGAGAAACTGTACCTAGAGGCTTGGATTCCAGGCGCTCTATCTGTTAACACTATTTATTGAGTACAATAACATTAAGTCACTTAAAGTAAAATAAATTAAGTCAATTATCGTAATAGGTGTTTCGGTTTTTGAACATTTAATTTAAATTAGCGCCAGTAAAAATACATTTTACAATATTTGCTATGAATTGACATTTACATTAGCGTACTAATTGATACTCCGTGTGTGAACTTGAAGCGTCACTTTTAATCTCACATGGTAAACCTACAATGACGAGTTTGATTCCCGCCTGGGCCCTAGGAATTTATTTAACGAACGAATAAAATCCTTACTCCCACCCTTGCTAGAAAAGGGTGGTAACCTGCAGTAGCCAATCCCAAATAGCCATAGTAGCAAAAAGTGGACGTTAATAAATAACAATAGCAACTTCGTAAGAAATAACTTAATAATAGTGAGGGTTTTAAGTTTTTTTAAATTTTTAATCTTGCTAACTAAATAATACTGGTATCTGAGTAATTTTTTTACCATCTTTTTTTTTCACTGTCTCATACTTTGTGATATTCAGTCTACTAAATCATTGGTTTATTTTTTTTTTTAGATTTCTAGATATTGTCTTCGTTAGATAGCTTTTAAGTAGCTGAAAGAACTTGTGGTAGTTGAAACTGCTACCAAAATCTTTTCAGCAACAATTTAGACTTTAACCCTTAACCACTGAGGTGGGGTCCGTGTGGACTCCCATGGAGAGAATTGACTTCCCTCTTCCCGTTCAAGTTGAAACATGTCACTCCCCACCCCAGTACCTTCCTAATTCCTCACTTCCAACAGTTCTCACACGTTACCGGTTCTGTGCGCATCCCCTGGAAGTGACAATAAGTAATACCTGACCCACGCGGACCCCACCTCATAAGGAGTGTGATTTTTTTCATCCACCCCTCTTTATTTTCCAAATGACTTTTCCGAGTTGGGGTGTTTTGAGCGTGGACCATCCATCTTTTGATGATATAATTCAGAAAGAGCTCCTTCGTGGGGATGAAAAAAGTGATTTTGAGGTTGAAGGTTGCGAAAACGCGCCGAAATCGTCTGTAAAAAATGTTTATACAATTGAGGTGCCATTTTCTTTATTTTTTGTGAAATTTAAATTTTCATATTATTTTTTAAATATATAAACCCCTTGCAATAACTTTTTGTAAAAATTGTTTAAAAATGTTATTAAATACTGAAATTAAACTATAAAATTGCTGCCTCTACCAATTTGTGTTTTTCACCCGAAAGAACATATTTTTCTAAAATATTTTTAACTTTTTGCCTAGATGTTAAATAAACACTTATAAGAATATATTGCCATAAATTATTTGTCATTTAGTTTTTTTTGTTTACAAAAAATTATTGTTAAATAGAAGGTCCACATGGACCCCACCTCAGTAAAAGTGAGTAATTATTCCAAGTCAGTGGTTAAGGGTTAAACATGTTTACTGAAATTAAATTCTACATTTCGTGGGCAAGGACAATCGTTTAATCACTCCAACTGATCCAGAGTGTGTTTCATGAGTAGAACAAATATCATCCCTTACGTTCTGAGGGTTGACGACCTCTCTAAGTGGGTTACCGGCGAAAATGTGCAGCTGATTGGAAAATAGTGTTGGGAGTTGAAATTGGACTATAGGGAATTAGCGAGCTCGTCAGCTTCTTGGTTTGTCTTCAAAATGAGTTAAGTCGCGGAGGAACTTAGGAAATCAGGGGGAGAGAGAGAAAGAAGAAGGGAAAAAAAAGGAGATAAGTCCGTTAGAGAAAGAGGGCTGGGATAATTTCCTGGTGCCGACAATTACGAGAAGGAAATGGCTTTAGGTTTGCTAATTGGGGAGAAACGATTGAGTTACCCGCCGCTAGAGGGAGTAACGAACCACAACACCGGTAAACATCTTCCACGCTTTGCAGCCCTAATATACAAACCATCAAGATTCCTTTCATTCTTTAATGAATATATTTCTTCTCAGGTAAGAAAAAACGCCTCGTTCCTTCACTGTTCTCGAGAATAGTGGAGGAACGAGGCGTTTTTTCTTACCTGAGATAATAATTTCTTCACCATCCAGCACCTCAAAAATGGAATATATTTCTTATTGATAGTCACAAAATACCGGGAAACCTAAGATGCCCGGAAAATAAAAGTTCTTCATATGCCTTCCTATCTTTTAACGAAGATATATTCTCGTCCATGACAAATGATAAGCATTTCTTGCAGTTTTATCAATCTTGTACTTCAATTTTATCTGAGTAATTTATCCTTCTGTCATTCTAGCAGAAGACCTTTTCCCATTTCTGTCGTTTTACAGCAAATGTTCAGTAGTAATTTTATTAGTTATTAGCAGATTTCCCTTAAGGGAAATCAGCTATTGAGGTTGTACTCACGACGCGATTTTCGAAATTTTTCTTCAAACGTCCATCGATCCTACCCCTGAGATGACGAAAATGAGGTCCGTTCAAAACTGTATATATATATATATATATAGATATATATATATATATATATATATATATATATATATATATATATTTGTCTGTTACTGCTCTTGCGGTCGGAATTTTTGTTTGATCGTTACCAAACTCGATATTTAGTCGTTTTATGTAAAAAGAAAGATCAAGTTCGTTAACGGCTGAAATCGGACCAGTGGGAGGGGGGGTTTAGAGGGGAGGATTTTCGAAATATCTCCGTTACTATACGTCGGATCGAAAAATCAATCTTATTGCAAATTAAATGTACTATAAATATTGTTCTGTAGATTTATTCTCTATCTTGAATATTAACTGAGATATTTGCATTTGTATTCTGCATGTGCTCGGCAGCAGTGGCTATGTTCGGACTTTCCGCCGTGAGCTCTGCCGGCCGTTTTCGTAACTATTCGTCCCTCGTGAGTAGGTTCAGAGGTTTCTTACTACTACAGCTGTTTTCTCAAGGCGGATTTCTCAATTGTAAAACTTCACGTGGGAAATCTGCTTAGTTTACGCAGCCCCTGCGTGACGGACTGTTTCCTTTCCACTTTGCTCTCTGTTCAAACAAAATACCTATTACTTATTTTATTTATTTTTTTCTCTTGACATTATTTTTATCGTTCGAAAGTATTCTCGGCTAATACTCTTTTGAGCTTGCTCAAAACAAACCTTCTCTTGTGTTCTGGAATTTGAATGGACTACCCTACTGGACCTTTGATATTGCTTCCAATGTAAACGTTACTGCTAGTCTCTGGGGTTTTCCATATTTCAGATTTAAATTAATGAAACTTATCTGCTCATAGATAGAGTTATTTCTGTCTTTTCTTGTCCAGGCCGTCATACAAAGATCAATATTTGACTTCTTTAGCTTTTCTCGCGATGTTGGCCTTCCATCCCGGAGTCGTTCTGTAGCTTTCCTTGTTACGACTAATAATTTTTGGCGTAAAAATTTGATTACTTTGACAAGGTTAGATTAATCTGTGTGCCGAATCACTGACAGATACTCCAGAGATTTGGATGAGTTAGTTCAATACTGGTGAAGATATGTCACAACTTAGTTGGGCTATAAATTTAGCAGAAGACATCTGATCTTTTTTAAAGGACTTTTACGGTCACTGGTACACTTAAAATTCACTCACCCAGACTTTCAGCGGAAATCGTACCCAATAATTTGTTTTTTTAGATATGTTGGAACATCTACGATGATATTAGTTTCATGTTCAACAAATTGTTCTTAATGTTAGCTGTGTCGGGGATCTTTTAACAACTACTCCTCCTTTTTAATACGATAGATCCTCAACGGTACTCAGCGAAGATGCTGATGGCGTACTGACCTCACTTCAAGTGTTCACCAATCTCCAGTGTATTCGTACTTTTGATGAAAAATATAATACCCATTTTTATTGATCGCCAGATGAACATTGGACGCCAACACTGTTAAACACGATTTACACTTTGGGTGTACCTGAAGAAGAGACACCTGGTATTTTACGGAGGACAAGCTCGGCGAGAAGCTGTTCATTTCTAGGCCCACCATAATTTTTCATTAGACCAACTTTCTGCAAAAAGAAAGATGAAATATTCAATTCCCTTGAATACAACTTTATGGTTGAACTTTAAAAGGCCTTGAAATCCATTTTAAGAAGAACTACGGAGACAGCCTTGCTGAATGGATCTCCGTGCCTGACCCAAACTCCATTCCTTCTTTATTACACTGTTTGTCTCTATGAACTCCTTTTGTACGGTTCTTTATATAACCTCAGCAGATCTACTGAAAACGTTTGTTTCACGGTGAAGATTTGCCGTACCAGAGTATTGTGTGGCTTGGCTTGTACTGATTCCAATCAAACTTCCTTGTATACTGTAACGATGATTTCTTCCATTGAAGTCATGATGAGTTCATAGACGTGATGTGGGTCCAATATCAGATTGTTGTAGTTAATATGTGTTAGATCATATGTTTTGTAGATCATATGTTTTGTAGATCAAATGTTTTGTAGGTCACATGTTTTGTAGATCACATGTTTTTTAGATCACATGTTTTGTAGGTCACATGTTTTGTAGATCACATGTTTTGTAGATCACATGTTTTGTAGATCATATGTTTAGTAGATCATATGTTTTATAGATCATACGTTTTCTAGAATATGTATTATTGTTGGTTAAGGAATGTACGAATGAAAAGATGGTTAACAAAAGTGTTTCTGGTTAAAAAATAGAAAGTGTCTAAGCTAATGAAAATAATTTATTTTTAACCATAACCCAGATTAATCTCAATCTTTCCCATTCCGTCTGTTCTCAGAGGCATACTTATTTCAATAATTACATCTCTTATAGTCCTTCCCCTTCAGAGAGGCTGCATTCGCTATTTTTCTGCCCATTTAGACATCAATTAGACTTTTCTGGAAAAAAAGGGCCCCAAGAGCAACTCAACTCACTTTAGACTAGCACCAGATTAACTTCATCATCCTATAAACTACAAGTCGAAGATTTAGACTTTTTTGGTCTGGTCAAATATCTGTCTGATGTAGTTGAAATTATGATGGCACAGACTGATACATATTTAACTGGTAAGCTTCAGGAATTTGGTAACATTTTCGTGTCCCAGTTAATAAGCAAGTATCAATTTACTTTCAACATTTAAAAATGCTCTCTGTGCAGATTTTTAAATGATGCTTGATGATGTTTTGAATATGACAATACGGCAATGGACAATCAGTCCGCATGGTGACTTTGAAGAAAACAGATGTTTTGTAAGAGGGACTAATCAGAATAAGTGTTGACAAGTCAGTTTGGAAACATACATCAGCAATTCTGGATTGAAAAGCTTATTTATTTCATTATGGAATATGGCGAGAAAGTTTTACGTTTCCATATCTAATGGGAAAGGTTTCAACGCGGTTTGGTGGTGTCAATCTTCTGACAAGAAAGAAAAAAACTGGACATCATTGACGGAGGAGATTTATGATTTAACCTCACTAAATTTATGCCATATATTGAAAAACCATTATCCAAGCGACAGGTTCATCCCTCCCACTAAAAAGTGTTTATTTTTACTTATTGATTTTATGTAATACATAAGAGTTTAATTTTATTATGGTTTGTTTTAATTTTGGTTTCATGGATAAAAATATAAGTGTGCTTTTAGTGTTTTTTTTTCTCGCTACAGGTAGACATCAGTAAAAAACATTTGAAGTTAATGGATTTTCAGAAATCAATATTAGCTAAGCAGGAGTCCAACTAAAACCTAACAGCATGGCAAGTGGTATACGATACAATGAAGTTTGGAGACCTCTGGTTTAAACGCTTGAGAGCAAGTTTATAAAAATTATTTACAAAAAAAAAATGAATTCAAAATTTAATACAGTAAAGTATAAAAAAAAAAAAAAGGGGAATCTCAGGGAACAAAAGGGAGTAAACTTTGCTAAGCAGAGGGAATAAAAGAGAGAAATAGAGGCATAATGACAGACTGAAAGCCTATTAAGTCCTATCAGGTAATGCTCATCCGAAATTCAAATCAACTCCAGAGGAAGGCATAAAAGTAATTCGAAGCTGTTCTTTACCATCCCCTGCCTTACGGATTTCTGACAGCTGGGCTGGAGGGTTGTCTGTCCCATTTTCATTTTACCCGCCACTCGCAGTCCGATTATCCGTAATTTCCCCAGAGTAATATTTATTGATATTGCGAAATACAGTAACTCTTTTAGCAGATTTCCTTTAAAGGGAATTATCTATTGAGGTTGTACTCATGGCGTGGATTTTTGAAAAATGCCCTCAAGTATCCATTCATCCTACTCAGGCGATGACGAAAATGTGGTCCGTTCAAACTTATACACACACACACACACACACATATATATATATATATATATATATACATATATATTTAATTCTCTACTAAACGACATATTTACATATTTGACTCATCCGATTTTCTATTAAAACCCAATCGCCCACTCATCTTAGTGTAAATTAGTACATGCATGACGGACGCTTATATTTCATTAACGTTCAGAAGCACGTTTTGGGCCAACCAATATTTCGACCCCATAAAATAATAAACTGAATTTTTTTTTTGGCAGGGAAAATTGTCATTTTTTTTTGTCCTGCTAATAGTTATATAGGTAGTAAATAAAAATTATCAATTTTCTGAATGGTCTATTATCTTTTTTGTCCCACTGTCGAATTTATTTTTAATCCTTTTCGCATTTTACAAAGGCTACAAATACAATTTATTTTGAGGATATCATTCTTATCTAGCCAGACCGTCAGAAGATCCCGTCTTGCTATGATCGTCACCCACTTGAAGCAAAAACTGCAACTCTGTATTTTGCCAGATATTGTTTTCTGCAAAGCTCCTTTTAACTGAAATCATATTGCAGAAACACACACAAACGCACGCACCAAAAGTACCTACTTTTTTAGAAAGAAATACAGAGAAAATTTCTTCGAAGCACAACACGACTGCTGATTTTTCAAAGAACAATAGCTGAAGGGAATTCTAAAAAATCAATTACTCCAAAAGTGCTTTCTATGCTTTATTAAATCCCTACAGTGTATTTAAGTACAAAGTAAAGTCTATATAATTTGAAGCTATTTGAGGCAGGGATTACGCCAGGGTACTAATTTATATGCCGAAGCTAGTAAATTGTTCGTCATTGTTCACTATTAATTACTGTGGATTGTGGCGAAATTCTTGGTACTTTCCTCTGCGCTCAACCACATAATGGCTTTGGGATAATTGTCGACGATCATTCCACTTTTAACTTGAAAAGAAATAATATTTAATTCGGCTACATCATACAAATGGATAGCGTAAAAGATACCTTATTATTTATTTTTGTATTTTTACTTCAAGTTTTTCCAAGCATATTTAATTACAATTCTTTTTACTTTGTTTTAAATTCATTAAATAACATCCTAAGTCCCACCCTGGCTAGAAGAGGGTGGTAACCTGTAGATAACCCGTCCCAATTAGCCTGAGTTGCAAAAAGTGGACGTTAATAAATAATAATAATAATAACTTTGTTTAATATATGTAAAAAAAATCCTTAAAAAACTGATAATACCAGAAATTAAGTGTGAACAGGCAGAAACTATTTTAATATAGAGTTGTACTCGCAATTATTGCTTGATCGTTACCAAACCTCGAAATTTAGTCGTTTTATGTAAAAACAAAAAACAAGTTCGTTAACGGCTGAAATCGGACAAGGGGGAGGGGTGGTTCAGAGGGAGAAAATTTTGAAAATTCAAAACATCTCCGTTACTATACGTCGGATCAAAAACTTGTATGGATTCAATCTTATTGCAAATTAAATGTACTATAAATATTATTAACATTCATTCCCTATCTTGAATATTAACTGAGATATTTGCATTTTTTAGTTTTCAGCCTCCAGCAAACCCCCACTTCTCATGTTACATAAACAATACTCTGTTATATAACAAACCACAATATTCTAAGCTTAAATACCAAATATTGTTTTCAAGAAAAATTTATTATACGAGATTAATGCAAATATGTTCTGGTGACCCCCCCCCCTCTTAAGTTTTTGAACTACTAAAACTTGATTGATTCAGATTAAAATTATTCTGGTTCATTATAATTTACAGTACTATATATAGTAAATAGTTTTCAATAAAAGTAATATGTTATATTCAGATATATTTCATTAATTGCTCTTCTTTCTTGTCTAGATCCTTAATTTATAACTAAATTAACTTTTAACAACTTCTTTAATTATTTATGTATGAGCTTAAAGGTGTTTCTTCAACATATATCGAACTTGGTAACGATCAAATAAACATTGCAACCGCTAGAGCGTTAAAAGACATATATATATATATAATTTTGAGCTGGGCAAGATCTATGGAAAAGTTGAATAAGTTTTTTGAAAATCGCGCCACGAGAAGAATCTCAGCTAAAAAATCTGAACAATCCTTAAAATTAAAATAAGCTCTAGTTCTAGTGGGGACATGCAGTTTTTTTCACAGGGCTTATTTTTAGCAGATTTCCCTCAGAGGAAATCAGCTATTGAGGTAGTACTCATGACGCGATTTTCAAAATCGTTCCACCTCCATCGATCTTACCTAGTAGATGACGAAAATGAGGTCCGTTCAAAACTATTTATATCTTTATATTTTGTCAACGCTCTAGGTGTTGCAATTTTAGTTTGATGGTCAAACTCGAAATTTAATCTTTTTATGTAAAAACGTAGGTTAAGTTTGTAAATGGCAGAAATCAAAGAAGTGGGAGAGATTGTTTGGAGGGAGGGAAATTTCGAAAATTGGAAATATCTTCATTATTATACGTCGGATAGAAAATGTGTATAGAGGCAATTTTATTGAAAATTGAATGTTTTATTAATATTGTTATAAAAGTTTTTTCAATATCGAGATTATTATCCAAGATATTTGCATTTTTTAGTTTTCACCAATCATTAAACACCCATTCTCACTCATGTCATATTAACAATAAGTTTTATATCATGTAACATATTATTTGAAGCTTAAATACCAAATATTGGTCTCGTTGAACTTCTATTTATTATTACATTAACCGATTAATTCAACATATAAGCTCATAGTCTTTAATGGCTGAAATTGGACCAAGAACAGGGATTTCGAGGAGGGAATTCAAAAATTCATAAAAATATCTACATTACTTAGAGTCTGCCGGACTGGTAGCTATCTGGGCCCTCGGCCAGGGGTGGGGGAATCCTTAGCTGAAATTTTGATACCAAGTATAATACAATCAATTTTTTATTTAGTAAGAAATATATGCATATTGATAAAAATAAATAGCTGACCACTTTGAGGTTGTAAAGAGAACATATATAACTAATACAAATATTTATTGTAGGCTAAAAAAAATTAATAAATATAGATTTACCAGTAATAATAATTTAGGACATTAGTTATTTACAATATATTACCATTTTTTTAAAAAAAAATCTGTAAGAATAGCATAAAGTGCAAAGTACAGTCGTAACATTTGCTAATAGGAATATGTATCAGTGTAGTATATTTAAATGCAGATAAGTACTATTTGGTGTTACAAACGTTTTTACATATACTTTATGACTTCAACATTTAATCAAAATAGATCAAATTTAATAATGAACATAATTTTAAAAGGAGGCAATTGGCCAGGACCACCTCATATTATATTTAACAAATATAATAAAGAACTTATAAAGTTTATCAAAAGTATAGATATCGATGTAGCAAAAATACATTAGAATGTAAATTTGATTGAGAGGAATGGGAATCATAATTCAATATATTTACCTTACACAGACTCGAAAATTAAACATAGGTTAAGTTTAACTTTAATTGATTTGTTTTAGTTTTGTTCTTATATTATTTATTTACTTTTTCATTTCATTTATTAATATTATTTGTAATTATCTTACTTATTTTAATATTTTATTTTATTATTATTATTTTTTTATATTATATTTGAGTAGATAGTTGGTTAACGTAAAAAATAAAAATGTATTCAAACATAAGCGTACATGTAATATGCCATGTGGCAATGGAATATGTATTCTAAAATATAACACCTCATAGAATTACTATGAGGAGAAAAATAATTATTTGGGGTGTTAATAATAAAAGTAATGCCGGTTAAATTTAGTTTTTTCCATTTTTCCATTTGAGACCCATTGGACCCCGTTATGTCCAGGGTCCTCGGCATTTGCCGACCTGCCGACCTAGCCAGTCCTGTACTGTCTGATCGTAAAATGTTATAGAACTATTACACAGTTTAAAAATGCTAAAATGTTATACATAGTTTACACAGCTCCTGCGTGACTGACTTATCTCATGTGCGAAGTACACAACCACCAAGAGCTAATCTAATGTGAGGAATTAAGGAATTCTGTATGGAATTCGGTAAGATTGTAGGTAAGTAGTGATGGGGTATAATGAAGTCAATTTAGACAGGTCCGGAAGTGGACGAGCCGATAGGGTGAGTTGTCACCAAAGACAAAGGCTCTAATCAGTTGGAGTTGTGTGGTGACAATAACCCCCTGAGCCAGAACCAGGTCACTAGCTCCTAGGGGTGGCTCTCTCCCACTCACACTCTCTCTCTCCCACACTCTTTCTCTCATACTCGCTTTCTCTCTCCCCTTCACACCCATGCTCTCCCTCTCTCTCTCTCTCTCTCTCTCTCTCTCTCTCTCTCTCTCTCTCTCTCTCTCTCTCTCTCTCTCTCTCTCTCTCTCTCTCTCTCTCTCTCTCTCTCTCTCTCTCTCTCTCCCGCTCTCTCTCTCACTCTCTCTCTCTCTCTCTCTCTCTCTCTCTCTCTCTCTCTCTCTCTCTCTCTCTCTCTCTCTCTCTCTCTCTCTCTCTCTCTCTCTCTCTCTCTCTCTCTCCCTCTCTCCCTCCTCCCTCCCTTCCTCTCTCTCTCTCTCTCTCTCTCTCTCTCTCTCTCTCTCTCTCTCCCTCTCTCTCTATCTCTCTCTCTCTCTATCTCTCTCTCTCTCTCTCTCTATCTCTCTCTCTCTCTCTCTCTCTCTCTCCTCTCTCTCTCTCTCTCTCTCTCTCTCTCTCTCTCTCTCTCTCTCTGTTTCTCTCTCTCTCCCGCTCTCTCTCCCCCCCTCTCTCTCTCCCTCTTCTATCTCTCTCTCTCTCTCTCTCTCTCTCTCTCTCTCTATCTATATCCTCTCCCCTCTCCCTCTCCTCCTCCCTCTCCCCCTCTCTCCCTCCCTTATTTATGTATTTACAAAGAGGAAACACCAGTTCATGTCAATCGAAATTATTTTGTGAAATTATATTTTAGCATGTTAAGAATTGCCATTGTAGTGGCATCTCAAATAAATAATAATAGTAGCAAAGTTCGTGGAAGTCTCGCCTCTTTGGGAATAGCATCACTCCTTTGAATCAATCCTCATTCTAAATTCTTTTGTAGAATAAACCTTTGTTTTAAGAAGAAGCCCCAAAAAACTAGTGCTATAATGAATGACCAATATCCGGAAGATATTTGGGTAGACGGTGAGATAAGACAAAAAGATTAAGCGTTAACTATTAGGACAATGGCCGAAGGCGAAACGTGTAAACACTAGTTTACAAGTAATGTACACTGTGTGGAACTCTATTAAAAATCATATTTTTAGAATTATATATAGCAATATAAGTCAGAGCTGCGTTCAAAAAAATATAATATTTTAATACCAATTTAATACTTGTGTATTTTTACGTATTTCATATACATAGTAGCCCTATGTGGAGGGATTTTATTTTCTTCACATCCCTTGTATTTTGCATTATATGTGCATTTTGTCAAAAATTTTAACTACTTTTATATAATAATATATACGTACGTATTAAAAATGTAAATAAGAACATGAAAGTTAAAATTGACAAAAAAAACATTAAATAAGAACAATTAAGGAATACAATTAAATAACCAATAATCTATTGTATACCATTTGTAAAAAGGATAACTTTTTTACGAGTGGTACCCAAAACAAGGGACATAACTAGATAGGGCAGAATCCACCTCTGTCTGTAATGGATCATTTTAGTTTTTAATAACTTTTTTTTTTTTTTATGAAATGAATGTCCTCTTTATTCTAGTATGCCTAGGCGAATTATCTACATTCGTTTTTCTAAAAGGTAGTTCAAGTGTTCAATATCATAAATTATACAAGCCTCGTTCCACCTTCAATGAAACAGACGAGATACCACATGTTCTCTACCTTTCAAGAGGCCCCCGCATGGTGCTGCCATCTATGTGTCAGTCCTGGGAACTACCCAGCTTGAGCTCCAGCTGTTAGCAGAGAACCAAAAGCAGGAGAAGAAAAAAAGACACCTGAAGTTTGTCGGATTTTTCTTCTTGAGAGAGCACAAGTTAATAAAAGAAGTATTTTTTATTTTTAATATGCCTCAAAACCATGTCTAATTATTATTATTATTATTTATTAACGTCCACTTTTTGCAACTCAGGCTAATCGGGACGGTTATCTACAGGTTACCTTCTAATTAACTAGCATTCAAGCCAAGGCGGGTGGCAAGGAAGAATATATGGATGGAGAGAGAAATGAAAGAAATGAGGAGAAAAAGGGGAATGAATAACCAGCAGAAACTTAACACACATCATCATCACCATTCCATATTGTAACCTCTTAATCTATATATTCATTGTATATTCTATGTACTATCATGCAACATTATTCAATAGACTCATTTGTTCTACCACATATAACCACATTTATACAGTCCACCCTCATGAAAACCAGCATTTGCATAAACTCAAATAGTGAGAGGGTAATATTCATCTCCAAATGAATTATCCCATCGCATTACAAGCCACTTAGACACATTATTTTTTTCCAACAGTTTTTAAACATACTTTGGAAGCTTGAGAAAATGCCCTCTTTATTTTGATTATGCTCGTGGTCTTATGGTTCACGGGGGTATAGCCGCCGGAGGTGGGACACTATATGTAAATATTAATTAAACTGTAAATAACTGAGATGTTGCTTGGTCGGCGATCGTTACACGACTGTTTTATTGTTCTGTTATTTTAAACATGTATTATATTAAACAATACATATAAAAACAACTGATTTAATTTAATAAAAATGCGAATTAAAATAAAAATGCAGTAAGTGGATGTATGAGTAAGTACGTATGTGATAAATTGATTTCAATTACTTGCAAAAAAAAAAAAACAATAAATAAAAAAACAAACAGAAAAAGTACACACATTAAAAGTAAAATTCATTTAATTGAAATATTGGCTAATTATAATGCCAGTTGAAAATACATTCAACCGCAAAAAAAAAAAAACCGGACACTTCATTTTTGTCGTATTTAAAAGCGAATTTTCAGCAATTTTCTTTATGTGGGTATTCTAGTTATTACAGAGAATTTAGAGTCTAAGTCCATTGAACTAATCCCTTCAGGATTAGTAAACAATTAGATAAAACTCAGATTAGATTTATTTGTCGTGAAGTTGATTCTAAACTGTAAGTAGTTTTTCGCATATTTATACATCTTTAATTATTAACCAAGCATTTTCTTTAATTAATGTTTTATTTTTATTTCGGTCCAGAATAATGGGTCTTTCAAACTTAGATGGAAGGCCGGATCTTACGGTAAATTGCCCAAACGCTTGGGGTATCGTATTATTCCATTCACTGTAATAAAAATTTAGAATAATTTTTTTTTTTTTTAAATTTGTTAATTTATCATTTTCTTTTTTTTTTTCTTTTGTATTTTTTTGTAAATAATCAATAAAAATTATTCACTTGTGGCAGATTTTGTTTAAATAACCTATAGATTAACCAATTATTTTAATTAAAAGATTAATATACATATATATTAAGTACTTAACAAATTATAAGACTAAATCTAAGTGTCCGGTTTTTTTTTGCGGTTGAGTGTATGTACTGTAAGAGAGAAAATATATGTTTATGTAATATAATATATAACGAAAAAAAGTGTATATGTTATTATTGTATATGATAAGTATATTGCCAGTATTAAAAGATGTACAATAATTATTAATTATTGGCCAAATATAAAGGCAGTTAAAAATATTAAGCAAGTAGTAAGAAGTGTAAATAGGTACAACGTAACTCGTGTTACTAACAGACATCTTTAAGTAAATATAAATAAATAAAAAAATGTATTTATAGATTTAGTTAAGAAATAATTGTATAGAAAATTACTAAATTTAAAATCCTTAGGATATGATAAGAGCAGTATTTACAATATATTAGTTGATATTATTTAAGACATAGAGTAAAACAGGGACTTTCAAACAGCATTATACTACTATAAATAATAACCTAGTTGTTGATTGGCCGATTCATATTAATCCTAATCCTAATCCTAAAATCAGTCCTAACCAAATACTTATATTACACGTGCTTTCCAATTTCTTTTTCAAAGACTTTTTGGTCCCATTCTGGACAAGTGAGGTATAATTAATTATTCAAAAATGTTAATTTTCACCCATATTCTTGAGACGGATAGAATGAGGGGGCTAATTCTTTTGTCAGTTCAATTATTTAAACTTTCCAATTTATCGATTATTCAAAGAATACTTGTCTGCGGTGATTTATAGAATAAGTTTGTTGATGATGGAAAACGCGAATACCAAATGCTAATAATGGTACAGTATTCGTTTGGGTCTTAATATGATTGTGACAGATATCTTATGATCTTAATATGTTTGTGACAACATGAAGACAGTAATGCGAAAAGGTGACATTGTTAAACAAATTTCCCTTCTTTTTCTTCTATTTGCGTTGGGCATAAAAAATAAGTACTGTTCCCAGTTCTAAACTGGTCCGATCAATTAATTTAATGATTTGCTTTCTTATTTTCATCACGACGATCTTGCTTGACGAAATTTGCTTAATTTAAAATGAAGTTCATAATCATGAATTATATTGAAGATCTTCTTAAGGTGTTAATATCATCTAGGTGTTATGTCTTTTATATCATATAATTTCAGGGACACGAGTATTTCTTTAATAAATTAATTTATACATAATTTTTTTCTGTTAGAATGGAAGTATATAATTGTTTGGAGTCATATTCCACAGCTGCCTTATTTTATACTGCCTCAGGCAACTGTCCACATTCCTATTCTAGTAATGTTTCAACTCATTCTCATGCTTTCTGGATCTTAATTTTTCATCAGCCTTTCTAGAAATTGCTTCTTACTTAGAACAGTTGGATAATAAAATTTAAGATTTTTTTTTTTTTTTTTAAATCCTTGCAGAAACGGGGGAATGAATAAGAGCTGTTTAGCTCCTATCTTCTTTGTTTTATAAATATGGGTTAGCCACATTTTGAATGTTAAAACATTGTTGGATGATATCAAATTTACGGAGCCTACCTTCATCCAGCTCCTCTTATGGATTCGTGATGTCTCATTATGGAGACGAAAGTCTGCTCTTCAAATAAATATTTCTATGATGGAATTTCGCAATGTTGTTATTTATTTATTAACGTTCACTTTGTTCAACTAAGGCTATTTGGTACGGGTTATCTACAGGTTACCACTCTTTTCAGCCAAGAGGAGGACTAAGGATTTTATTTAATAAGCTCAAAATATCACTAAATATTTTTTTATTGCCAAGGTGAATCGATATATATATATATATATATATATATATATATATATATATATATATGGTTTATCTCATACAATTCATAAGACCAACTCCTTACCTCAAGCGGCTAACCTTATATTGGAATTAATATTTCAATAAATAAAAGTCCGTCACGCAGGGGCTGCGTAAACTAAGCAGATTTCTCACGTGAATAGAGAAATTTCAGAATATAGAGGCAAACAGTTACGGGAACGGCCCGAACTAGCTCTTGACGGAAACTCACGACTAGACCCGAAGTTAGCCGATCTCAGAAGCTGAAAACAGAAAAATGCAAATACCTCGGTTAATATTCAAGATACCGAATAAATGTATATAACATTATTTATAGTAAATTTAATTTGCAATAAGATTGATTCTATATAATTTTTCGATTTGACGTATAGTAACGGAGATATCTCGAGTTTCGAAAATCCTCTTCTTTAAACCCCCCCTCCCACTGGTCCGATTTCAGCCATTAACGAACTTGATCTTTATTTTTACATAAAACGGTTAAATATCGAGTTTGGTAACGATCAAACGAAAATTGCGACCGCTAGAGCGTTAACAGACACACATATATATATATATATATATATATATATATATATATATATATATATATATATATATAATTTTGAACGGACCTCATTTTCGACTTCTTCTGGGTAGGATCGATGGACATTTGACGAAATATTTCGAAACTCGCGTCATGAGTACGACCTCAATAGCTGATTTCCCTTAAGGGAAATCTGCTAAAAATTATCTGGTTAGCCGATGGAGTTAAGGCGTTTGTCTTAATTCATTCGGTTACCCTAGAGTCGTGGATTTGAGCCCCATGTGAACCATTGGATTTATTTGTTGGTAAATACAATAAGTAAAATCCTGAGTCCCTCCTTTCGTAGCTGATAATTTAAAAGAGTTGTCAATTTTTTAAAATATGAGTCCCTGAAGACAAAATTGAAATAGCGGTTGCATCTTAAAAAAATTCCGTCACGCAGGGGTTGTGTTAACTAAGCGGATTTTCCACGTGCGTCACGCATTTGCATTTATCTCAAAACGTAAAAGTTCAATGAGAACAATGTTTGGTATTTAGGCTTGAAATGATGTGCTTCATAACAGTTTAGTGATGTATGACTGAAGGCCTAAACTATAAAATGCAAATATCTCTGTTAATAATGAAATGATAGTGAAAAAACGTGCATACCAACATTTATAGAACATTGCATTGCAGACTCGTTATATACAATTTTTCAATCCGACGCATAATAACGGAGATTTTTTTTTAATTTCCCCTCCTCTAACCCACCCCCCCCCTCGAGCGTTGGTAAAATTTCAACTGTTTAGGGACATCCAAGGGGTTAGGGACCCCCTTATTAATTGTGTATTATATAAAGTGTTATAGGCTAGGTGAATTATGTTGTTGTTATTAGTATTTTATTATTCTATTTTGTGAAATGTGTTTAAAACCCAAATAAACAAGTAAAAAACTTGATATGTGGTTTTACATAAAACGTTTAAATATCGAGTTTGATAACAAACAAAACCAAACAAAGATTGCAACCACTAGAGAGCCAACAGTCAAATATATATGCAGTTTTGAACGTATCTCATTTTCATCGTTTCCTGGGTTAGATCAATGGGCATTTGAGAAAATGTTTTCAAAATCATATAAAGAGTACGACCTCAATAGCTGATTAGGTCGGAAGGGGAGTAGGTTAAAAAATAGTTGCTTGATCTTAATGCAACTAATCCATAATATCATGTGACTTATATTCTTTAATACACTATGCCTCCAATGTATTAGAAAATATATTTGAGTTCGGTTGTGAACTAATGAATCATAATTCTAGAAGAGTCAAACGCTTCATTTTTAATTCTATCACATGAGTTTTTTATACACATGCTTAGAAGTTATATGTGGAGGACACAGGTTTATAGCATAGATATTTAAGTACTAATTTTGTCGAGTTTAAAAAAATAAAAACCTGCATGGATATTCATTTCTCTTCATCATCTTATTATCTTTTTATAATATCCTGATAATTGAAAAAAAGGGTATTGCCTGTTGCCAGAAAGGAAGGAATAACACACGACGTTATGCCTTACCTTTAGATAATAGATATAATTGATTTATAGAACAAGAATTGATGATATTATTGGTATGAACACTCTGAAGTAACGTTATTTGGGTACCATATTTTGCATACAAACTCGATAATCGGCCTAGAACCCATTCCGGAATAATGCAATTTTCATGGTTGTAATAATGGCTGGTTTTACGATGGAGCCGTCGAGATAAACTTGTTAACACCAACTTGGTTAGCGGGTGAACAGTTTGGAGAAAATAGCTCCCCTTGAAGATATTGATACAGCCCGCGGTTTATGTGGTGTTTATTGGGAAGGCGCTAGGCGAAACTTATCAGCTTCTCATGTTCCAAGCTGCAACCATATAACAATGTAGGATGTTTAGACAATCTACAATGTTTGCTATAATTTTATAAAAACAGTTGACTGAATTATCATACAGAAAATAACAATTAATGTGACTTAATACATCAAAAGAAAATGCCTTTGGAGATAAATGTGATTAAATTTCTTTTATTTCATAATATTATTTCAACCCTAATTCCATAATATTAACTTCCGGGTCAAAAATTTATTTTACAAATAAATGTATTATATGTATTCTCATATCTAAGTATATTACTTGTATTAAATGAGTTATCGTAATCATTAGGTAATGATTAAAATAAAAATCTATTCTTGTATTTTCAAGGTGTGAAGTAATTTTGAAAAAGTGAAGTTTTGTTAACTAGGAAGCATCATCACAGGAGAAAAGGATAGTTGAGCTGAAGTAGATAGAAGAATACTGTTTCCTAAATATGCCTTCTGAACACAAATATATTTTAAATATAAGCATATAAACATCGATACCAAAAACTGTTTACTGTCTGTTACCGCTCTAGCGGTCGCAATTTTTGTTCAATCGTTACCAAACTCGATATTTAGTCGTTTTATGTAAAACAGGTCAAGTTCGAATGAACTATAAATAATGTTCTATACAGTTTTCTCTATCTTGCATATTAACCGAGGTATTTACATTTTTCAGTTTTCAGCCTTTAGTAAACCCCGACTTCTACTAGTGTTACATAAACAATGCTCTGTTATATAATAAAACATATTAATTGAAGCCTAAATACCAAATATTGTTTTCATTGAACTTTTACTTTGTGAGATATATACAAATACGTTATCCCCCCCCCTTCTTTTGTTTTTGGATTACTAAAATTTGAGCGATTGAAATAAAACTGATTCTGATTCATTACAAATTACAGCACTAGCTTTAGTAAATTGTTTTCAATCAAAATAATACGTTATATTCAGATATATTTCATTAATTGTTTGTCTTTCCTGTCTACCTATGCAGCGCTACGAGGTTGGCTTGTTTGTTTGTATACTACTCAGCCGTGCATTGTACATTTACTGAGCATTCATTTTTGTGTTACCTGTATGTATGTTTGTCTAATGTAAACCTTCACGTGGGAAATCTGCTTAGTTTAAGCAGCCCCTGCGTGACGGACTTTTAATGTAGTGTTCATAATTTTTAACGATAGATATCAGACATGAATCTATACGACAATGTAATTATAATACAATTTATTAAAATAACAAAATGAAATGAAAAAAATAGGTACAACATGGTACAATCAATGAGCTTGAATTTGGGAAACAAATCCATCGATGATGTTTGGATTAATTCCACTGATAGAAAGACGAAAAGAATTTTCCAAATTATCGTCACTCAGCCTTGCACAAAGATTTGATTAATTAACTTTCATCATTGAAACGAACTGTTTGCATTTATAAGCACTGCCAAACGCACAAATCTCGCCTCATCGTCCTCATTTGGAGTAAGTAGTGTAGTATTTATATTTATTATTATTATTTATTAACGTCCACTTTTTGCAACTCGGGCTAATTGGGACGGGTTATCTACAGGGCACCACCCTTTTCTAGGCAGGGTGGAATTTTAGGATGTTATTTAACGAATTTCGTCACTAAATAATTTCCTTTGCCCAGGCGAGAATCGAACCCTCCACTCTAGGTTTACCATGTGAGATGTATACCATGTATTTATATTTAATTTAGATGTTTACCATGTATTTATATTTAATTGGGTTTTTAAAAAGTCCGTCACACAGGGGCTGCGTAAACTAAGCAGATTTTCCACGTGAAGTTTTACAATAGAGAAATCTGCCTAATAACAACTGTAGTACTAAGAAACCTCTAAACCTAAAACATTATTTAGGGCGTAATAACCCAGTAGTTTCTCGCCCCAAAAAACAGTTAACCTAACCTCTAAACCTATTCACGAGGGATAGTGTCATAGGAATAAATATGGAAACGGCCGCCAGAGCTCTCGGCGGAAAGTCCGAACATAGCCACTCCTGGCGACCACACTCAGAATACAAATGAAAATATCTCGGTTAATATTCAAGATACAGAATAAATGTATACAACAATATTTATAGTAAATTTAATTTGCAATAAGATTTAATATATACAATTTTTCGATCCGACGCATAATAACGGAGATATTTTGAATTTTCAAAAATCCCTCCCTCTAAACCCCCCCTCCCACTGGTCCGATTTCAGCCATTAACGAACTTGATCTTCCTTTTTACATAAAACGATTAAATTCCGAGTTTGTTAACGATCGAAGCAAAATTGCGACCGCTAGAGCGTTAACAGACACAGATATATAATATATATATATATATATATATATCTATATATATATATATATAATTTTGAACGGACCTCATCTCCCGGGTAGGATCGATGGACATTTGAAGAAATTTTTCGAAACTCGCATCATGAGTACGACCTCAATAGCTAAAATGTCTGGCTTGCCGTATCCGGCCCGCTGCCGATTGTTGCTACATATGTTTAAGACCATCCATCACCACAGGTGATGCTACTGTAGATTCTTTTTCTCAAAAATATAAGTGCTATTATGTAGTTATCGGAGGCTTTCTAGTAATGCTATAACACTCAGACTTTGCCAGTTCTTATTTTCGCCAATAGAGTGAGTATTGACGAGGGATTGATAATATGACATATTGGGCCTGTCCCTAGAGGAGGCTAGAGGTAATTACAGACTGTAGCCCCAGTGTCGCCTCCTGGTCTACAAGCTTCAAACTACCCCGCTCTCTCCTCAAACTCATGTTTTATTCATGCATTTCTCTATCCCCACCCTCTCTCCTTTGTCTCTCTCACCTTGACTCTCCCTGCAGCTCTCTCTCTCTTTCTCCCTCTTTCCCTCTATTACCTTATCTATATTTATAAACATGCTTTCCGATCCTATATATGTATTTATTGATCTGTTTATAGGCTTTGAATTGCTAAAGCTGAGTCTTACCGCTGCTATTTCTTTGGAACTACGACCATTGCACCTTTTCTTCTTCCTTTTGACCTTTTTCTTCTTTTACGTTTTTTGTATGTATTGCTTTCTGTAGCTCCTCCGGTGGTTGTTCCTTCATTTTTGTTTTTTTAATTTTAATTGGACTATTCGCTTTTTACTATTCATTCTTTTCTAGACCTCTTAACTGTTAATATATTTTTAATATTTTTTATTCATTGTAATTATTTATTGAAATTGTGTATATATTCTACTGGCAAGTTTTTAATTTTTAATTTGTAAAAAGAGTTTTCTTATTTCTGTTATTATTCACTGGGACACTAATTTAAATTTTTTAAAGTTGTATGTTTTAACTCTAATTCTTGGCCATCGACATGTACATATATTTTCTTTATTTTTTAAATTAAATGACATATTATACAACGTTTTTATGTTTGCCAGCAGCGCACTGATGATGGAGCGTATGCTCTGTCGCAAGAATAAAGAACAGTGAGGCGTTTTTTAAGCAGATTTCCCTTGAGGGAAATCAACTATTGAGGTTGTACTCATGACGCGATTTTCGAAATTTTTCTTCAAATGTCCATCGATCCTACCCAGGAGATGACGAAAATGAGGTCCGTTCGAAACTGTATATATATATATATATATATATATATATATATATATATATATATATATATATTTCTCTGTTACCGCAATTTTTGTTTAATCGTTACCAAACTGGATATTTAGTCGTTTTATGTAAAAAGAAAAATCAAGTTCGTTAGCGGCTGAAATCGGACCAGGGGGAGGGGGGGGGGGGGTTTAGACGGGAGGATTTTCGAAAAATCGAAATATCTTCGTTATTATGCGTCGGATAGAAAAATTGTATAGAATCAATCTTATTAAAAATTAAATATACTATAAATAATGTTATATACATTTATTCATTATCTTGAATATTAACCGAGATATTTGCATTTTTCAGTTTTCAGCTATCAGCAAACCGCCACTTCTACTCATGTTACATAAACAATACTCTGCTACATAATAAATCACATTTTTTGAAGTTTAAATACCAAAAATTGTATTCAAGAGACCTTTATTATACGAGATACATGCAAATATGTCCTGGTGACCCCCCCCCCGTCTTAAGGTTTTGGACTACTAAAATTTGATTGATAGAGATAACAATTATTCTGACTCATTATTAATTACAGTACTAGATATAGTAAATAGTTCTCAATGAAATTAATATTTTATATTCTGATATATTTCAGTAATGTTTTTCTTTCCGGAGTGAGGTGGGCAGACCTGTTTGTTTACATTTCTAACCTAACGCTTCCTGTAGGCAGGTTATTGAAATTTCCCGAAACATTTCTTATTTCCGTTTGTATTTATTCACAGTGGTGTTGTGTTATCAGTATATATATATATATATATATATATATATATATATATATATATATATCTTTTACTTAACTTCACGAGGGATATCTGCTTAGTTTACGCAGTCCCTTCGTGACGGACTTTTCTTACCTGAGATAATAATTCCTTCACCATTCAGCACCTCAAAAATGGGTTTACCATTTACCTTTTTTTCCGCTTTCCAAACACTAAGGTAAGAATAATGATATTCTTGAATTGAATAACAAACTCTGATTTAATTAAGTTAATTATAATAACTAATAACAAAATCAATTTTATTACACCTTGACAATGGTTCAAAGGTTGAAGGGAATCCAATTTATCCCTGGGAGGGACTGAGGATGTTATTTAATGTAATATTTAAATTACGGTTTTAGTTGTCATATGTAAAAATGTTTTAGTCATTTTAATAATGAATATATATATTATTATTTTTAGAAGACACTGATCGATATTGGTTTTCATTCCTGAGGATAATTTTTTTTTGAGTTTATCAAAGACTTTAACGGATTATAATGCACACAGTAATAGGTTGAGTATATTATTGATCTATTAATGAAGCAAAAGCAATCCACACTACCTGCACTCGGAAGAATAATAATTGCATACATGTATATATATATATATATATATATATATATATATATATATATATAAAATTGTGTTGATGTTTTCGACCAGGTTATATTTATATATGGTGTTGTTATTCTTTTTGGAGTTTTGGTCAATGTTGGTGAAAAAATCTTAGTTTATGCCGATATTTCGAGAATCTTTATTTTCTCTTCTTCAGGGCTGTAAAATTACAGGTACTACTTTATAATATTGCACATTGTTATTGCACATTATTGTAAAAGGGTGTTTTTTTTTTCCTATTATTACTTACCAAGACTAAAGATACCTACAAACTATTACACATGGTTATTGCACTAGGACTAGGGTTATAGTAACCTTCCTTGTTTTGTTTACACAGCCTTTTGTATGTTTTGTATACTATAGATATACAATAATAATTTTACAGCCCCGAAAGAAGAGAAAATAAAGATTCTCGAAATATCGGCATAAACTAAGATTTTTTCACCAACATTGACCAAAACTCCAAAAAGAATAACACCATATGTGTGTGTGTGTGTGTGTGTGTGTGTGTGTGTGTGTGTAAGATTCAGAAAAAACGCAAACAACTTTTAAAGTATTATAAGTATACTTTTAGATCATCTTGTCTACTCAAGAGTTCAATTTTTCTAAACTGTCTAATCCTTGCCAATTAAACTATACATTCAAAGATGTAAAAAATGGTTTGTATTGAATACTAAATACATTTTCGAAATACAAACATTTCCATTTCCTATCTCAGCCCCAAAGGCAACAAATAAAATATTAAGGGTATGCAAAGCGGGGCGTGTGATCCCAGAAGTAGTAAGGACATCTGTTGAAGGATTTAGCACGCAATAGGAAGATCATGGGGAAAATCAGGTGCAGCTCCACAGACAGTGATTATTAAAAAATTACTTGCAAGTAAAAAAAGAAAGAAAAAAAAATTCTTTCCTTGAATTTTTCCTGCATAATAATTACCCCATAATTAATCTGAATATTAATTTAAGGAGTTAAATGAGATCTATAGCAAGCATCTTCAAGAAACTTGCAGATTTCATTTTAGGAGTAAGGCCACATATAAATTCTTCATATGAAAAAATAAAACAAACTAACGGGATAACACAAGTCAGTGAAATGAATTATTTGTCTGTCAAAAAATGTTTTATTCATATTGGCATTATATCAGCTTTCTCCTTATTAATCGAAATATTTCTGGAAGTAGTAAGTTATAAATCTAAAAATAGCCATTCATTGAGGTTCGGGAAGAGTTGCTTGGCAGAAAATCCTCTAAGTAATGATTGAAGACTTAGTCTGTCATATTAGATTAGCCTGGAGACGAATGGCTTTTCATGCCAAGACTTGCAACTTGGTGAACTTCAGACTTTAATAAACCAAAGGAACAACTTTTTTTTTTTTTATGAGTGCGTATCAGTATTTCTAATCACGTAATGTAATGGCTGTACAATTATTTTATTTTTATTGTACGTCTTTAATATAATAGTTATTGGTTGTTGGAATATATGTGTTTTCCAGATATCAATGACATGTCTCAGTAAAGTTCAAAGCCCCATACTTTGGTCTTAATCAATATCACTAACTCTATAAGTTTATGTGAATAAAAGTCCGTATTATAGCTCTTCGGAGAAGAAGTAAAATCAAGTTTGTCTAAAGCATGTAGTGATATGGATGGGTAAGGACATTCGAAAATACAACATCCTAAACATGTATTTTTAGCAAATTTCATTTAAGGGAAATTAGCTTACTGAGGTCGTACTCATGACGCGATTTTCAAATATTTTCTCCAAATGTCCGTCGATCCTACCCAGGAGATGACGAAAATGAGGTCCGTTCAAAATTATATATATATATATATATATATATATATATATATATATATATCTGTTCACGCTCTAGCGGTAGCAATTTTTGCTTGATCGTTACCAAACTCGATATTTAAACGATATATGTAAAAATAAAGTTTAAGTTCGTTTATGGCTGAAATCGGACCAGTGAGTGGGGTTTAGAAGGGTGGATTTTCAAAATATCTTCGTTACTGCATAGAACCAATCTTATAGCAAATTAAATTTACTATACATATTGTTATATACGTTTACTCTCTTTCTTGAATATTAACCGAGATATTTGCTTTTTTATTAAGTGTGTGCGGACAACGGACGAGATGAGATCAGCTAATTTCGGTCCTATTCCTGAGATTAGCCAAAAGCTAGTTCGGCTGTTTCCGTAACTGTTCGGCTCTCGTGAAATTTCTTCATTGTAAAACTTTACGTGGGAAATCTGCTTAATCATCATACCTTAATGACAAGGATCACCAACAAAAACTCTTCTTTTTTTTTTCAATCTGGCTTTATTAAAAAATGTCCGCTGCGGAAACTACGCAGATTTCCCACGTTAAGGTATGCAATAGTTAAATCTACATACTTGCAACACTATAGTAATATATTAAGTGGAAAAATACAAACGGCAATGAGAAATCTTTCAGTTAATTTACATTTCAATAACCTCTACAACGGATAGCGTCTGAATTGTAAACAAACAGATCAGCAAACGTCTCAGAGCTGAATATATAGATAGACATATTTTAGACTGGAATGGAAAACCATTCCCCTGATGATACTTTCGGAGCGGGACTATTAATGAAAAAAAGTGACGTATTAAAAATAATAAAAGTATTTCAAAAACTAAAAATATCTATTTGAAATTTTACTCAATAAATCAGTCAGTACATTAAAATATTCAAGGAACAAGAGGAATAATCATTTTTTTTTAGAAGAATTTTTTTCACTTTAGAATCAGAAGAGGAAGTTACGGAATTTAAATACTTTTATGAATAATTAAATTTTATTTTGATATTGTTAACTATAAACATTAATCTATGTAAGTTTCAATATGAAGCAATTCTACATTTGATTTATCTGAGCGACAAAAGCTAATTATCATTATAATATTAGCTATGTAGCAATAGTAGCTATATAATAGCCCGGTATATTAGCAGATTTCCCATAAGGGAAATCAGCTATAGAGGTCGTACTCATGACGCGATTTTCGAAAATTTTCTTCAAATGTCCATCGATCCTACCCAGGAGATGACGAAAATGAGGTCCGTTCAAAATTATATATATATATATATATATATATATATATATATATATATATATATATGTGTATATATATATTTGTCTGTTAACGCTCTAGCGGTCGCAATTTTTGTTTGATCGTTACGAAACTCGATATTTAACCGTTTTATGTAAAAAGACAGATCAAGTTCGTTAATGGCTGAAGTCGGACAAGAGGAAGGGGGGGGTTTAGAGGGGGGATTTTTGAAAATTCAAAATATCTCCGTTATTATGCGTCGGATCGAAAAATTGTATAGAATAAATCTTATTGCAAATTCAATTTATTATAAATATTGTTCTATACAATTATTCTGTTTCTTGAACATTAACCGAGATATTTGCATTTGTATTCTGCGTGTGGTCGCCAGTAGGCTATGTTCGGACTTTCCGCCGAGAGCTCTGGCGGCCGTTTCCATAACTATTCGTCCCTCGTGAATAGGTTTAGAGGTTAGGTTAATTGTTTTTTGGGGCTAGAAACTACTGGGTTATTACGCCCTAAATAATGTTTTTGGTTTAGAGGTTTCTTAGTACTACAGTTGTTATTAGGCAGATTTCTCTATTGTAAAACTTCACGTGGGAAATCTGCTTAGTTTACGCAGCCCCTGCGTGACGGACGTTTTTTTATTTATTTACGTCCACTTTATGCTACTTTCGCTAATTGGGATGGGTTATCTTCAGGGAACGACCCTTTTCCAGCAAGGGTGGGACTAAGGAATTTATTCTAGACTATTTGACTATAAAAATGAATGTAAAAATCAGTTGAAACGAATTACGAGCATGCAATTCTTTTACTAAATTTGCAAATAGTATTTATTTAAGAAATTATGAATTTTTGAACTCGAGATCGCAAGGTGATGCACCAATAATAAAAATCCGTACTTAATATGGCATTTTTGAAAATATTGTACTATTTCATTTACTTTTATATATTACATAAAACAGGGTGAAAAAATAAACTAGCAGAGCGTGGTTTCGATCCACGGACCTCTGGGTTATGGGCCCAGCACGCTTCCACTGCGCCACTCTGCTCTTGTCCGTTATGCCCCATTAACATTCAACTTACCCCATAAAATTCTGTCAGGCAAAGAGTAGGAACTTAGTATTGTCAAATTTAGTTCTATTTAATGCTTAATTAAATTAAAAATGGAGGTGGTTGTCAACTTTTCGTATAATAGTTGTTGAGTAAATCACTAGATCATTTATGGAAATTCTACTTCTTACATTTCCATTTCTCCGCTTTATGATCAAAAAGGATCTTTTATTTTTAAAGGAAATTCTCTTAAGCAAATTTATATTTCATTGTCATTCTAAAAAAAATAAATATAATACCTATTCCAAAGTGATAAACCTATACTCCATTTGATATACAAAAGCTTTGAAATTGAACCTGTTTTACTTGACCGACATGAAAAATTGAGAGGTCTTGCAGCAAGAAGTATATTGTGTTTTTACAATTAACAGATACAATTTAGCAGAAAAAGTAAGTAAGTGATTGCACTAAGCGGTTTGGGAACCATTTTAACCTTTAAAAAGAGACCAGAGGATTCCCAGACAAAATGGCGGCTAGTCACGGCTCGGAGGCGATTCGTTTCATATAATCATCCAAGATGGTTGGTTACACCTCTCCATGACTATGCCACATTTTATATCTAGTCTGAACATAATCGTTTCTTGTTTGGATTTTTAAAGGATTTAATTTCCAAAGAAAGATTTTTTGTTAATGGAGTTTTATTTTTTATCAAAGGATAGTGATTGTTGCTAGGGCTAGAAAGTCACCACATTTTTTATTCAATTTCTGTTGATATTTCAAAAAAATTAGTTCAAATTAGAATGCAAACCTTATGTAGATTTAAGCTGTCATATTAAATAGAAAAGTCGTGAAACAGCTTTTATGAAGTCCCAAAAATTTACTTAATGAGTAGAGGTTGTCAGCCCTACGAACTGCCTTCTAAGAACGGTCAGCTTGAAACAGGAACCTTCCTGAAAAAGTAGAATTTCAAGAAATCTTTCGAAAATCGCGTAATGAAGAGAAATCTGCTAAAAGCAGTGAAGATTTCCACGGAACGAACAAGGGAACAATGAGAATCACAAGGACGCACAAGAGTTCCCTTTTACCTTCTGCAGAATGTCGAACAATGAAGGAATCAAAAATTAGTGAATCAAAAAATCAAAGAACGTTTTCTTTTATCAAAAAACGTTTTCTTATCTCCAAGTACACAATATGTTTTACTTCCAACAACACTATTGTGAAAAAAAAAATTAAAAATATTCATCTAGGGTATAAAAACATCCCTCATACAAGAAGTTATTAAATTTATTATTAAACAAAGAGTATTTTTCTATAGATTGGATACACTCGGGCAGAGCGTTAAAGAGTTTTCTCCTGAAAATGATACGCTTTTCACGAAATATTTATGTTTGTGCTTGGGGGCTTGAAGCATAGTCTTGTATGTTGTTTTATGATTTATGTTTTATACAATTTCTTTAAAACGAGTTGCATTGTTTCTCAAACAATATAGTTTGGTGAATATATACTTAGGGAAAATTCATTATTTTTGACTCCTTGAAAAGTGGACGACAGGAGCCTCAACTTTCTGTTGTATATAAACCTTATGGCTCTCTTTTGCAATTTAAATATTAAAATATGATTATTGGAGTTGCCCCAATGCATAACACCATAAGTTATCCGACTATGGAAATATCCATAGAATATTAATAATAGAGTTTCCATTGGAAGATATTTATATTATTTTTATAAGAAGCAAAGTGATTTTAGCTTCTTACTCAATTCTTCAATATGATTGACCAGTCCAAGGTGTTTGAAACAGTTAATCCTAAAAACATTACCATGGATACTGGTAAAATTTCACGATTATTAGTTGAGATAACTCCTGAAGAATGTGAGCATAAGAAGTTGAGTATTGCATTTTCATACAGTTTTTTTTTTTTAAGTGAGTTGTAACTGCTGATTGGTCCGAAAACTCATTTACGTTTAATATAAACCAGTGGGGAGAACTGCCATGAAAACTGTTTGCCAAAGGACATAAATAATGTGCATGAGCAAACCACTAACATTATGATTATAACAGTATATATAGGATATTTTAAATCTCTTCTAACTGGAGAACTTCAATTGGGTGCGAAGTGCTCGTTCTATTTACCTTCTTTCAATTTGGTGCCTCCTGAATTTTAATAAGGCCTTGCTCTCGAGCTGGGGTTCGGAATTGGCTTTAGGGGTTTATTATGTAAAATAACTTCAATACCTGTCATTGTAAGGCTATTTTTAGATTTGGGATAGATATGGAAAATATCTACAAAAAGTGGCGAAAACCAATAGTCTTTTTTTTTTTACTCTAACTCCAGGTGGTGGCGAAGAATGTAAATCAATGGCTCAAAGAAAAGAGGTCTTAATCCTACACGAAGATTTATTTTCTCGGCACAGCACCTGATCCATCTTCAGCACATTCTAAAATCTAAGATCTAGTCTGGATCAGGGTCTGTCTGGGTCAATAATATTCACTTCTTTCAGCAGATTTCGCTTACCCTTAAGCGGAACTATAACTAACCCCTTAATTAACTATTGAGGTTGTTCTCATTTTCGGATTTTTTTTTTTTTTAAAGTCACTTCAATTTCGAAGGGTAAGTACCAATTATTGTTTTCAAGAGACCTTTATTATCCGAGATACATGCAAATTCGATGTGATGACAACATTATAAGCTTACGATTTTACGTAATAAGTCGAAAATGTTTATTTGATCTATACCATACTCCATATTTAACCTTTTCTGTCAACGCTAAAGATCATATTTGTTATTATGGAGTATCGGGGGTTTAGAAGGGGAGGGGCGATACGAAAATTCAAATATCACCATTCTATGAATTTTCTAACTCAAATACTAATAGAGCTATTCGTACTTCTTTGTTTTTTATATCTATCTATATATTTTTGTGTTACCGCTCTAGCGGTCTCAATTATTGTTTGATCGTTACCAAACTCGATATTTACTCGTTTAATTTAATGTGAAAAGAAAGATCAAATACGTTAACGGCTGAAATCGGACCAGGGGAGGTGGGTTTAGAGGGGTAGAGTTATGAAAATTCGAAATATCTCGGTTACTATACTTTGAACCGTAAAAGGGCATTCGACCAACCTTATTTCAAATTAAATGTACTATAAATGTTGCCCTATGCATATTTCCAGTAAAATGAGTATTAACTGAGATATTTGGATTCTATAGTTTATCTGTTGTAAACCTTCCCGTGGGAAATCTGCTTAGTTTACATAGCCCCTGCGTGACGGATTTTTTACATAGAAATAGAAAATATGTGGTGGGGTGTTTGGTCACAAGTATGCTATACCAGTAAACAGGAAATCTGCTTAGTTTATGCAGCCCTTCGTGGTGGAGTTTTATTTGATTTAATTGCTCCATCTGGAATAATAACCTTTTCAAGACATAATATGTAAAGGGAATCTTGTATATTCAAGCGAACATGTAGAATTGTAAGGAATCCCCAGTCTAATTTATTTTTTACATTTATTCTGACAGAAATCATGTCAGTTATCGCACGAACTCACTTTTCAACTTTTCAATTACTTAGTGACATACATGACCCCTTTGAATCTTATCTCAAATAATGTAATTAAAAAAAAAAGGAAATAAAAAGCCTGATAAGGTGGAATTGAGTTGAAAGAATGCCGAAGCTTATATTGGAAAAAGTTTATTTGTTATCACGCTTAGCCTGTAGGTTTTTGAGGTGGAACAAGTGTCGCTGTATGAACAAGAGTCAAGATGGCTGACAGTGATAGTGGTGCCCCCTGTCGCCAGGGGAAGGTCACTTATTTCGGTCGGCTCTATCGTCCAATGTCAAACCATAAACTACAGGAACCATATCTCAGTGTGCTTCCTCTTTTCACTTATATTCGATTTTTATTTTACTTTGTTTTTCCTCCTTTCTGAATTCTATATTTACACCAAAATATAATTCCACTTATTTAAACCGGAGACTTGTGGTGGGCAGGTGTCATTTAGAGAAAAAGTTTTAGATCAATCGTATTGGAAAATGTTTTTCTGAAATTCTATTTAAACTTGGAGGGAACCATTTATTTTTACCACGTTTAGATTTTATTTTTCATGTTAAAGTAGGTTTAAGAACAAAAGAGTCAGAATTGAAATTCTTATCTCTGTATGCCCGTCCAAATACTTATAAACATTTTGTTAAATTTATTATAACTATAATAAACGTTGTTTATTAGAGTACTTTTGGAATGCAAAATTAAACACACACAAGCTTTATCAGTTTTTACCACAGCACAATTTATTTAACAATGCACTACACACTTGGTTGATTATTCTCTACTACTACTCACAGTATGCACTGATAACTTCACTGTCCTTAATGCATAGTTCAATTACTCATAATCACTGAAGTTCACAAAAACACGGCACTGCACTGTCCTTTACTTAAACACGCCACTACACTGTTATTCGCATAAAACACTTTACCGCGCTGCAAGTAAAAAGTACTGTTTACTAAAGCTGCACTGAACGCATTGTTGATCACTTGAAGAAAGATGAGAACAAACTAAACTTTCGGGACGAGCTGGACCGCTTTTATAGCCGAGCGGATAACATCAAAAAAGAATGTTCCAGAACATCCTAGATAGAACTGACTAGATGGAGGTGGGCGTTGCAGAAACGAGACACTTCCGGCTCCAACTGTCCCTCAATTGGTCGGCTCTTATGATCTACTTTGCACTTCTTAAATAAGGATTAACACTATATATCATGGTTTAACAAAGAATAACGCTCAAGTCGATTTTAGCAGATTTCCCTTAGGGGAAATCAGCTATTGAGGTTGTACTCATGACGGAATTATCGAATTTTTTCTTCAAATGTACATCGATCCTACCTAGTAGATGGCGAAAATAAGGTCCGTTCAAAACTATATATATCTATATCTATATATATATATATATATAATATATATTATATATATATTTGTCTGTTACCGCTCTAGCGAATTATTGTTTAATCGTTACCAAACTTGATATTTAGTCGTTTTATGTAAAAAGACAGATCGAGTTCGTTAATGGCTGAAATCGGACCAGTGGGAAAGGGGGGTTGAGAGGGGAGGATTTTTCGAAAATTCGAAATATCTCCGTTACTATACGTCGGACCGAAACATTGTATACATCAATCTTATTGCAAATTAAATTTACTATAAATATTGTTCTATTGGTATTTTCCGTATAATGAGTATTAACCGAGATATTTGTATTTTTTGTAATGAGTTCCCCTTCAGTAAACCCCTACTCCTACTAGTGACATTAATAATAAGCTGAAATCTTATTGAACCACCTCATTATTAGATTAAGTACAAAATATTGTTTCCATCAAAGCTTTATTTTACGAGGTACAAAAAAATACTTTCTTTTAACCCCCCCCCCTTTCTTTTTTTCTTGGACTACAAAAATCGGAGTGATTTAAATAGAAATAATTTTGATTCATTTCAAATTACTCCACTAACTATAGTAAATAGTTTCTAATAATATTTATATTTTATATTCAGATATATTTCTTTAATTGTTTGTTTTTCCGGTCTATCTATCGATACTGCGCTACAAGGTTGGCAGACCTGTTTGTTTACAATCTGGCCGTATTCCTTTGTAGGGATTATTAACTTATATTGGAAATTCACTGAAAGATTTCTCATTGACATTTGTAAATACATATTCACTAATATTCACTAAGTGCTACCTGTATGTATATTTATCTATTGTAAACCTTTGCTGGCTAACCTGCTTGTTCCTTAATCTTGTGAAAATCTCATAACCGTCTGAATCGTGTTTTGCCCCCTCTTTCTATTTTCTTCCCCGATTCCTAAATTTTGAATGTCTGTGATTAAAATTATTCTGGTTTATTATTAATTACAGTTATTTAATAATAATTACAGTTTATTATTAATAATAAATAGTTATGAATAAAATTTATAACTTATATTCAAATATATTTCCGTAATTGCTTTTATTTCCGGTAAAAGCTGGCTAACCTGATTGTTTACAGACTATCAGGAAGGTTCTTACCATTTGACTTGCCCTTTATTTGTTTACTTAATATTCACAGCAGCATTGTTTTTAATTTAATCTCGGAGCCTTACGGACGAGAGTTACTTTCCCGCCAAAAGCTAGTTCGGCCGTTTCCTTGACTGGCTCGGCTCTCGTGAAATTTCTCTATTATAAAACTTCACGTGGGAAATCTGCTTAGTTTACGCAGCCCCTGCGTGACGGACTTTTTAGATTTTGATGCCATTGGATAGATCTTTTCGCGCGCTTCCACATGACCTGATTGGTTACATTACAACCATAAAATTCCGTTAATTTAAAAAATACTGACACCGCACAAGTCAAAACATGCGCGAAACACCTCATAAGTCGATCAAACGCCTACGTATTGTCCACGCATCGGGCGCGCTCCTGGTTAATTTGTGTTATTATTCAATTTAATTCGTATTTATGTACAAAACTTGCAGAGAAATTTCTGAAAGGTAAGTTAAACCTTTTTTATTCATTTGTATATTAAAATTTGTATTCACTGTAAAAATGAAATAAAATGTCATATTTTTTACTATTTAAAAGGACCTATGACTTAGGTGGTATTTACAGAACTATAAAAATGACATTGGCAGTATTTTTCACTATTACAGCAGATCATGAATATCAGCGATTCCAGTTCCGTTGAGGAGTTTAATAACAAAATAGGATTGCCATTAAAACCCACACGTAATTTTAAAAGTAAGTTAAATTGAAGCCTGTATTTTTTAAATGTTTGTTTATGAAAATCTTTACTAATACCTTCAATAATTTGTTTCAGAAAAATGTTCCATGATAGATAAGAACATTCAATGTTCTCAATTTGATATTGCCACTCTTAAATGCGTGGAACTAGTAGGTGACAAGTTATGTCCACTACCAGATATTGATACCACGGTTCCCTCAGTATCAAACTTGCGTTTGTTGTAAATAAAACCTTTACCTCATCGTTCTGCACCATTACATACAATTAAAAAAATAAACCAACTTCCAAAACTACATCAGTCCCGCTTGCCTATAACCAAGCGGAAATATGATGACTTGCAGGATTTAAAAAGCGTTCTTCCAAGTTCCTGCCATGTTTTTTACGACAACTTACCACATTCAAGTTGTTAAAAAATTTATCAGTTTATTTTTATTTTGATAAGAGTTTGTTAAGTTACCTACTGTGATTGTAACTAAAGAATAAGAAATCTTTTGTTTTATTATTTGAAAAAAGTTAGTTCTATAATATTTTGTTGATCTCTAAACTGTTCCTTTCTGTACCAATATTCTGTACAATGTTCTGCCATGCCAGAGAATATAATTTTCGTTATTTTATTTTATTTTAATAAAGATATTTCTCGATTATTCTGCTATTTATTTATCACAACCGAACGTTACAACCGCATAAGTCGCGATTTTTTACTTAAAAATACCGCCTATGTCATTTATATAGAGAAATAAATAAAAAATACCGCTTTTGACATTATTTTATGATTAAGAATCAAATTTAAGTATATAAAGTAGTTCTTACTTTTAATTTACATGGATAACGATAACATTGAAATGTTTTTTCTTCTTCTTGAAAAGTAACCAAAAATGACTTACGCGGTATAGTTTCTTAAGCCACGATATATATATATATTAATGTACAAATATAAGCGTTTCGGGCAAAATTAATGTCCCAGCTCTTTAACGGCTCGAACTCGGGCAGGCAAATGGGGGGGGGGTGTTACTTAAAGGGGGTGTATTTTGAATATTTGTAATATTTCCATTATAAGTCAGGTAAAACTTGTAATACTTGATTTTTTTTTTTCATCCTCCAGTAAACCCCACTCCTACATGAACATTTATTCTAAACTTAAATGCCAAATATTATCTTCATGAGGCATTTATTAGAGATACATGCAAATTCGTTATGTGATGACTTCATCAATTAAGGTTTAACTTTCTTGTATTGAAAACGTTTATTTTTCTATACCATTCTCCGTATTTAATCGATTCAGTTAACACTAAATATCATATTTGTTATTGGTAGAAATCGGACCAGGAACAGGGGGGAATCAGAGGGGGGGGGGGGGTCGAAAATTCAGGATTTCTGCGTTATTATGAGTCGGACCGAAAAATGTTATAGAGCCAATCCTGTTAAAGTATTAATGCTCTAGAATTATTGCTCTCTGCACTTTTGTAGCACAAATATTGAGCGAATAATTCGTTCTTTCTGGTTTTCAGTCCGAATATGTGGTGAGATGAGATCACTTATCCGTTGTTTGTTATACCAACGAGTTGGAAATCTAATTAGTTTGCGCAACCCCTGCGTTACGAACTTTTTTAAAAACCGGGCTACAGTTCGTAAAGGGCTACACCTTTGTGAAACTCATTATGCAAATGTTTACCGCGAGCGATCCAAAAGTCTTTATTTAAGAACGATAGCCCTCGGTATAGATCTGTAAAGGCAGTTTGCCCAGAGTACACCGATATATTAGTCGTCTCAAGAAATAAGGCTGGGCGAATGAAAACAGTCGTAAATATCATGGCCGTTCCATTTCGCTCGCTCAACAAGCCCTGGGGGAGTTTCCACTCGATACTCGCTGGCCATCTTCTCATACACACCAAATATACGATTTACCGCATTTTCACAAACTCGCTGGGTCTTTCGATCAGCCGTTTAGCCTTAGGTACTTCATTTGGCCATGCTCCTTTCAAGGAGTCCGTCACGCAGGGGCTGCGTAAACTATGCAGATTTCCCCTGTGAAGGTCTGCATTACATAAATCTACATCCTAGTAACACCACCTTGAATATCAAGTTTATAAGTGCAAACGGTAATGAGAAATCATGTTATTTACATGTTAATAACCTCTAAAACGGAAAGCGTCTAAATTGTTACCAAACGAAGCTGCCCTTCAGGAACCTTCCCTAATGCTAAAAAGCAGTTTAAGAACAGCCTCGCCCAGCACACCAGGAATTTTCCTCCACTTATTAACGGTAATACCATCCAAACCAGCTGCTGTATCGTTTTCGGGTAAATGCTTAGCAGTCTCCTCCGGCGTGATAGGTGCCCAAATTGCTGAGGTATCGTCAATCCTAGGGCCATGTACGCGAGGAGCCGTCCATTGATTTTAACACTATCCCATAATAAGTGTCCAGTAGGCCTCTAATTCCCCAACGTTATACAAGCCTCCAGGCCGGATTCGTCCTGAGATCTCAACCACAGCCTTCTTATCCTTCTTCCAAAGGTTTTAGATCTTTGCGAAATCCGAACGCAGTGGATTTTTGAGCGTTGCCGTCCCACCCCACAAGAATCTCCCGACCATTGGAACAATCCTGTTCAGGAAATAGATACTTACTTCATGATCCACCTACCCAGGGCATCAGTCTCCCCGGCTATGCACCGAAAAAGGATGTCAGCCACCAGGCCCGTAGACAGGGTCCAAATTAACCACCGCCTCTATAACTGGTATGAACCGTCGCACATGCCCTTCTTCGCCACAGTAGTCACATAATTCCTTTCGGTGACAGCTGTTTTGAACATGTCCATAGATGTGGCATCTATAGCACCTTGAAACTTTCACTCAATCCTCCAGGCGATCTCTCCCAGTCTAAGTTAACACCACCCTTTGCAAGTTGAGCCTTCCGCTGGTCAGCAAGGCTTCAATTATCCAGTGAACTCACGGTTTTCCTACTTCCCTGCATTATACAGTGGGGTAAACAATTTCTTCTTCTCGACGAGTGGCACCCGAAGAAGTTCATTCTCCTCCGCCAGATGAGCTATTATATCATCGTCTGTCTTATCCCTAGGTATTCCAAACATTATTAGCCTTCTTACTGGCTGGCTCATTAGCTTTCAATCCTAGATGATTCAAAACATGATCATCACGAATCTTGTCGGCAGCCTCATAGTTTGGAGTAACTATGTCCACATTTTTATCCTTCCTTTTCCTAAGGCCTACCTACTACTTCTCAACCACGGTCACGGGGAGTTTCACCCTCCTTATGCTTGCCACAAACTTCCTTAGTGGAAGATATTTTTGAGCAAGTATCTAGGGCCACCACAACCTTGCTCACTATGCCAGAAAACAAGAAAATAAGGGCTTTTTAGAAACTGATTTAGGCTTGGGCCGTAGATGGACCGGCCCACCACCGAGGTTAAGGTGTACTCCACAGAGATCGGAGTAAAACAAACAACCCTCTCCCCCCCCCCTTGTATAACAAGAGAATTTGTACAGAAAGGTCATTAACAATACATGATGGCTATGAAAGCATTACGCAGAGCTTACATTAATCCAATAATTATATTTCCGGGGA
Organism: Riptortus pedestris; assembly: GCA_019009955.1. Classification (NCBI taxonomy): domain Eukaryota; kingdom Metazoa; phylum Arthropoda; class Insecta; order Hemiptera; family Alydidae; genus Riptortus; species Riptortus pedestris. The sequence goes on from CM032232.1 coordinate 117,906,164, forward strand.
AACGTTTTTAAAGACGGCTAACATGGACTGATTACTTCCAGCTTCCGTTGCACACTGAAACTCCTCTTGTATAACAATAAAATTCCAATTAAGACTTTCTATCTAATTTTTCTTCTGATGATATAATGATTCAATCATCTTATGTTTGATGGCAAACGTTTTTATTTGATTCCTTCAATGAGCTTAAATTCACCATTTTATATTCCATTCTTCACATATAAAAGTGCATAATGACTGTAGAGGAGAAACATAGCCTATAATGTTGTGAACATTAACTTTTATTGCATTTGTTAATATTTTTTATTTTGACCTGAAGTCATTTTTATTTTGATTGCAACAGGAATTCAGGACACTTTCGATGCTGATGTACATCAAGTGAAACTGGACGACCATTATTCAAGCCCAGACGAGCATCAGGTGATGTTCAATGCACTTGTATTTCCTTATTCTTGTTTATTTCAATATTTTTGTTTAAGGTAAGTTTTAAATCAACATCTCCAACCAATATCTACCAAATTTCTTTCTGATATTTTAAGTTCTTTTCTAAATACAGTTTTTCTGTACTATTGAGGTCGTACTCATGACGAGATTTTCGAAAAATTGCATTCTTTTTTGAAGGGCTAAAATTAATATTTGTTAAACAACCATTCCCTTGTGTCTCGATCATTCAATTTTTAATAAAATCACTTCTACTAAGAGGTTAGTTATAATTGAGCTTTTCCTATGTAGATTATGAAGTTAAACAACATAGGGATTTAGCAACATAAATTAATTTTAGCTAGGTATTTTTATACCACATAAAAATCAAAGAGAACTTTGAGTCTTATAACCACAGTTAAAAGTTCGGTTGAATGTGTTCACTCCACCTTTGGAGTCCTAACAATTCATAAAGAAATTGGGTTAAAGCAGCAGGGAAATCAGCTACTGAGATCGTACTTATGACGCGATTTTTGTAAAATTTCCTCAAATGCTCATAGATCCAAACCAGGAGATGCCGAAAATTAGGTGCGTTCAAAAATATATAAATATATATATATATTTATATATATATATATATATATATATATATATATACTAGCTCAGATACCCGGCTTCGCCCGGGAATTGATTTGAGGCTGAATGGTAATGGTATTTTTTTGGCAAGGCTTTACTTTGCACAATATTTTGGCATTTACCCGTCCCAGTGTTTAGGGTTATAATACCCGTTGTTGGCATTTGAAAATAATAAAATTATTTTTTTAAGTATTCTTCGCTGTCCTTCAAATTGTCATATTTCCCGTCTCTTGTGCATTATGCATAGATTTAAATTATTAAGCACAAAATATTAACATAGATTTGAATTAATTTTTCCCGGTGAGGTACCTGGAAGTTCCAAAGAATTGTTGAGCAAATTTCTCTAAATAACAAATTAAACAACTTTTGTTATGTGCATATTTGCCGAACCCCCAATAGGAAAGGAAATATCACTATTTTTAATTTCAGGCCTCTCTTATAACCCCCACTCCTGCCCGTCCCTAGAAATGTTGGTATGGCTTGTTATAATGAAAGCGTTGGTGCTAATTCACATACCGAGTTTGGTTTAGTTCGGTTGAGTCCTTTGTGCCAAATAAAATTGTTGACTCCCGCTATAGGTTTTAGCGTATATCTCGTTTATAATCGGTATACGAAAAAAGTCCGTCACTCAGGGGCTGCGTAAACTAAGCAGATTTCCCACGTGAAGTTTTACAATAGAGAAATCTGCCTAATAACAACTTTAGTAGTAAGAAACCTCTAAACCTAAAACATTATTTAGGTCGTAATAACCCAGTAGTTTCTAGCCCCAAAAACAGTTAAACTAACCTCTAAACATATTCACGATGGACTAATAGTTATGGAAAGGTCCGCCAGAGCTCTCGTCGGAAAGTCCGAACATAGCCTACTGGCGACCACACGCAGAATACAAATCCAAATATCTCGTTCAATATTCAAGATACAGAAAAAATGTATAGAACAATATTTATAGTACATTTAATTTGCAATAAGATTTATTCTATACAATTTTTCGATCCGACGCATAATAACGTAGATATTTTTAATTTTCAAAAATCCCCCCCTCCCACTAGTCCGATTTCAGCCATTAACGAACTTGATCTTTCTTTTTACATAAAACGATTAAATTCCGAGTTTGGTAACGATCAAACAAAAATTGCGACCGCTAGATCGTCTAACAGACAAATATTATAGTATATATATATATATATATATATATATATATATATATATATATATATATATAATTTTGAACGGACCTCATTTTCGTCATCTGGGTAGGATCGATGGACATTTGAAGAAATCTTTCGAAAATTGCATCATGAGTACGACCTCAATAGCTGATTTCCCTTAAGGGAAATCTGCTAAAAGTGTATATAACAAAAGTTACTCTAAATAACGAAATAAACAACTTTCGTTTTTTTATATTTGTCAAAAAACTAATAGGAAACGAAATATCGCTATTTTTAATTTCTGGCTTCCCTTATAACCCCCACTCCTGTTCGTCTCAGAGGAGAGTAATATATCCTAATGTCTAAGTTGGGTTTGTAGTAATATACATACCAAGTTTCAGAAAATTCGGTTCAGCCGTTTATGTGTGAAAAGGTAACAGACAAACAAACAAACCAAAGAAACAAAATGCAGTTATGGTGTCTATGACATGTGAAACGAAAAGCTATCGTGATATTTCGCGAAAAAAAAAAATCAATGTACAGACAGAGGTTACAATTATATATATATATATATATATATATATAAATTTATATATTTATATATCTATATATATATATATATATATATATATATAGATATATACATATTTGTCTGTTAACGCCCTAGCGGTCACAATTTTTGTTTGATTGTTGTTTAATCGTTTTATGTAAAAATGAAGATTAAGTTCGTTAATGGCTGAAATCGAACCAGTGGGATGGGGTGGGGAGGGTTAGAGGGGAGGATTTTGGAAAATTCAAAATATCTCCGTTACTATAAGTCTGATCGAAAATGTGTACAGAATCAATCTTTTTTCACACTAAATGGTACTATAAATAATGTCATATAAGTTTTTTCTCTATCTTAAATATTAACGGAGATATTTGCATTTTATTGATTGAGATGAAAATTATTCTGATTCATTGTAAATTACACTGCTAGAAACAAGAAATAGTTTTCAATGAAATTAATATTTATGTTCTGATACATTTCAGTAATTTGTTTTCTTTCTGGTAAGAGGTTATCAGACCTGTTTGTTTACATTTCAGACACTTCCTCTGAGGTTTCTCATTATCTCTTGTATTTATTCACTTAATATTGAGGTGTTGTTGTGATACCAGTATGTAAATTTATCTATTGTTAAACTTCGCGAGGGAAATCTTGCTTAGTTTACGCAGCCCCTGGGCGAGGACGTTTTTGTTAATAGGAGAAAGGAGAAAGACAAAATTCATTGAGTGATGAAGGAGCATTTACAACTTGCTATTTTATTTGGCTGTACTTCATTCTTGAATGATATTTCCAATTATTCTTAATATTGAGGAAAAAAGACATTTGGTGTTTTCAAGCATTTGCTAGCTCGATGAACATTTGATATTATGAAACTACCAAGAATTCATAATCTGTATATACCTTCTCAGTGAAAAACATTTCTCCAATAAAAAACAAATTAAACAATGACATTATTCAGTGTCTCTGAAGTAACTGACAGTAGATAGAATAGGTGAGCGATGGGATGTGGACCCGTCTGTTCTATACAAAGCAATTCATCCTTTTGATGAGTATAGGCATTCGAGGAATAATATCTTAATAAAAGGTTTCATTTATGGTTCGAAATAGGGAAAACAAAAATTACTCTGCAAACAATGATGTCATACTTTATTTAATCTCAAAATTATATGGAATGTTTAAAAATTTCTCATTTAGTTCACTTATGTTTAAGATGTATATACAGTGGTTATAAGCATACAATTTTTTCTTGTTAATATTTGAAGTACTTCCTATTTGTTTAAATATTAGCATGTAAATAACAAGGTGAGGTGCTGTTAAATGAGTTAAATAATGAATAATGAACTTGTACTTCTCTGTAGGAAATAATGATAATTATAAAATTATGATGTTTATACAAATTTTATTGTGCCATCCTGACACCCCATTAAATGCACAGTCATTTCTTATTAATACAATTTATTAATTTTAGCAAAGCAAATTTGAGCATTTTCAGGATCAGAACATTTATAACTATGTACAATACATATTTTATAATGAGCTTGAAAAAAGCTATGCAAGAATAAGATTAAAAATACAACTTTGTGCTTCATATAAAATGTTAAAAGATAGAAACTATATAGGACTGTCATTTAAATTTATTTGATTGTACTCAATTTTAATTTAATCATACTGTAAGAATATATCAATTTTTATATCAGCAAAAATAAAATCCAAAGGTTTAGCTATTTTTATATGATGAGTGGTTATGGAATATCAATTCAAAATAATATCACTGTAATTTGAAAATGCATTCAAGAAGGTCACCTATAGAAATAATTATAAGTTTGAATGCATTGAAAGATGATGAATGAAAAAGTTATTAATTTTCACTGGGCCTACAGAAATAAAAATAAGTTACAGTAAAATATGTCTTACTATTCCATGGAACCACTCACTGAATATTTAGTAATATTTATAAAGATAGTTAGTTATTTATCCAAATAATTATGGGATATTTATAAAACTACTTATAAGCCACCTTACTCAAACATTTCTGCACTTTATAAAACATTCTTTATATAATCTCTTGTTAACTTTAATATGTTACAGAACTTTTAGGAAAAATATACTGTGGAAATATTTACATGCTATTAAAGAAAAGAAATTAAAAAATGCAGCGCATATCTCATTTTCAAATGATTCTCCTCAGAATCGTTGAGACATTAGTTAAATAACTGAATACACAACTGAGAAAGAAAATTGATGAACTAAGTACATTTTAAAGTAAGAAAGAGAACTTAAAATCAACATTTCTTTCCTGATGATGAACTTATCATTTACAGATGAATGTATCTCGATGTTTACAGTGCATCTTCATTGACAACAAATAATTCTTTTAGCATTTCATTTGGCGGAAAACAGTATTTTCCAAAATCAATAATAATAAAAAAAAGTACTATTAATCGAAATTAACAAAAACAATTACAAAACATTATTTGGCCCTGGATTGATTATTTTATTTTGATTTTCTACTTCTGATTAGAGGTTAAATAATGTTTTTGCACTGTTATTCCATTCATTATTCTAAACTATATTCATTTTGAAAGAAACATATGATTGAAGACAGAGGTTGGACTACCACAGTAATCATTGCAGCATTAGTAAAAATGGTGATCACGTAACAGAAATAATTTTGTCAAAAACTTCGGCTGAGTACGAGACAAAATAATGGCTTCCAACGATTTTTACTTAATACTCTAAGATGCACCACTATATTAAATATCTATTTTACAAAATATTTAACACTAAATTCGACTGAGTATAGAGTTAGGTAAGATAAATTTAAATAATTCTTTCAGTCACAAATCTATCTTAATGGGAGTATTTGTGGTCTCCACATCATTTTGCTTTCGTGTTTATGCGTGACATATTTATTGAATTTGTAACATTCAAATTCACCCTGATCTTCATCTCTATTTAATTATGAAGTGCATATTGAGAGAATATATAAAGACCTGAGAATGATGTTTATGAATGATGCTACTGAGATAATTAGCTCGAAAAGAAGTAGTAGTGATTCTAATGTACCATTTTGTATAATTTATATATTACCAAGTTTTAGAAATTAAGTGTGTATTTACCACATTTGCAAATTAATTACACCAGTACTACTAAGTCAGCTCTCCATTTCAAAAAGTCAGCCATTTTCTTTCCAATTGCAATAATGGAACTAAACAACATTCACTCATTTTTTTGTATTTGATGAAATGATTTACCTCATATTATATTATAACATCTAAAATAAAATGAGTTTTATTATAGTTTCAAAATAAATTATATGTAGAATATACAATAGAATACAGAATAAGAGATGTGTAATGATGAATTATATCTCGCTGATTGGTACCAAGGGACACCATTCATTTTAAGATGAAAATATATCTGGCACTATATGGTCAGCAATTAATATCAAATAATAAAAAAAAAAACACATCATATAATATATAATTAATATTATAAAATGGATATTTTGATGACAAAAATATGGAAATAAAACTAAGAAAGTAGCTAGGTAGAACTGGCTAAGGTCCATAATCTTAAATCCTGATCTGAAGCATTTTATAAGAACTACACAAAAATGCTAAATATTATTAGGTTGTAGTAAAGACTGGCCAAGTAGCATTCATACAATTGAAATAGAATTTTAAAAAATAAATCCTTAAAATTTCATTGTAGAAATCTTAAAATTCTTTCCAAGATTTTTCTGCAGAAATCTTATAAATTGGACTCAGAAATTTAGTAAGTCAAAAAAGTCCACCCTTGTAGTCCTTTATTACAGCGCACTATTTCTCTGTGGCTTATTAAACACACCAGTGTTACACCAAACTCAACGTACTGGAGAAAAAATAAATAAAAACAATAAGATGTTTGATGTGTGGGGGTGATGTTTAAATTTGTTCAATTTATGTGTATTGTTGTTTATATAATTTCATATTTATGTTTGTCAGTTTCTGTTGTTAATGCTAGATACCACTAAATATAATTTAAAAACATCCAATTTATAAGTAAAACATTTATTTCGTTAACAGTTATACAGACTGTCACATCTACACTTAGTGGCATGTGATAATCTAAATAAAAAAATATTGACTAAGAAAGGTTGTTAATAAAATAAGATAACAATTGAGTGAATTCCACTGCTACTTGAGTCAACTAAACTGATATAGTTGTAGGATTATGTGTGGAAGGTGAAACCAGTGTTTGTTTCCAATTTTTTATACAGCTTTTTTTTTCTCATTATCCCAGTACATTCAATTGTTTAGCAGACCAAAAAATAAGAAAATGCCTTATAATTATACTTTAAGAGTTAGTTTCTCTGAGTCACTCATGTGTGAATAACAGGTCATTTCCTGTGTGGAAACTAGGTTGAATACTGTTTCTTAAATGTGCGTATATACACATATATATGCACACAAACTATTTAAGGAGAACAAACTATGCAATTTCAAATTAAGTGTTTGTACATTCCTGTTGGAATTTCTGTGCTTTAAAAATTATGTATTATATTGCATGATGGATGGAACATGCAATAAGAAAAATGAATTCTTATGCTATAGAGTATTGGAAATAAGAAAAATATGATAGTTAAACCCAGGACCAAAGCAGCTTTCACATTACTACTTGAAGTTTTTGGAAACACCATAAATTGTTATTGAATATACATTAAAATAAAAAAAAAAGTGAAACCTTAGGGGCATTGTTTTACCTTATATAAATATGTGCAATCCCTTTTTTTTCTAGTCTGCAATGAGTAAATTTTTCTTTTTGAAGGCCATTCAAAAACATTAGAAATCCAACCTCGCCCAAGGAGCCATGAAAAAAAATTGTCTTCTTTTACTTGAAATAAAGTTGTATTATGTATTTATTTAAGCTAACAAGTAATATTAAGGAAAATAAATATTATTACTCCTACAGAATGCCTTAAGTCATTTTAACGATTAAGCAATATCACTGTTCTTTTTGACGAGCCAAATATTCTTGATATTTCTTTCTATGATAAAGATTTAAAAAATGCAATGGAGTTCTAGAGGTATATAATTAGTCTGTTTACAAGGTTAGTTTAGGAAAAAAGAAGCAACATTTTTTAAATTTTGAATGCAATTCGATTAGGCATGTAGACTTAAAATAGAGAACCAGGGACTAACAAATACGTAAAAAAAAAAGGTTTATTTAGAAATTTCTATTCTTTTTAGAATAAGCCATGTTTCGTTCTAAAATAATCTTGCCTCTAAAATAGAATAAAATGGAATTCAAATTTATTTAGTGGTGAACACATTAAATAGAACTCTTACTCCCACCCTTGCTAGAAAAGGGTGATAACCAGTAGATAACCCACCCCTTAGCCATAGTAACAAAAAGTATACGTTCATAAAAAAAATGAAATTAGAAACTAAAATTTCACAGAGGATTTAAAGCTACACTTATGACATTAATACACTTGTAATTAGATCTGAATTATGTAGGCTGGCTAGACACAAAGCACTGAGATCGCCTACACATTTGGAAATAAATTTAATGTTTCTTTTTAAGTATAAATTTTATATAAAGATTTGATTATTAGTTTTAAATCTTGAAAATATTTGAATTTAAAGGATCTTTAACCCTTTCCTTGCGCAAAGCCACTATAGTAGCTTGATTCAAGCCACTATAGTGGCTTTGCGCAATGAAAGGGTTAACTTGTTATAGCTTATTGGTCAAAGGTGTTTTTTAGGGAGCCCAAGCAGGGTTTAAACAAAAAAAGGGATCTAGGGTAATCTCACAGATTACAAAGTAGATAGTGGTTGATTTTTGGATTTGATGAGTTGTTTTCATTTCTAATCTTTCGAAAGCATTTATTCAAAAAATTTTCCCTAAAAATAGAATGGCAAGGGGGGGGGGCATTAATACTTATTCAGAACTTTCAAATAATGACATGACCTTCATTTATTTTTTTTTATATAATACGTAAAACGAAATAAACAAAGGCCTCTCAATAATCATTAGATTGTTTCTATAGTGCATTATATAACTTTTGGGCTAATCTCACACAGCCAAAATACACATATTTTCTTAAAATAAATGATATTAGCTTCCATTATAGTTTTGAAGTCAGATGTTTTCAGCTGTAGAATTATCAGCTCTAAGAATGCTGTTACTGAATAGATGAATAATTAATATTAAAATATGTTAAGCTATAAAATGCAAACAAAACAGAATATTAAGGGTTAGATTGTTTACTAGCTAGACGGTTCTAACTAATTAAGAAAAGGACACACGAACTATATGTAATCCATTCAAATTGCACATTTTCGGGAACCATCACTTATTACAACTATACATTATCCCAATCAGAGTGTGAAGACAAAATCGGGTGTTAATTACATGTTTTCTTTAATTTTTCATTTATGACTTGTTTAAATTCAAGGGCCACTGGGAGTGTAAGCAACACCATTCATGTTGTAAAAAAAAAAAACGAAAAAAAGGAAAGAAATAATCTCATTGCATTCCCTCCTTTATTGTTTATTTTGGAGGAGCAAAGCAAGTTGTTTTCTCAGAATTGTCTGAGGCAACAATACAAATGCAGAAGTTACATTTGAACAAATTATTAAAGTACAAAGGGTTTGTTAAATTTTAGTTTAAAAAATAAATTTTAACATTAGAACAAGGAAAATATAAATTTCAATTGAAAAAAAGTGTAAAGAGTTATTTTTTTTATGAGAAAATACAATGTATGTACTTCATTTTTAGTTAAAAGCAAAATGTAATTGCTATTTTCTGTAATTGCTAAACAATAATGAAATGTGAGAGTAAATAACTTTTCAACAATAGCTTTTAAAACGAACCTCAACATCTGTTAAAATAAAATAAAAATAACGGGATGAAACATTTTCAACAACTAAAAAGTTAATAAAGTAGAATATTTTTAAATATTGCAAAAATAGACATTTATATATTAAACTATTTTTAAAATTTTAAGATCTCAAATCAGACTCCAATTAAGTCTCTACATATATGGATTTTCAAATAATGATCTTCCACTATACAAAAATCCCTGAAAATTTTATAAACATACATACATAGCAATGAAAACAATGGAACAGGCAGTTGGTAACTATCAGATAATTTTTAAATTATTTGAAATTGTATTCCAGTAGAATAAAAAAAAATGCACTTTTTCTTTCAAAATGTGCCCTATAAAAATCAATCCATTTATCTGTGACTTCAAAAATGCCATTAGTTTCTTAGATTTTGTGTTTAAATTACAGTATTAATTTTTTTCGTTATTTCAAAACCTCAGGTGAATTTGAAAAGCTTTGACCTTAGTGATAGAATATCCAATCTTTACACTAAAATGCTTTGTTTCAATTGAAATAAGATTCATAGGTTATTCTTCATTAAAAATGCTCTATGAAATAAAAATTTGTGCAAAATATAGATTAAAATATGATAAGGTATTTTTTTTAAATTTAATTTACCAAACTTAATGAATATTTAAGGAATTTGGTATTAAAGATGAACATCTCCATTTGTCAGCATAACTGAAAAGCTGTAACTGCTTGTACTCAAAGCTTGCCGTTTTTTCTGAGTGTACTTTAGGGTTCTATATTCTACGACTCGATAATGAATATGCGTATATATTTGTTTTTGTATTTTATTGACTCCACAAAAGTGGTTTATGAAGTGGCATTGGCTTGCATTTCTATGAAATTAAAATGAAGTGCTCAGTTTTTAAAATTGTTTAAAGGTGAGTTTTTCTGTCTTTTGGTAATTTTTTTATATAAACAGACTCAGAATATAGTATAGAAAAAGAATACTCCTATGCCACCCTATTTGCTGAGCTGTCCATCTTTGATAATAAGCTCCTCATATGATTGATAGTGAATTAAAGACGCAGTATTGCCTATTTTTCAGCTGCCACTTCCTCAATTTTAGCAGTTGTAAAGAACATCCTTCATTTTCTGTTCATAATATTGTAGTTTTGAAACCGTATTTTATCCTAAAATATTCGACTAAGTAATGACTGATTCGGTTAAACATTGCCTTCTTAACTTTTTTGGAAACCGTTAATTCTTATTTTGATTGTAAGTGGAATGGTCTGTGCTACTCACAATTATTTTATTTGTTTATTATATTGATGGTACCTCATTATGTGGGATAGTTCATATTGCTCAAATTTGTTAATAGAATTAACAATACTCCCGTAAAACTAAAAAAGAATAGTAACATACTACATTTTGTCTTCTGTGATGATTTCTGGTTCACATTTGAATTTTAATAATTTGGGGTTTCTGATTCTTTTTTGTCAAGACTCCAGAGTTGCTCTTTCAGGGAAAGGTAATATAGGTACGGGTGTTCTAGGTGGGATGAACTAAACTCTTGAAGTAGATTTTAGATAGCTAAGTTTGTCTATTAAATAACCTATTGCTGATCTATTCATAACTGAATATGATAGAGACACACCTTTAGTAAACTCACTCTTTTAGGCGTGCATCATTTTATTTTCTGCAGTAGCATTTGAATCCGGGAGCTTGGGTTAGTTGATGATTTAGTATTTTGTATATTTCCAATTTGTTATATTTGAATAAGTAATCCTGTCATTTTTTAGTCTGATAAAAAGTTCAACCAGAATGTATAATGCGTTTTTCATGAAACAAGCTCTTTTCAACTTGCTGCTTTTATGATCATTCCTTACTTATAGTTTCATGTGTCAACTAATTTTCAAGAAATATTAAAATCAATTGAACATGAGTTCAGTATTTTTGGTATATACCAAATATTTCGTCTGCACTGCCTTCAAGGGAATGCCTGTCATCTCATTAAAGACATGTAGTATGGCCTAACCATTCATAGGTTGTTGTGCCCAAGTTTTCATTTTGTCAGATGTAGTATTTACTGAAATTCATCCGTTAAATATTATTAGGTACTAACAATAAGACCTTTCTCAGTTTTTTATTTTATTTTTAATCTCATTTGAGTTGTTATAACTATTAACTAATTAATATTCACTCTTACTAATTTGTATATATCGAGATCGAATGATAGTAGCAGAAATTAGGCAAGTCCAATCTTTTTTAATTCACTATCAAAAAAGATTAACATTTAGTAAGCCAATAAACTTTAAAATAAAATCGATATGTCCACTCTGCTTTCAAAGTAAGCCATTTTCCCCGTAATAAATTTAATGCTAGAGCTCATTATATTTAAACATGTAAGCTATGCCGTGAGCAATCTCCTCTTGACCCAGCGAGAACGCATCTACTCTGTGCAAGACTTGCCAAGCTAACAACTTTCGTAACCACTGCCTACGATTAGTGGAGGGGCGAATAAGGGACAACAGGTCGTGAAGATACTTCGTGAAGTGTGTCCTAGTATTTCTAGTGTATTAACCTAGCATATGTCAACATTTTCTTTAAACTACATTAGAAAAGTTAAAACTAATTTATATTTACATATAAACATTATGCCTCGTCGAGCATTATTTAAAAACACTTTTACCATCACACACTTAAGAGTTTAACCTCGTGACATATATTTAAATATAATTTTTTTTAATTTATCATATACATATAATAAAATATGGATTTCCTTGATACATAACTTTTAACAATACAAAACAAATTAAATTATTCAGCACATTGAAGAGCCAACTTTTAAATTCAGTGCATTTTAAGAGTAAAAGAAAGATACAATTATTTAAAAATGTGCTAATATAAAACACCATTATAAGCTTTTTGTTATCAAAATATCTTAAATCTATTAAGTATAACATTTAATATTGCTTTGAAAATTGACTGAAAAAAATCTTAACTCTGCTGTTTCTCAGATCAGAACAAACTTTTCTTTCAAAAAATATAACATTTCAATTAATTTTTGTCTACAATAAATACAAGAAACTAAAATAGAATTTGCAAGTTCAATAGATCATATCTTTAATACACCTGAGGGACCCCACAGAAACCGAAGAATTTTTATAGAGAATGGCCAATATTCAATTTTATTTCTAGTGTTCTCTAGCACTTGATGGACTTAGTAATTCAACTTTCTCTTCCTTTTTATTCATAGACTTATCAAGAATCCAGGTTTTAATAAATATTACATTCATACAAGGCTGCCTTCAATTTATTTTAATGTTCTACGGATTCAACAGACCTTTTATCTTTAGACGTTTACATGTTGTACACACCTGAACTTGCAATAACAAACAGCATTCACTCAACCTTTAAGGTTCTTGGTGATCAATATGTATGATTTCTTAATCAGTTGAAAGTACTTTAACACAATGTACTAAAAACCATTTGCTAACTTACTAAGGGAGTTGTCTTGTGTCATATTTTAAATATCATAGATTATCATGGAGTAGATAGTATAATGATATCAAATTTATACTACAACAATCAATAGCATTCAGAAGTTATATATAAATTGGAAGGAAATATTTCTTGAAATCCAAAAATGGATAAACTAACTACCAAAAGTGAAGGTTTGAAAAGCTCATACAATTTGCTTCATGAGTCAAACGGAAGCTATCCAGAAAATAATGAAATCATTTGGTTACTGGCATTCCTCTTGTCCTCATCATGCTCAAACTGTTAATCATAAGAGAGGAGAACTATTATCTCTTCAGAGATGAATTTGCTCTGAGGGCTTGAAACATCAGGTTTAATATTTCCGTGATTATTCTGATGTTCCTGTGACACAGCGTATAACATCTGAATATGGTCACAATTAAAATAGTTATAAATCAAAGTTCTCTTTCATCCTTTCCAATGCATGGTAGGGTACCAAGAAGAAATTTGACATTATCCAAGTAGAGTACTTAGAATAATTTTAAAAGTTTGAAAAGATATCGTGCATACCGTTTTTATGAATATAATTACATTAATTTTAAGATGCTTTGTATTTGTTTATTTAATGTCAGAACATAATTCCAAAATAATTTGCCTAAGGAAATCATATAATAAAGGAGATTTGGTCATTTTGGACTATGAGAACAATGTACATGATACGGAATGACTTATGAGGGAATGTTTATATTTATACCCCTCAGAGAAAAAAGAATGAAATTCTTGCTCTTTGAGCTATAACGATTTCACCCTAAGTCCTTCATTTGATATCTTTATTGTGCAGTAAATTAATCCCATAATTTACTAAAGAATTTGGTGGTTTTTAACTTAATTTTATTTTTACTAAATAAAATGTTTCGATTATTTCTTATGGATCAATAATAGATGCATTACTGGACACTCAGAAATATTTCTCATTTATATCAATATTTTATTTTAATACAGTGTACTCCTTCTAATGTAACTAAGAAAATGATTTTGTTTCTACTTCTAAATGTTTACAGGCTAGTCTCCATTTTATGAAAGAGTACTTTGTAGGATGCATCGATATTCTATGTAGTCTAAGAGCAATGGTGTCACCAGACTCTCTTGAAATTGGATCTGAAGTATGAGGGTTTGAAACATTTAGAATTGTGCACTGCCAGTGGATAAATAAATGAATATAAACTAAAATAAGAATCAGAGAAAAGTTTTCTTGAAATATAAAAAAACAACTCCCTTAATACTAAGGATAAGGATTGCTGGATATTAGTAAACCTACACTGCAGCTGACATCTATTCTACTTCCACTTTGATTAAACGACAATTCAGTTTCACTGGGGCCCCTCTCATATCCAAAAAGTTTTGTTCTATTATTACAAGATAGTGTAGAAGTTATGATATTGGCTGTATGGGTTTGCTCAGCCAGCAGGAGATTTAGGTTGATAGCTCTCTGTCTGGTGTTCCCTGAGGATGTCAAGGGGAGATTCACCACCTCCCTCTTCGAGTATAGACTCTCTGCTGTCCTTAGCATACTCTGCTGAAACTTCCACGCTTGGCTTTGGGGCTTCCTCCACACGCACTATCTCTGTAGGTTCCTTTAGCTCTCGATTTACATAAATACCTGTAGATTGTTCTACTTCAAAATTATCATCTGTAATATTCGTAATGATTATATGTTTTTCGCTGTTAGCTCTGCTTGCAAGTTGAGTAAGGATTTGCGGGTGGTTTAAGAAAGGCGGTGCAATTGTGCTAGGTGTCAATCTAGTCAGGTTTGCCACACTCGAAACAAAATCTATATGCTTTTCCCGTCTGTAATGTGGTTTCCCACCAGATACTTCCATTGGAGTTTCAAGAGTCAATTTACTCTCGCTGCTCGGCTGAATTTTATATTTCTGATTCTTTGAAATAGAAGGTTTATTCTTATGAAGTTTGAACAATTTCCCAGTTTCATGCATTTTAGCTGTGGTAAGGGTTCTCATAGTACTCCCAGTCGAAATTCCTTTTGTTGCTGGTAATTCTGTTGTGACCGAGGTACTTGTGAAGTCTAAGTTGATATTCGAATCTTTACTAGTACCAATAGTGAATCCTCCAGTTGTAGTGTTGAAACCTAGCTCCTTTGTGAGGTCTTCAATAGTCCTCAACTCGCCTTCTGTAGTTGAGAGGTTTTCATGAAGGTCACTGAAAACAATTATATCAGTGAAGTCATTTGAGTCCTCCTGTTTCATCTCTTCGTTCTCACAGTGGTCTGTGCAAGGAGTAGTAGTTGCTTTGATAGTTGTAGTTTCCTGGCATTCCTGCCCGCATGCACAGATGTCTGAGAAGTCTGAGCTCATACCGTCCGATTCACCTAAAATAAATCAATAATCCATTCTGAATGTGGTATGTTCTGTTAATTATTGACTTTTTATAGATGTTATTAAAAGGACTGACCTGCTCTTGCTGTTCCAAACCAAGTAATGAGATCATCCTCTGAGGTCTCAGCAAGGAGTGGTGAGCCCCTCCTTGTGTGGAAGAACAGCTCTCCAGCTAGATCTGCCCGTCCTGAAGGATATACACGAGCAAAAGCTGGCCTCAATCGCCCAATGATATAGTCACTTTTGGCTGTGAATTCTATGCAAACAGCACACTGTGTGCTCACCTAAAACAACAAATATTTCATTGATTTTCTTATACACTTGTTTCTTAATTTAGTTCCAATTAAGATATTTCTTATTATTTTTATTATGTATGATAATTATTTGTAAGAAGCAATCAAATATTTTCCTTGCTACTTGTTTTATATATTAAAACTGGTCATGGGTTTTCTCGATTTAAGAGCCATATGTAATTTAGTATTAACACCTCTGTGATTATAAGCTGTTTAAATTTCTATGTACAAACAGGAGTGGGGGCTATAAGTGAGGCCTGAAATTAAAATTAGCGCTATTTTGTTTTCTATTGGTTTTTCGGCAAATGTGCACATAACAAAAGTGGTTAATTTTGATATTTAAACAAACATTTGTTATATACAATTTTGTCGTATAATGAAGCATAAATGAGATTCTCATTAAAAAGTATAGAGAGAGTCAATAATTTTATTGGGCACAAATGACTAGATGGAACTCAACAAAATGTATGTGGGCTAGAGTTAGAACTTCCTTGATTATAAGCTATATGAACACTTTTAGAAAAAAACAGGGGTGGGGGTTATAAGGAAACTCTGAAATGATATATCGCAATATTTAATTTTCTATTGGTATTTCAGCTGATGTGCACTTAACCAACGTTGTTTAGTTTGTTATTTAGAGTAGCATTAGTTATACTCGTATACACTTTTGTCTTATAACAAATTAAAAATGAGATAAACGCTAAAAATCAAAACTCCGTATGTGAATTATTAACTCTTCGATGAAATTAGACTATATCAAAATTTCTAGCGACGATCAGTAAGGGAGGCCTGATTTGAAAAATCCCTGTTTTTCATTTCCTATTGGTTTTTTGGCAAATATGCACATGACAAAAGTTGTTTATTTTGTTATTTAGAGTAACATTTGTAACATACACTATTGTCGTATAATGAAGTATACACGAGATATACGCTAAAAACTATTTCGGGAGTCCACAATTTTGTTAGTACTCATTAAAGATTTTTTTATATAGGCATACATTTCTATTATTGTATAGTTTATAATAAAAATGCTGACCATAATTATGATTTTTATGGCCTATGGTATTTGAACTATTACTATCTCTGATTATGATTTATATTGTAAACAGTATTTTGAACAGTAGAGAGGGATATTGATCAGGAACTCATTTTTTTTCTTTTTTATTCTTTGAAACTAAAAAATTCTGAGTTTGCTATAGTTACTAGGATAAATAGTAAGCTTAAGACGAGTTGGGAAGTATAAAAATATTGTGCATTGTAAAGCCAAAAGAAATTACAATAGTTATTCAGACTCTCCAACCAATGCAGTCTCTATGATTTCCCGAGCGAAGCTGAGTACCTTAGCTAGTCACTAATATGAATAAAGAAATTTGAAATTTTTTATTTTTGCCCTCCTCTAAACCCCTCTTACTTGGTTTTGATCAAAAGAGCAGGTGCACAACTAGAACTAACAGCAACCTCCAAAATAAAATTTCAACATTCTAAAACTAGCTGTTTTTTTATTTGCAAGATACGTTCATAAGTTACAGATGTCACAGTGAAACTAGTCTAAATTGGTCCAGGAGGGACAAAATAAATAATAACATTGAAATCTGAAAACCACAAATTTTCTTTCTCTGAAAACAATGTTTTCTTTCCCTATAATGGTAGGCCTTTAGGAAGGATAAGCTATGTTCACTTTCCATTCATATTCTAAAAGTTAGTAAATGGAAGAGTTTAACTTTTACTGTTCCTATCCTTGACAGGCACCTTCAGTAGGTACTCTTTTAGCTTTCAATGAGAGTAATTCATATACAAATCGATCAGGCTATTTTTTTTTTTTTTTTTGCGAGACCCAGATCTGAGGTGCTATCAGAAACTGAAGACTACATTGAGTGTTAAACTATGAGATAAAAATATCATGAAGTAATCATGAAAAAACGAACAACCAGAATTAGTTTAAAATTAGCTATTAAGAAAAAAGCACACACTCTCAGTCCAAGATACTTACATTCGAGACAACAAACCAGACCCTGTCGCCACGAGAGCCATAATCTAGATCTAGAGTATTAGGAACTACAGAAACCAACTCAAACCCAGAAAACAGATGGACTTCCAGCCTCACAACACCAGACTTGTCTCCTCCCTTCCATCTGAAAAGAGGAAAAAATAGTTAACTACAAGATTAATTATGAAAATCAACTGACAAATATGAACTCTATAATGCCAAAAAAAAAAAAAACCCATTTAGAAATTTATTTTTTTCTTCCTATATTTGTGTAGCCAAGCATAAAACAGGCTTTAGTTTTAATATATAAATTAGAATATGCTTATAGGATATAGTTTTATCGGATACCATTATTTTTATACTTGTAAAACTATTATTTCTCTTTACAGTTTTTACATCATTGTTACATAATTATGAGAATGCCTATCATTTAACACTTTCACTGCCACCTCCATAGCTTATACGGAAGCGTGAGTTTCACTCTGTGTGCTGGCTCCGTAAATGCTACAGAGCAGGTATAACTCCAAACCATTGTTTCTCCCCACCCCGGCACACAAAGAAAGGGCTTGGAATTTACAGTGGCACTCAGTTAAACACCGGAGATTAACAGAGGACCATTGGTTTTAACAAATCTGTTCAGGAACACTTTAACTTTCAAATTTTTTTTTTGACTATTTTTCCCTTTTTTTAAAAGATCTTAGCTCACCGTTTATGTAAAAAAAACAAAGTGGCACACGGTTAAATTTTTTGAAAATCTGGTGGCAAGGAAAGTGTTAATTTATATCACTAGTTATGTTTTTGCAGTAATATATACTATTTTTTTTTTTTTTTAATTTTGTTGACAAATACATCTTTAAGCTCAAGACTCAAAAAGAAAATTATAGTTACTATGCTAATTTCTACTTATACATAGTAATACTAGACATCAAACTACTTAAAATAGTTATATATATATATAAAAAAAAAAAAAAAAAATTCTCACATGGTAAACCTAGAGCGGTGAGTTCGATTCTCGCCTTGGCTAAGGAATTTATTTAGTGACGAAATTCATTTAATAAAATCCTTAGTCCTGGCTAGAAAAGGGTGGTAACCTGTAGATAACCCGTCCCAATTAGCCTTAGTTGCTAAAAGTGGGCATTAATAAATAATTTAATTTTTTTATAAAGAAAAATTGAAACAAATTTATTTAGCTATGAGTTTTTAAATGATTTAATAAGATGATTATATATGGGAAAATGCTACAAATAAAGAAGCGATTCAAGAGAGATTAAAAAGTATTATTTCTTTGGAGAGAGTACCTAACTAGCACAGCCAAGTAATATTGTAAAATATTTTATAAAGTTTTCTATACAAGATATATATCTTGCTGTTCTCCCCTCTCATCGTTAATGTTCTGAATAAATAAATAAATGGGATTTGTGGTCTTAGCATGGAAATAAAACCTTTTCATCTTGTCTGAGTTTCTAAATTAGGGGTTTCTCAATTATCTCTTTGGAATATATTCATATTATATTGCTATGTGTTAATAGAACATGCATTTAAATAAATTACTTCTCTTAGGGATACTATGAGAAGAACCCCACCCCACAAAATATTTATATAATATTTATGCGCTTTTATCTGTATCTAAGGCAAATAATATTGAAATGCACTCATTGCATTTCATCTCAGTTTGATATAAAAGTCCTTATTTGGTGAGGTTTACATAAAATAAAATCAAGTAAAAAAAAAACTATCTAGGCCAAAGCACATCTGAAATTCAATGATTTGTAATTCTTTCTCCATTCCTAAAAAAATCTATTATAAAAATGATTTAAGAAATATAATTGGTTTCTTACTTGAAACAAGTTTTAATATTAAGTAAGGGAAGTTTCCCTTCCAACTCCTGTATCGAATTCCTTCTCGGCATAATTTCTTCAGTAACTCCAGCCCAAAGGTCGAATAGATTGTTTGCTTTGCTTGAAGAATATGTAGCATAACTGATTTGACCCTGAAAATAAGATGTGTTACTAGACAAATTCCACATAAGTATCAAGAATATTTAAGGGGTGGTTAGGGGTTATTTAAGGCAACTTCATTATGCAATTGAAAATGCCACTTTAGTTAAAACAGCACAGGAATTACACTGACTGCCTATTAAGGGTTTCAGGATCTAACATTCTGTGTAGGAAAATAAATGAAGTAGAGTCAGAAGGTTCTAACCAATGACCTACTCATAAATTTCCTTAAGATTCAGAATGCCTTTTGTGAATGCTTTTCTTTTTAATGCTTATCAAACTCATATAAACAATTTGTGTAAAACTAAAGACCAAACTTATTGGCTGAAATTGGATTGGAGGAGGAGGGAAACTAGAGGAGAAGAAAATTGAAAACTGTTTTTAAGTTTTTGAAAATAGTATACAACCAATTGCAAATTTAATTTCCTATAAATGTTGTTCTATACAGAATATGAACCAAAATATGTGAAAAAAAGTTATTCTCTATCTTCAATATGAACCAAAATATTTTAATTTTCAGCCTTTAATAAACACCCTCACTTTTAGTCACCACACTTTAACAATAAGCAAATATATCATGAAAATTCTTATTCCAAGTTTAACGACCAGATATTGTTTTCAACAGATCTTTACATGATGAAATACTTACAAATATATTGTGTAATGAAATAATCAATAAAGATTTCATTTCTCGACTCGAAAATGTTTATTTGTTTCAAATCATGCTCGGTATTTAACTGTTTTATTCAATACTAAAGATTATGTTCGTAAATGGCTCAAATCAGACCAAGAATATTGTTGGTTTAGAGGGAGGGGGGATTCAAAAGTTCAAAATATCTCTGTTATAATGAGTTGAGTCAAAAACTGTTAAAGAACTAGTCTTATCAAACTATTAATGTTCTAAAATTCCTGCTTTATGTATTTTTTCATAACTCAAATATTAAACAAGTTATTCATACTTTCTTGTTTTCAGCCTTCGGTAAACCCCTCTTCTATTCATCGGATTTTAGCAGATTCCCCTTAAGGGAAATCAGCTATTGAGGTCGTACTCATGACGCGATTTTCAAAATTTTTCTTCAAATGTCCATTGATCCTACCCAGGAAAGACGAAAATGAGGTCCGTTCAAAACTGTATATATATATATATATATATATATATATATTTGTGGTCGCAATTTTTGTCTTATCATTACCAAACTTGATATATAAACGTTTTATACAAAAAGAAAGATCAAGTTCGTTAACGGCTGAAATTGGACCAGGGGGAGGGGGGGTTTAGAGAGGGAGAATTTTGAAAATTCTTAATATATCCGTTATTATGCGTCGTATCGAAAAATTGTGTAGAACCAATATTATGGAAAATGAAATGTTCTACAAATGTTGTTATTTACATTTTTTCACTATCTTGATTATTAACTGAGATATTTGCATTTTATAGTTTTCGGCCTTCAGTAAAGCCACAAATCTACTCATCTCATATTAACTATATTCTATTATGTTATGAAGCACTTTATTTGAAGCTTAAATACAAAATATTGTTCTCATTGAACTTTTAAGATTTGAGATAAATGCAAATAGGTAGCACATGAGAAATCTGCTTAGTTAACGCAGCCCCTGCGTGACAGACTTTTTATTTAGAAGTAGAGCATATATGGTGAGATGAGACCTGGAGTGTGTTATACTAGCACGTGGAAAATCTGGTTAGTTTCCACAGCCCCAGATTGACCTTGTGTCATGGAGGGTATTGAGCTCATCAAACAGCTCCACCACCTCCTTGTTGTTATTGATCCTACATCTGTCATCATCTTAAACTGGGTAAAAATAGTCCTATGTTTTCTCTTT
This sequence comes from Riptortus pedestris, assembly GCA_019009955.1. Taxonomy (NCBI): domain Eukaryota; kingdom Metazoa; phylum Arthropoda; class Insecta; order Hemiptera; family Alydidae; genus Riptortus; species Riptortus pedestris. Next base: position 117,927,728 of record CM032232.1, read on the forward strand.
TCCCATAACAACATTGACTTAATGTTCTCTAGTGAGCATTCTTGTTTCCCTGCCGTATATGGCCTAATGATTGATTTACAATCCACATTTCCAGAACTTTAATATTATCCAGTCAACAGCAAAACTATTAAGACATTGCCAGAATGAGTCTTAGCACAATATTTATTTTTTATATTTTTATTTGTTTATATTAGAGAACAACTTTTTGTCTAGTATTAAAATATTAGTATTTACTGACAGTTCATTTCGTAGTCCATTTCTATACATAAAAGTCCGTTACGCAGGGGCTGCTTAAACTAAGCAGATTTCCCACGTAAAGTTATAAAATACAATCTCCATAGGAGTGCGAACAGTTACAGAGATGGTCATTCTAGCTTTCAGCGGAAACGAATACAAGCGACCATAAGTTGTCTGTTACACTTAATAAATATCAATACAAATATCTCGGTTAATATTGAAGATAGAGAATAAATGTATATAACAATATTTATAGTACATTTAATTTGCAATACGATAGGTTCTATACAATTTTTCGATTCGACGTATAGTAACGGAGATATTTTGAATTTTCGAAATTCTCCCCTCTAACCCCCCCCCTCCCACTGTTCCGATTTCAGCCGTTAACGAACTTAATCTTTCTTTTTACATAAAATGATTAAATACCGAGATTGGTGACAATTAAATAAAAATGGTGACCGCTAGAGTGTTAAAAGACATATTTATATATATATATATATATATATATATATATATATATATATATATATATATATATATATATTTGAACAACCTCATTTTCATGTTCTTCTGACTAAGATCGAAAAACGCGTCACGAGTATGACCTCAATAGCTGATTTTCCTTAATGGAAATCTGCTAAAATAAAGTCTTTATACTTAGTAGAAGATTCTTACTTTGAACCCTGTAAACTTTGCAATTGTCACCTAAAGACTGGCACATGTGATGCAATACCAGAGGTATAGTCAATAGCCAGATTTTTAAGGTATAGTTTGTCCCACATTTTATCCTTTACAATCAATGGGATAAGTAATAAAAAAATTGAGGAGCATATGTAATATACATGTTTCCCAAACTTTAAAATTGTGCATGTTCCATTCTGTTGAAGGTAGGACAGATTATTCTGATAGACAGTGGGTGGTGATAAACCGTGATTGAAATAGATATACATGTATAATGTTTCAGTGCAAATAGTCACCTGGACAGTAGCACAGCCAGCACCAGTCGCATATACAAACACTTTTGTTGGCAGCGAAGGTAGAGTGAGAACCTGGGGTGAAGAGTTAGCTCTTAGTTCTAGAGTATCTGTGAGTTCCATTCCCGATGTAGCAAGAGACACAGTTAGCCAGCGGTTAGGGTCTAACGCCAGCCATCCAAATTGGGAAAATGCTTTCACAGCAGTGAAGATCAACTGAAATCAATGATAATGGTCGGTGATGCGAAGAACAGGAATAAATATTTTTTTGAGAGTTTGCAAAGTAATATACAAGTCCGATCTCAATTATATAAGCTTAAAATAATAATTTGGGGCCGAGTTTAGTCATGTGAATTAAGGAATTTGTCTTAATCTCACTCGGTAAACCTAGAGTTAAGAGTTCAATTCTCATCTGCCAATATGAATTTATTTAATAACTCAATAAATAAAATCCTTAGTTACACTCTGGCTAAAAAAAGGTGATAACCTGTAGATAACTCATCCCAATTAGCCTCAGTATCATTAAGTGAACATTAATAAATAACATAAAATAATAAAACATGTATGTTTGGATAAATTGTCATATTATTTCAAGCATGTACAGCCAATTCTAAAATGTGGTCATGAAACTGGTAATGTATTTAAATGTTTCAAAAAATATCCAGCTTGTCCTAAGTATTTAGTATCTAAAATAAAATAGTTTTGCTGTAATACAATGGTCTACAAGGAAGAAAAATAATTAGTAGTGGTAGGAAGTATGATTAATGATGTCAGCCTAAAGAAATCCTAAAGGAAAGGAAAAAAAAGAATGAAATGTATAATTTATGCATTGTCAGGAAAATGATTGTACATTTTGAAAATAAATAAATAGCAGGTAGAGAATCTACAAAACAATTTATTTTCCAAGTGCCAAAATAAAAGTTTGTTGAGTAATGACTTGAACAATGAGAAGTGGCAGTAGATGTCATAATTACGTCATCATGTAGATGTCATAATGAGTCTCATCTATAGCATAATTTAGAAAAAAAAAACCCCTAAAAACCAATAATTTTTTTTAATTTTATTGGATTAATGTCTCTGAGTCAGATAAACTTTAGGGACCAGTATATATCTAATGGGCCAATGTAAGGGCTAGAAATGGCTCGGCAAATAGATTTATTAAATAGTTGGAAATAGGATTTATGTGATCGGACTGAAAATGTCCAAACATAAAGAAATATTTTATTTTTTTGGTCTATGCCCCACATCAAAGTTAATTGGTATGATCTCTGTTTAGAATAATATATTTATCCCTTCATGTAAACCTTGATATTGCACATTATTTATATAGTATGGAAAATATTCCTTAAATATCTGAGGTTTTCTCATATTCATACTTTGCCTATTAGAATATAATCCAAGTTCTTTTAAATCTTCATAAATATGTTGTAGGCCTATTGTATATTTATTCTATATGTATTGGCAAATGTTTATATGCGAAAAAGAAATAAATAATACTTGAAATAAATAATTATAGAATATATGGTTTATTCATAGGCAGAAAGAAGACACATTCCCTCATATTTGATGTGAAAATAAATTAACCCAACTCTCAATGGGTTCTACTCCTAAAATTAGAATAATTTAAAATACAGGTTAGTTTAATGACAAATTTTTGTATTAAGTTTCAATTTTTAATACATTTTATTTAAAATTCAGGTACATTCTTTGGTGTTTTGAAAGGTTCTTGCTGACCATTGATGCTATTACTGGCAGTCTCTATTATGCCAATATATATCTATTTGCATTTCGATCTTCTATTGCAGAAGACTGAACAGGATGCCACTCAGATTTATCGAAATAAAATTAGAAATTTAAGAGGAGCTCATAGTGAAATCAGAAATAAGAATTAAATGATAAGAAAAAAAAAGTAAAATCTGTATTAAAATAGAGATAAACAAGAAACGACTTCTCTAGAGAAACACATTTTATCCCTCACTCCAGTAAAACTTTTACTAAAAAATCGAGAGAGAGTGATGTTTCAAACATTTTTTAAACTAGATAATATAGTGCTGACTTACTTCAGTATGGGTGTCGAGGATGTTGGCCCTGTAGAAAAGATACCTGGCCACTGGTTCTGCAGCTTTTAGGTCTCCCAGAAGTGTATAAGTCATGAGGGTGTATAAAGACGCCTTGAACTCTTTCAGATGACCTGTGCCAATAACATTAATGAATGAACCAAATGGTATTTAAAATATGAAGGAGATGAGAAAGTATTTAAAAAAGTATGGAAGTAAATGTAATATTCAACCATCGTTTGCATTATTGAATTTGGAATAGTTCACAAAAGTAGTTGACTGAGAGGAGGAGGAAAAGAAGAAGGCTATTGCTAACTCTTGGTTCTGGACTTATCCTTCAAAGAATAGAATAAAATAAATAGTTAATTGGCTACTTAATGTATTGCTATTAAAGATTAAAAGAAAAATTATAGATGAAAAAAAAAGTGTGAACTCGCTTCTAATCCAAATTAATTTCTCACAAATTCTCTATTGAAACTAAATAAAGAGCTATTATTTGAGGGTTTTTTTTCTATATTTATGTTGGCCAACAGAAAAATATCTAATTGTATCAGAACTATACCCTATAGGAGTGGATCTTAGCAAATCTTCTATAACTAAACTTAATAAAGAAATTAAATTGCTTTTTAGGGGCAATATACTAATGTTATCATTATAGGGTGATTTCTATAAAATATAATCTAGTAAGGATAAAAATAGAAGAAAGACAGGAAAGTGCAAAGATTGTCCATCCATATATTCAACCTTTTGGAGTAGAAAAATTCAATTACTGGTATTTTCTGGAGTATTAAACAACAGGGGTACAATATAATATAGATATAATGATTTTGAGGGAGGTTTATTATAGGTTGATATAGCCTATAAGATTTATTTTTTCTAATGTATGATTAAACAAGGAATGGGGTTAGTCACTAGGAATAGCATTTATCAAGCCCTCTCGGGAAATACTCTATCAATTACAGGACCTGCAGAATCAAACTAAAGGAAAGATTGGGTTTTATAAACTTTCATAGATCAGTATGGGTGCCTCTCGTGAGGATGAAGAGAAATAATCCTTCCAAGCCTGTCTGGCCAATGTATATGATGAAATACCAAAGTACAATGTCAATCTGGTATTAGACAATTTCAAGAATGGTTTTGGCAGGGAGGAGTATTATACGTAATGAATATAAATCAATGAATTATAATAGTGTGCAGACTGTAGAGTTAGTTGTGCTTAGGGACACAAGGCCATACCCACTGTGTTTTCTCTAAAGGAAACATGTAAAGAAACATGGGTAAGCCTGGTTGATCAATTCGGAGACCACATTTCTGATGTGCGAAGCTACTGCAGAGCTGACAGTGAGTTTGACTTATAACTGGTATCGAGATTATAAGCAAATCATACAACGCCACTCCTTTTCTGAATTGGCAAGTTTTTGGTGAAGCAGTAGAAAATACTTGAAGGAAAAGGCCAAACAAAATTAGTGCCAACATTGGAGCCATGAAGACAATGCTGATGGAAGTTTGGAGCCAGTTGACAAATGATGCGACAGGGTATGAGGCCCTAGTTCAGGAAAAATGAAAAAAGGAACTCTTAATTGGCAATAAGGGAAAGAAAGGACGCATGGCTGAGAATGCTCCAAAGGAAAACAGAAATTACATAATATTCTAATTCCCAAAAAACCGTAGTGCAAAAAAACTCAAGAGCTGCAGGAACATTTTCAGGCATGATAGAGCTGGAATTTCTGTAATGGAGGCAACCCAATTTTCATATTATAAAATGAAACTGCAACGATGATTTTGACTGGCAATAATGTGCAATTATGAGTTTAATTCAATGATGTATACTTATTGTTTTAATATCTTATGTTATACTTGATGCACTATGGTGTTATAGAAAAAGATAAAAGGTTTTTTTTTTTTTTTTTTTTTCTAAATTAACTAAAATTTTGGTAATTCTTATGTTATGTTTCATTACCAAAATTATTACCCGGATTAGTAATCTTATTGAATAAATTTACAATTGCAATACAATTAAAAAAAGAGAAATAATGAAGGTTATTATTTACAACATATTACAATTACAATTTTTTTTATTTTGCATTCAATTTTACTAAGGCAACGGGTTCAGTTGGTTAAAAGACAAATTGTGAGAAATGATCTTCCACTAGCACGTTAAGTCCAGACTTTACCTGCTGGTAGAGATTATGGCTCATAGCTAGAATCTCATCTTCCTGAATATAATTAACTATTGAGTCACTGAAACTGAGGAAAAGTAATTTGTGTAGGAAAAGACCTCCATTTCAGTTCTCCTTTATCATGGTAATCTGTTGTCTAGACTGATCAGTCATTGGTTTAAGATGTTATATTGTTTACTAGTGATAAATGCCAAATGGGTTATTAAGATATTTCATGAGGATATATATAACCACATTGATTTAGACTACAATATCTTACAGCACATTACTACTATTATTGAACTATACAAGAATGTGATTATTATCTAATAAAATAATGGGGGTCAGCAAAACTACTGTGGGTGATTTTTGCTAGTAGCAATATGTGTTGTGCCTCCATATTTATGCTTACTATTGACATTGTTAGATGGCTGTTTCTTCTGTTCAATACCTTCCTCGTATAACCAGTCGGAGTTGTCGTGAGGGCGAGGCCACCCGAACTCTCCTTCTTCATTAGTCGATGCATTTTTCAGTCTATCCAGTGCCGCTCCAGCATGTTCGCTCTTCACTGAGACAAGAGCATAGCAAAGCATTGCCAATGCACAACCATCAGTCGGTGTCTGAATATTAGCCTCTAGAAAAGTTTTGGCACGCTGTATAACCACAGAGTCATTCTGAAATAAAAATTACACATTAATAAAATGATTCATCCTCAGAAATCTCCTTAATATTTGGCATAAAACTTGTAAGGGTCTTTGGGTATTGATTTAAAATATCTAAACCTCATTTCTCCCAAAAATATTGTGAAATTAAAAGACGTTTTCTTTTTTCAGAGTAAAAAGAAACTACTACTACCTATCAAGGAGATTGATTTCTTTAACCTTTACTTGTGCAAAGCCACTACAGTGGCTTTGCGCAAGGAAAGGGTTAACATAACATTCACATAACCAATTAGATACCTTAAGATATCTTTTCTCATGTTACCATCTATTTCAAAAATAAGAGAAGGCAACATTCTGAACTATAAAAATTATAAATTCTTAATTTGTTGGCAGGGTAAATAAATGAAATTCTTCTTACTTTCAAATCTATTATATTTTGCCCAACATGTTTGATTGCCACTTTGCCACTTCTTCAGAGGCTTAAATTTTCATACTAGAGAAGTGCTAAGTAACTTAAAACTATTGAAGAGACCTCCTGGCAATACCCTATCATACTCAAAGTTTCATTTTTGAATCTCCTGAGCCTTAGAGCAAGGATGAGCAACACACGGTCCACTCGTTAAACATAATTATGATCATGCTAAGCATTTTTAAAATGGAATTTTTTTTATCGACTTTCTCCCACCAATATTTTGTTATAAAATTAATTATAATAAAATGGTAGTACATACTAAACCGATGAGATACTCACTTGTCAGCGACTTGTTTAAACAAGCAATACGAACACGTCTGCGCTTGTGTATGTTTGCTTCAGTCAGACTTATAAGCTGTTAACCAGCAATTTTAGCAATTCTTGTGTTTCTTGAAAGGCGTGAGTGAAATATTATTATTAAAAAGGTAATATTAGAGTTTTTTATTAAAAATTAAGTTTTCCTACAATTTTTTTAACTTTCAAATTTTTAATCCATAATAGCATGTCAGGGAAGCAAACGAAAAACAGAAGGTTGTGGATGAGCATAGGCATTTCTAAGAAAAGTGGAAATTTGATTATTTTTTCACTTTCCTCAGAGATAAAGCAGTATGCTTAATATGCTCAGAGACTGTGTCGATATTAAAATAATATAACATAAAAAGGCATTACGGTTCAAAACATGAATAACAATATAAAAACTTAACAGGATAACAATTTCATACTTTTTATTCAAAGGTTTATTATAAATAAAATTTCGTAAATTATTAATAAGTGTCAGGTTATGTGCGGCCCACTAACAAATTTTAAAATTTAAATTGGCCTGTTGATCAAAATGGTTGCTCACCCCTGCTTTAGAGGACCTAAGGAACAGTAGTATAGGAAATTCTTCAGAACGTTTCCACATGCTTGTCTTAGTATATAGTTTGTATACTCAATCACAAATAACGTGTACTTCAACCATTTACTTCTGATATTTCTAAACCACATCTTAGTATTATGGATTGCTGACACATCTTCCTCCTCTATTTCTTCCCCTTCCAGTGAAAGATACTCAGGCATCCTCATTCACTCTTTCGTTCTTATTTTCAGTAAAAAAGAGAATATCCAATTAAGAAATTTAATAATGTACCCACTTTTATTAACTGAGTGAAAGCAAATATTTGTCAGCTTTACTATGAGTGGTAAGTGGCAGTGGTGGTCCAGAGGTGAAGCTATGAGCTAATATGTTGAGGTTCCTGTTTCAAATCCCAGAATCTCACTCTAAATTTTATTTAGCTGTCTGCTCATTGATCATTTATATAGGACTTCCATCCATTCCCCTAGATCCCACTCGCCATTATGAAATCATAATAGAGTAGCTACTTGAGCAAAGAAGTATCAATCTTTGGTCTGTGATGTCATCAAAATATATCAAACTGACCACTTGACCTCCAACCAAAGCCATGTAGCAGGCTGTGGGCCTTAATGAGCTTTTTTGGCAAAGATTTATTATTAACAAGAAAAAAAAAGCTACATAATTACCTCATTTTCTATTCCGACATTAATGAGAGCTGCCAGTGTATCAGCTGTCGTTGCTATGACTAAATCAGCATCCGTCATTCTGGTCATATTATCGGGCATGATGTCTATGAAGTGAGGTTGGAAGCTACCATTAGGCTCTTGATAGGCCTGGACCCATTTCTTCAGGTTCTGCACCAGCCCTGGGTCGATGCTCATAATGGATTGCACTCTTGACAGCAAGTCTAAAACTTCTACTGAACTCCTGAAAATTTAAATTACACATGGGAATCAATTACAGTTTAATAAGACATTGTTAGAAAGACTTAGAGAATATATTCATAATAATTACAATTAATTGCTGATTGAGCTCCAAACGTATCTTACTTATATGTGGCCAAAGTTCAATATAATCTCTTAACTAACATAGCACTCCTGCACTGATCTATAAATGAGAAGGCAATGGCAACAGAAGAGATAGTATTGGGCAATAAGCATTCATAAAAAATTATGAATATGTGAAGAATGGAACTTCTTCAAAATCTATTTCTAATTTTTGCCTACAATCAAATATCAACTTGCATATATATAATTTTGGATGGACCAATCAGTATTCAGTATCTCCTGGATAGGATTGATGGACATTTAAAGAAATTTCTCGAAAACCGCATCATGAGTTACGGCGGTATGGCCTCAATAGCTGATCTCCCTCAAAGGAAATCTGCAAAATACTTGCAGAGGCTTTGCATCTGGAATTCGAGGATTCTAGGCACATGGAATGTTTATGGCTGCAGCAAAAGGGCCGGTACTGCAGTTATAGTAGTGCCTAGTAGTTTGTTTTGTCTTTAAGACATTTAATAAAAAAGGGAATCCGGATCATTGCAGTTTGCTAATATCTAGGAAATATCTACTTTTGATAAATATCTCAGTGAATCTCCTTCCATAATTCGATTAAATATTATGTATTAAGAGGGGGATGTAAGTTAATAAACCCATTAAATAAAATACTTTGTTCCGCCTTGGGCAGAATAGTGGGGTTACCTGTAAATAAGTCATCCCAATAAGCGATAGTAGCTCAAAAAATAATTTACAGAGCTAAATATATTGAAATGCAACACAATTTATCAGTAAAGGCTTACCATAAGCTTGTCATATTATGGTGATCACTAAAGGAATTATCACTTTTCTTAAATAGTAATAACTTCTGAATATTTGATCCAAGTCTTGCAATTAAGTTTTTCCGCTCTCCATTTTTTGTTTGGTTCATGTGAAACTTAAGCCCTTCATCGGCTATTAGTGGAGCAATACTGGAAATTGTTGTAGCAAGACTGTAACATTAAAAATAAAATAAGTTAATAATTATCACATGAAATCAACGAAGCCATATTTGGTTGAGGTAAAAACAACACCACTGTAGTTCAGGGATGGCCAAATGACACCATTGTTACATCAGAATTCTTTCTATCCTGCATTTAATATCTTAAAGTTGACAATGGGGATATATGAACATCACTTATTTTTTTATTAAGTACTATTAAGGAGTGGCCATCAAGGAGTACTAGACGGGAGGAAGTAGTTCTTGCCAGACTCAAGATCGGCCACACATACCTGACACATAGACACTTAATGACAAGGACTGATAACCCTATATGCAAATACTGCAACAAACACCTTACGATAAAACACATACTGACAGACTGCATCCAACGAAAAAACCTTCACATATCCTATGATATGACAGAACTATTTACTGACAGCAGCCAATATATTCCACGAATATTAACATATCTAAAACACATCAACATTTACAAAAACATATAAAACAAAATAGAATATGTATACAGCATACCAAAAAAGATTTAAAAGTGTTAACTTTTATTATATTCTTTAAACAAAGCACGGATATGAGAAAGAACCAGATATTAAAGAAATATTTTCTATAATATAAAAGTACAAAAAAGGTAAGCACATGAAGGAGTAAATATATCATCCTAATAATGCGAATCACCGTCGCTGTGGGGCAGAAAACTAAATAAATAAAATAAAAATTATTCATTACTGTAAAGCTTATAACTTAGGAAATTTGTTTACTTGGAAATTAATTATACACTAACATTCGAGGAATTTGTGCCAACTTCAGAAAGTAATATAAAAATGAAATTTCTGCTTCTATAAATAATACATTATTTATTGATGCCAGAGATAATAACCTAAGTCAGCATGTTAAATCTGAACACTTACTTAACATATAGAATACAGATTTTATTCACAGAACCAGTAATTGTTTCATTATTAATAAAAGTAGAAGTTTTAATCTTATCTTATATTTCTTTCTAATGGTCCTCACAACTTTCTTGTATATTATTGTAAAATTAATAATGAATAATAAGCATTTAATGTTTATTAAAAATAGTTATGACTTTAACAAGTAAAACGATATTTTGCTTTAGTCAAAGTGAGCCTGAAACAAGCAAATCACATAAAGGTGTGGGAAAATTTAATGAAAATTTTATTTTGAAATACTATATGAATTTGACATATTTATAAATTGAATAAAAAATATGTGCAGAGTTTTATTGACATATTGTGGTAAGAGTTTTTATAAACATATACAATCACATTTTCACTTCCTTGTACAAAATAAAGTGTATTCACAAAAATTTTCAGTTTTCAAACTCGAACTAAATTATCCCCTTCCCTGAACACATTTGGACTAATTTTGGCATTACATCTGTACATATGTACGAATCTTACAGAACTGAAAACCAACTGGTCTTAGAGTTTTGAAATTTCATATTTAGAACTGGTGTACCATCTACTTTTCCCCTTATTTTTTTAACTAAATCATCTAAGAGGGATGAGACGTTTAGAGGAGGAGGGTTCAGTAATAAAATATTGAAAATTTCTTCGTACCTATTAGAGTTACAAAAAATTAAATAGAGTTTTGTTTACCATGAGACAATCTAGAAAATATTTTCTATAACATTTTTTCATCTGATGTATTCAAATGAAGATATTGTATATTAAATTCAAATTAAATTATTTAATAAAAAGTCCATCAAAAAGAGTGTGATGTGTTAGGGTTGAAATTTTTGTAATGATATAAAATCAGTATGGAGACCAATGGTCTTTCTTATTTTTGACTTGCGTTCTTTACTTTGAATAGGTCTCTAACAACAAATACCCTTTATAAATATTACCTGCTGAATTCTGAGAGAGATGGCCTAGGAGATATTTTGAGGAATGGTAGAGAAAGGCCGCCAGCCACTAGAAGTGAGCCAGTCTCTGACCCTGGTAGAACATTGTGAGGGATGTCAAGGTGGAGCACTTGGGAGAAACCTGCTTCGTCATTATAGTTCCAAACCCTGAAAAAAAACAATTTTCTAATCAAATAGAACAAGTATGATGTACATGTAACTAAATGACTAAAACTCTTCATTTGGGGCTCAGGTTAGCCATGTGAGTTAAAGCGTTTACCTTAATCTCACATGGTAAAGCTAGAGTGGCGAGTTCGTATTCCGCATAGGCAAAGGAATTTATTTAGTGATAGAATTAATTAAATAAAATCCTTAGTCTCACTCTGGCTAGAAAAGGGTGGTAACCTGTAGATAACCCGTCCCAATTAGCCTTAGTTATAAAAAGTGGATGTTAATATAAATAAATAAAACTATTCAGATAGAAAATATATCTTTACAATTTATATCTATTACCCAACAACATTGAATTCATTTTCTCTGCCAAAATAATATCGACAATTGTGTTAAGTTTATCCATAAGAGTACCTCTTAAATTTTTGCTGAGTATACATCAATATTTTATTATGAAAATGAAATGAAATATCTTCTAAGATTTTTTTTAGATTCCCTTTAAAAGAAATTATCTATCGTGGGTATACTCCGATTATTTTAGAAACATTTATTCGAATACACATTCATCCTACCCAGTAGATAACTAAATTTAGATCTTTGAAAATACATTTTGAATACTTATGCAATTTTTAATAGAAATTATATTTGCGCCAGGAACCCATTCAATGGCTTGATTAGAACCTCAGCCGTGCATTCATTAATAATACTCATTATTAATGAGATATTTTATGTTTTTTTTTTTTCACTTGAATCTAGATTGAGATTGCGAAAATCTACTCTGTGAAGAATTTAATTTAAAGCAACTTAGGATAACAATTTAATTAATTTTTCCTCTTAAGGGCATTAGTTTTTGAACTATTTGTCGGTTGCTATACAGTAACACAAAGGCACAGAATGAACACATTAGAAAACATGAAAATATTTAAATCAGACTTTCAATCTTATCCAAGTGTACTCATACTCAGCCAGCGAGGACAGTTTCCAATGACATAATAAACCTAATAGTAGTTTATGCTGACCTGACTTCTGCTGCTTGCCCCCAAGTTGTGGCGAATCCAAGGAAATTCACTTTCATCTTCTTTTCTATCCTCCATTTGAGTATTATTGACTCATGTATTGACGGACCTCTTCCAAATGAGACTACTCCTCTGTCCCAACTAAGCCAGAATGTCCTTGATTCATCACTGGATAAGATTTGTGGAGTACTTTTAGTCAGTAAATGAACTGAATACCCTAAAAAAAAAAAGTTTAAAAAATGTGTTAATAAAATCAATGATTTTTGTTAAATAGTAACCTTAGAGTGGCGAGTTCGATTTCTGCCTGTGGAAAGGAATTTATTTAGTGGCAGAATTCATTAAATAAAATCCTTAGTTACAGCTTGGCTAGAAAAGGGTGGTAACCTGTAGATAACCCGTCCCGATAAGCCTTATTGCAAAAAGAGGACACTAATAAATAATTTTTTTTTTTTTTAAATAGTAACCTATAGTTTAATATACTAAATAAAGCCTCCCTTCAATTTGTTAATTTGTGATTTGGTAAGACTTGAATGTTCGCCTTTTAAAATGTTTCCTTGTTTGTTTTTGCATTAATTTTTGATTAACTAGTATAAATCATAATGTATTTATATTAACTCTTTACTTATTATTATTCTTGTTGTTGTCTCTACAGGCTGCACCTGGAAATTATTCCTGTGAACGGGTACTCCTCATTTCCAAGGGAGCAAAGTAGGGGTCACAAGGATATGCAGTGGTTTCCTATTGTCTTTAGCATCAGAACTTCCAACAATAATGGTATCATATATATTCGTAGACTTCCACGGTCCTGGTCATTAATACTATTAAGGTCTTCGGGTCTTGACCGTGTCTTCATATTGGTTGCCAACGTTTCGCTAGACATGCTTCTAGCTTCCTCAGTGCTATCTCTGAGTCTCAGAGATAGCACTGAGGAAGCTAGAAGCATGTCTAGCGAAACATTGGCAACCAATATGAAGACACGGTCAAGACCCGAAGACCTTAATAGTATTAATAATGGTATCGTGTGGGAAATTCCATTCATATCAATAAAAGCATGAGTGGAGAAAATTCCACTTGAGGACAGAGTTATTAAAGCTCCTTTAGCTAAAGTTTGTATCCTTCAAAGCTTACTATTGATAGGCATTAGGCAGCATGAATATGCAGACTACAATTTTAATGTAACCTCCAGTCTTGCCTCACTTATTTACTGTAAGTGAGAAGAATTCATTTACAGCCGTACTATTAATATTTTTATCTGTTAATATATTTTGTGGATTGGTAAACTAAGAGTCCCAGGTTTGATTCCCGCACTAGTAATAACAATTTATTTAGTGAGAAACTCATTAAATAAAATCCATTGTCCCACCCTGGCTAGAACAGGGTGGTGACCTGTAGATGATTTGTGCCGATTAGCTATAATAGAACAAAGCAGACATTAATAACTATCAAACAAAGTATTTTGTGGATGTGAGTTAAGAGTTAGCATTTTTAAACATAACCATTGTCTCATTTATCCTTTTCAGTTGAATTATCCTAATTTATATCTGCATTATGTTTCAAACATTAAAATTATTAGTGGCACCACCCAAGATGGCAAACCAAAGCAATGCTCACTCCATTGATTTCTTCATGCACCATCTCCTTTGGTATTACATTTGTTCTAATAAGATTACACCATTTCCAGTTTTGCATGTAAATTATGTTATGTAAAGGAAAAAAAAATTGTAAACAAAATTTTGTAAAGAGACATTCTATATTTATCATATCAATGCAGAGAGGTTCAACTGTTAGATTTAACGATTGGTAACAGATTAATGCTTACTAACCCAAATGTATCACCTTCATTTTTAATACTTAATTATTAATTCTGTTTTTGTAATAGATGTGTTCCCCCCTCCCTACCCCACAAATAATAATTATAGAAACACAGTTTTATTTAGTTGTAATACAGTTTTACCACTAAATACAGTTCAATATGTCTATATGCATGCTTTTACTTGTCGTATCTAATATTATGGAAATAATGTTCCATTTAGGAGTCATATAATTTTCTAGTCAATATTTGATTACATATTACTGAACTTACCATGCTTCCCACGACCGATCCAGGATACAGTGTTGTCCAAATCGCCAATGACCACTTGGTACATCTTGTAAGAGACATCTTGAACCTCAGACAGGGCAATGTGCAAACCTTTTCCAGCACGTACTTCAAACACTATTGCTTCCCGGTTCCTTGGAGCTGGGATAAATTCATAACGAAATTCTTCTGCTGTAGATATCACCATTTGTTCTGAGGAAAAAAAATAGTTCTCATTAAATTCGGAGAATAAAACAATTTTGGAAAGAAAGCATGAGGAAATCATGAGAGAATAGTACAGATTGAGAACCAGAAGCATTGTTGACTAATGTAGATCTCCTACCTAAAGGAAGGAAAATGGAAAGGGTTGAGGGGTTAGAAATTAGATTGCATCTTCTAACGTTGAAGAAAAACATTAATATTAAAGAAAATGTTTGCCCCCTCAAGTTGGTACCCTCAAGTTGGTACCATCAAGGCCCCTCTCTCTTCTCCTTCTCCTTTGTTCAACAAAGAATATTTTTCTTTCTCTAAATAGTCTAGTTTATGTCTTTCTGAAAGTTTCAATGTCCTACTTGTACTTTCTTAAATTAATAAAAAAATTGCCTGTTGATGTATGAAAAGTTTTATATGTTATTTAGTTCTAAGAAAGATAGTTTTTATTGTTATATGTTATCGATTTTACCCTTTATCTAAAATATTTTAATAGAGATGGTAATTATTGTTTTTGTGTGTCAACAGGGCACTTACGATGATGCACTGCATCGAAAGTGCTCGGCCGTATTTATAAATTGTTACTGTGGAAGCGTAGCCCAATTCTCTTGTCCTAACTACATTAATCTAGACCAAGTTGTTGCCATTAAGGAGAACTGTTGGTGTCGGTTAGGTTATGTTGAGAAAATAGAGCACGATCAGCTGCCCTGAAAACTGTTGTATGATACACCGCAGGCCCAGAAATGCTAGATACCTGAGGGAAAACTTTCAGAGGCTAGGGTTTGGTAATTGGCATATTTCAGCTCATCACGACACTAATGATCTCAAATAGAGGTAATGCCAATGCCCTAGAAGGACTTTGGCACCCAGTATTTTTTTCGGTTGATTGAAAATAACATTCAATCATACTACTTATATTTGAGTTTGGGATCGAGGTTTGTTTTTCTTATAGAAACCCCTAAACGAAGGTAAAAGAATAGTTAATATTTCAGTCATTTATGTGAAAGTTGGAGCAAAGTTGTCGGTCAATAGGCAGAGAGCAGATAGTTTGTGGAGAGCGGCTAATACCATTGATTGGTGAAAATCAAACAGAACAAGGATTAGGGCACTCTTTCCTCTGTCAACATAGCCTCTCATATGTAGCTTTTACTAGTCACTAACAGCAAATTCCCAATTTACTTTCTATAACATATCCCATGAACATTAAAAGGGCCAGATGTGATATTACACAGTGCTTTTTTTTTTTTTTTTTTTTCATAATTTCAGAATCTAAAACCAAATTTTAAAATTATTACTTTTTATCATAAATATTTTTAATCAAAATTTTGTATTCTGAATTAGTAGAATTCAAATAAACTTTTAAAAATGAAGATATTTACAGTAATTAAATACAATTTATTAATAAAATAAAGAATGCAATTTTATAACATAGAAATATATTCTTTTTAACAAATTTCCCTTTAGGTTTTATGCTATGATGGTAGAACAAATGGTAATATATAAGCCTAGGACCAATATAACATTTCATAAAGCACTGTTTGTTCAAATTTATATATATATATATATATATATATATATATATATATATATATATATATATATATATATATATATATAATAAGGATTTATTGGGGTACTTAGAAAATAAATAATTATTACAAACAATTGACTAAAAATTAATAAAATCTTTACAAAAAATCCATATTTAAAATTTAGGGTATAATGCTAGCCCCTATGGCACAAATACTCAGCTACTGACATCCGAAAAAAAAATACAATATTAATCTACCATATATAAACCATTTGGAAAACTATAAAAACTCTCAGATACAACAATATATATACATCACTCCTGAATTTATATTTACTAAAATATATATTTTCTAAAATTAAAATTGATACTGTCATTATAAATGTTCACAATATTTTTCTATTATTTTGTATTTTATTTTCAAATCCCTGTATTCATTTTGACTTTATTATTTAAAAAGTAAATTCCATTGTTTACAAATGTCACTCACAAAAAGCACTGACAAGTCCATTACAGAGTATATTTTAGCCAGCACTACATAGTGACTGAAATGTTTGGGATATGTTCCGTCCTCATCGCCTTATATTGGCTATGGAGGGGAATGTTTGTCAAAATTGAACTCGTACAGATGAAGGAGAGAGCTACAACTTAGTCATTGGAGAGTCATTTAACTTTTAAATTTTTATTGGGAAAAAGTTTTCAAATAGTAAATAGAATCTGTGACTAGAATATCTTCCAGTCAGAGTTTATATTTATTAAGGAAACTCAGAGAAATTACTCCCAATGAAAAATATTTGGTTTGGACTTTTCACTTAAAACAAAAACTTTTATAAAAGGACTGGCCAAACTGTTAAGCGGTTAATAATCAAATTGACATACCAATAGACTCATGTTGTTCATAGTATTAATAAAAATATTAAATTAAAAAAACAAATATGGCAAAATAGGGACAGCATATTAAAAAACCCATAAAGGAAATTTAAAAAAAAAAAACGAACAACAGACCAGGATACCAACCATTAGCACAAAAGTAAGCGCTCTCTATATGCGTCTTGACCAAACCTTCTGGGCTGACTACAATTGTTTGTTTTTTGGTAACAGTTCCTACCAGTGAATGGTTTGTGCTTGACTCTGCTGTCTTGGACTGGCACGTACCACTGTGGAATGCTGACACCTCAACTGAAACATTAAAATTAAATAATATTAACCTAAAATAGTTTTTAAATGAACATAAACTAAATATTAAGCTAATTATAATTCTTTATTAATTCATAATTAAATATATTTAAAAAAAAGTACACTTTATTGAAGGGTATATATATATATATATATATATATATATATATATATATATATATATATATATATATATATTAATGCCAGTAAATAAATGTCTTTATTTTAACCCTTTCATTGCGCAAAGCCACTATAGTAGTTTCATTTGAGCCACTTTTGTGGCTTTGCGCAATGAAAGGTTTAATAATACTTTCATTTTTCATTGTTTTTTAATGAGTCTTTCAGAACCTAGTTTTAATGAAACTTTTATTAAACAGGGTTCGATTATGACTTTTAGTTTTGCTTTGAATCTTGATTTCAAAATTTAGTGGTGTCGAGGGAGTGTACAGCCCAGTTTTTTAGAACGTTACTATTAGTAGTGATAGTCATGGACTTTAACAGCCTTTTGAGATTCATTTATTTGTTTGTTACATTACAGTAATGGTTCCCATAACTCCTTCATGTGGAAAGGTATGTGAAATACTCTTAGACTGTCCAAATTCTAAGGAGCAGGTGAAAATATTTAGCACAATAAAACCAATTGAAGGGCTTAAACTCCTTTATTATGAACTCATATCCTAATTTCTTTTTTTATATATGTCAATATAAACAAATAAGAACAATATTTGTATTATATCAGGGCCTCAGGGTTAGCCATGTGAGTTAAAGCATTGACCTTAATCTCATATGGTAAACCTAGAGTGGCGAGTTCGATTCTCGCCTGGGCAGAGGAATTTATTTAGTGACGGAATTTATTAAATAAAATCCTTAGTCTCACCCGAGCTAAAATAGGGTGGTAACCTGTAGATAACCCGTCCCAATTAGCCTTAGTTGCAAAAAGTGGATGTTAATAAATAATTTAATTTTTTATTACATCGAGTATAAGTAGTAGAAATGATTAAATTATTTCAAAATTAGATAAACTACCTGTCATATTCTTTATTCCTGGACTGGTAGCGACCACTCTCACAACAAGGCTAGTGGCTCCATGAGGTCCTAATCGTAATTTTTCTGCTACTAATGGTTGACTGCTTCCTAGGAAATGAGCTCCTTCACTCAATGTCAGCAGTGCATTCACCTACGCATTGCCATATTTATTATTTTAAAAACATAGAATTAAAACAACAAATTACTAATTAACCATAATGAATGATTGGTATAAAATATATTTCAAGATCTAAACATTTTCTGGGAGTCCAAGATTGTTAAATGTTACTAAAGTTAGTGCAATCAAAAATATTGTTTCCCAATGATTTGTTTAGTTTAAAAAAAAAAAAAAAAATGTGCAAGAACCATTTTTGATTCAATTTTTCAAGCTTGTTAACTTTTACTTTTAACCAGTAAACTACATGTAGAAGCCGAAGTGTAAATGAGGTTTGCGAGGGGTTACAAATGCCATCCATCATCCATAACCATGTTTTAAAAACATCAAACCTTGCCCATCGATTTTCAATGTGGAAAAATGGTGAATTACTTTTGCTCCTTATGTAAATATGATAATCATTGGTTTTTCTTTAGATAAAAGGTGTTGAAAACATTTAAATATTTCTATATTAATAAGTATTTATGAACATCAAAGACTGGTTTACTTATATAAATAAAAATTAATCTTTCTAAAATATTTCCTATAATCATTATACAGATTAAAACCTTCCTATATTGGCCTTACTAAACGACAAAGATTGGTTTACTTATATAATTATATGTATATGAAAATTCTTTCTTCTTAATTATTAAAAAAAATAAAAACAATTTACACAAAGAAAAAATTAAAATTACCACAACTCAAGATTTTAATTGTCAAATACATTTTATTTTAAAGAGGATAGCTGAATTATCTGTGTCTTAATCTTAGCAAGTTTTAGACCAGACCATTGAATGATTCAAAATTATTTGTTTCCAAACATCGATGCAAAACAATCGAGGCTAACAACTCTCTTTCGAAGCTGGAATTAGGGTGTGGCATAATATTGGAAATTAGAATGATTGAAACTTTCTTTGAAAAGGTGTTTGAATATAGCAATTCTTATACTGGAGGCATTTAACAGAAATTTTGAATGTTTATTTCTTAAATTAGAGCTTTGATCATACATTTAATATCTAGGATAGGTACTTACGTCTACACAAGAATTCAGGTTATTTCCAATCTTGGTGTCGACCTCGAGGCTCTCTCCCACCCTGAAGGCTGGAGGGAGCCTGAACTCTACATCCATCGGCTGGAAAACAGTTAGGGTGATCGGATAGGAAAACCTGAGGCCCATTGCTTGCGAGACTGAGAGGGCTCCTAATGTCCACTTTCCTGGCTCAGGCGGTGCAGGAAGTCTGAGTCCTGTTGCTTCTACGTCACTTCTGCTCACAATGAGAAAATATGAGTTTGTAGGATTCCATATAAGAAATGTCTTTATTTTAATTTATATTTATACGACCAATATTAGGGTTAGTTGGCATAATACAATCATTCTCAAAAATTAGTGAAATTCGATCATATGAAACTCCTCTGGGAATAGTAGTCTCTAGTAAAAAAAGCAAAATACTGAAATAAATAAATGCAAAACTTTTTGAGAGGTAATGCCTAATACAATGTAATTTGATTTATTGGGAGTTGTTCTAAAATAAAAAGGATTGCGAGACTACATGCAAGAGTACTTTTGTGCAAATCAGTTTTTAATTAATTTAAAAATATAACAGATCTTTGAATTTTTTGATTATTCTTCATTTACACCTAACTGTGACTGAAAAAACAAAAATCAATTGAGGCTTCCCTCTGTTATGTAAGTAGTCTGACATGTTGATGAATTCAAAGATAAATAACTTATCAAGACTAGCTTCTGCTTAGTTTGTTTAAGGTCTATGCATCAGAAGCAAATGTAATCCACTACATTTTTAGCAGATTTCCCAAGGGAAATCAGCTATTGAGGTCGTACTCATGAAGCAATTTTCGAAATTTTTCTTCGAATGTCCATTGATCCTACCCAGTAGATGACAAAAATGAGGTCCGTTGTAAAAAGAAAGAACAAGTTGGTTAACGGCTGAAAACGGACCAGGGGGAGCGGGGTTTAGAGGGGGAGAATTTTGAAAATTCGAAATAACTCCATTACTATAGGTCGGATCGAAAAAGTGTATAGAATAAATCTTATTGCAAATTAAATTTATTATAAATATTGTTATTTCCATTTATTCTCTATCTTGAATATTAACTGAGATATTTGCATTTTTCAGTTTTCAGCCCCTCCGTAAACCCCCAGTTCTATTCGTGTTACATAAACAGTACTCTGTTATGTTATAAACCACATTATTCGTAGCCTAAATACCAAATATTGTTTTCATTGAACTTTGACTTTGTGCGATATATGCAAATACGTTTTGTGGATCCCGCTCCTTCTTTTGTTTTTGGATTACTAAAATTTGAGTGATTGAGATAAAACTAATTCTGATTCATTAAAAATTACAGCTCTAGCTTTAGTAAATTGTTTTCAATGAAATTAATATGTAATATTCAGATATATTTCATTAATTTTTTGTCTTTCCGGTCTATCTATCTATTCAGCGCTACGAGGTTGGCTGGTCTGATTTTTACAGCCGTTTTCCGTTGTAGACCGTTCCTTTCCGTAGTATTACCTGTATGTTTAATACATCTATTGTAAATATTTGCATATGGAATCTGCTTAGTATACTCAGCTCCTGCGTGACGGACGTTTTTGTAGCAGATTTCCCTTAAGGGAAATCAGCTATTGAGGTCGTACTCTATCTTGAAAATTAACCGAGATATTTGCATTTTTTAGTTTTCAGCAAACCGCCACTTCTACTCATGTTACGTAAACAATACTCTGATACATAATAAATCACATTATTGGAAGTTTAAATACCAAAAATTGTATTCAAGAGACCTTTATTATACGAGATACATGCAAATATGCCCTGATGACCCCCCCCCCCATCTTAAAGTTTTGGACTACTAAAATTTTATTGATTGAGACAACAATTATTCTGACTCATTATAAATTACGCTAGTAGATATAGTAAATAGTTCTCAATAAAATGAATTATATTCAGATATATTTCAGTAATTGTTTTTCTTTCCGGTCTGAGGCAGGCCGACCCGTTTGTTTACATTTCTAACCTAACGCTTCCTGTCGGCAGGTTATTGAAATTGGATGAAAATTTTATTTCCGTTTGTATTTATTCACGGTGTTGTTATGTTAGCAGTATGCATATTTATCTATCTATTTATTACTAAACTTCAAGAGGGGAATCTGCTTAGTATACTCAGCCCCTGCGTGACGGACTTTTTTTTTCCATGCCATTGCTACCACTGCATTTTGCTCCTACACAGAGTATACATTCAGATGAAGAAAATGTACAAGCCCCTGCAGCTTTAGACCCGGTTACCTCCATCAAAATAGAACTCAAACATTAGCTGTACTATTCTTTAAATGATTTTTGTTTGGATGCTATCATATATACATAAAAGTCCGTCACGCAGGGGGTGCGTCAACTAAGCAGATTTCCCACGTGAAGTTTAGTAATAGATAAATATACATAGGTACTGGTATATAACACAACACCACCATGAATAAATACAAACGGAAATAAGAAATGTTTCATCCAATTTCAATAAACTGCCGACAGGGAGCGTTAGGTTAGAAAAGTAAACAAACGGGTCTGCCCGCCTCACACCGGAAAGAAAAAGAGTTACTGAAATATATCAGAATATAACATATTAATTTTATTGAGAACTATTTACTATATCTAGTACTGTACTAGAGACCTTAATAATGAGTCAGAATAATTGTTATCTCAATCAATCAAATTTTAGTAGTCCAAAACCTTAAGACGGGGGGGGGGGGTCACCAGAACATATTTGCATGTATCTCGTATAATAAAGGTCTCTTCAATACAATTTTTGGTATTTGAACTTCGAATAATGTAATTTATTATGTAGCAGAGTATTGTTTATGTAAAATGAGTAGAAGTGTCGGTTTGCTGATGGCTGAAAAGTAAAAAATGCAAATATCTTGGTTAATATTCAAGATATTGAATAAACGCATATGACAATATTTATAGTAGATTTAATTTGCAATAAGATTGATTCTATACAATTTTTCGATCCGACCTATGGTAACGGAGATATTTCGAATTTTCGAAAATCCTCCCCTCTAACCCCCCCCTCCCTCTGGACCGATTATAGCCGTTAACGAACTTGATCTTTCTTTTTACATAAAACGACTAAATATCGAGTTTGGTAACGATTAAACAATAATTGCGACCGCTAGAGCGTTAACAGACGTATATATATATATATATATATATATATATATATAGATATATATATTATATATACAGTTTTGAACGGACCTCATTTTCGTCATCTCCTGGGTAGGATCGATGGACATTTGAAGAAAAATTTCGAAAATCGCGTAATGAGTACAACCTCAATAGCTGATTTCCCTTAAGGGATATCTGCTAATATATCTATATACTTTTTTTAACGGGTGCTTTATACTTAGTATAATATGAAAAACACTTACGTGTAATTGAAGCACTGCCAAAGCCATAGCTGATCGAGACCTGCTTCAGGCATGATGCTGTGGTGTATCCCATTCCTCGCTGGCCTCACTTCCTGGTGGATGCAGTCGTCCCAGAAGTAGCTAACTCCAGCTTCACTCAGGTCAACCTCTATCCCCTTTCTCCTGAGCAACACGTATGAGACATATGTCAAAAATGTCATTGATATTAAGCCAATTGGCAGTTCGATGAATTGTTCAATTATGAAACAACAAATTTTAACCATAATTATAAATATGTCCTGTTTATTGTTCACATTTGGTTATTTAATTTAAATAAATTGGTATCGCTCATACAGAGCTCTAAAATCAACTAGTATTTATCAAGAATCTTTTACTAATGAGCAGCCTTCCAATATTTTTTATATGAATCTAAGGAATCTTAAGCATACACGAAGCTCATATATGTTGTCTAGTTCAGCGGTTCTTAAACTTTTTTGGTAAGGAAACCCTTTTGGAAAGCAAAATACTTGACGGAACTCTAAAATAGAACAAAAATTTTGACGGGCTTGAAGATGGTGCCATTGCATCGAAAGCACAATGCCAGCTGTACTCGACCATCAGCCAGTGACGACGGTCTCCACCGACAGGTATGACAACAGTATCATTTATATTGGCAGTTCTAACCCTTTATTTGAATTACTAGAACAAAAATATCTATGTGCATTCTTTATTAATTATCATAAAACTAGCACAATGTAACAGTAATTACATAAAAAAAATACGACAATAGAAGAGATAAAAAAAATCTAGTGGGAGGAATGAAACAGTTTTTTAGTTTACATCAGTTGGTTGATATCAGATTTGATAGGGGAGAGTTGAAATCTCTTATAAGGTTCGGCTTGAGTTTATTGAAGTATTTTGTTCTCTTGGCGCGTATAGGTTGAGAATCACAATTCCCTTTCGCAAAAGAATTTTAGGTGGGAATGAGTGAAGAACAGTCCCCATTGGCAAGCATTGGATATTCATCGCCGATTCTGCGCTAAAAATTTTGAACATTGACTCTGTTCTTGTCTCTGATGCCATTTCTAAAAAAGATTCATAAACCTCGATAGACATACTTTCCGGCATTTACAAGTTGGGTAAAAAGGGATTTTGAATCCGTGAATACATTTTCATGAATCTGTTCTTCTCCTCAAAGAGTCACCCGAGGCCATCTATCTTGGAACAGTCGACAAGAGGGAGAGGTTTTTTGATTTGTTTTCTAAATTCTTGTGGAGCGCCCACAGGGGTTTCCGGGATCCTCGAGTTCCCTGGAGCACACATAGAGTATGGCTGGTCTAGTTCATTCGAGGTCCTCCTTCCCTAACGGAGTCTCAATATACATTACATAGTTGATGAATACTCGGAGCAAGAGCTAATGTTTAAATCTTTAAAATCCTATGTGTAATAATGGTGCATCTAGTGCTGTGGAATATGTGTGTAATGCGAGTTATTTTTAATCTACAACCCCTTTTGCGATCGTACGCCTGGTTGTTATCGCGAGGACCTAGCAGCCCCTACAGGCTAGAGAATACTACAGCCACCATAAGACCCCCTTCTCCTATTCATCTATAGCTAAACCACTGTTTAACTACACTCAACCGCAAAAAAAAACCGGACACTTCATTTTTGTCGTATTAAAAGCTAATTTTCAGCAATTTTCTTTATGTGGGTATTCTAGTTACAGAGAATTTAGAGTCTTAAGTCCATTGAACTTATCCCTTCAGGATTAGTAAACAATTAGATAAAACTCAGATTAGATTTATTTGTCGTGAAGTTGATCTATTCTAAACTGTAAGTAGTTTTTCGCATATTTAAACATCTTTAATTATTAACCAAGCATTTTCTTTAATTAATGTTTTATTTTTATTTCGGTCCAGAATAATGGGTCTTTCAAACTTAGATGGAAGGCCGGAGCTTACGTTACATTGCCGAAACGCTTGGGGTAGCGAAGTCTACCATTCACTGTAATAAAAATGAAGAATAATTTTTATATGAATTTTATGAATTTTTTTTTTAAATGTGTTAATTTATCTTTTTATTTTTTTTATTTTGTATTTTTGTGTAAATAATCAATAAAAGTTATTCACTTTTGGCAGATTTTGTTTAAATAACCTATAGATTAACCTATTATTTTAATTAAAAAGATTAATATACATATATATTAAGTATTTAACAAAATTATAAGACTAAATCTAAGTGTCCGGTTTTTTTTGCGGTTGAGTGTATTTTAACTAATTCGGCTAAAGTGCATTTTAGTCCCCCCCTAGCCGCCATCTTGTTACGTCACTGTCCGACATATTGTTTCTTGCTACCGTCCGACATATTGTTTTTGCTAGTGTTTACTATTAATATCGTTTCCGTTTTAGCTAGGGCTCAAAGTGAGTGCACGACTAAGTTTTTTACACAATTGGAAGTGCAGGGAAAGCGTGCCGTTATTGAATGGTGTATAAAAGTGGGATTCTTATCGCCTACGTACGGATGCCCAAAATGTGGGAAGAACATGCGCCTGGTAAATTAGGCGAGTTAACAAAATTTAAGTTAAAATTACAACCCCCCCCCTCCCCCTACCCCTCCCTGGTTTTAATCGCCGGTGGCGTATTTTGGAAATTTTAAAGTGTTAAAAAAGATAAAGTAAGAAAAACAAAACCCCCCACCCTCGGAGTTAGAAAAACAAGTTGGCCGCCATCATCATCGTGCACCATCAAGGGGAGGGGGGCTAAAATGCACTTTCACCACTAATTCTAATGAGAGGAAGCCGCTCACAGTAAACAACTAGCTGCCCAATTGTCTCCACGTAACCTTGACCTGCGACTTTACTCACGAACAACAAGGGTCTGAGATTTACTGAAAACCTGACTCAGCTACTCACACACGTTGCTTCTAGACTTCACTACACACAAGTGGTCATCTCTTCAGCAGTTCCGACGATTGGATAGGCCAACATTTATTACATTATTATTACTAACCCACTCATCAATAGAAGAAGCAAAAGAATATATTTCATTTTTCAACATCAAACAGTCAGAAGGGATTCAATTTTATTTCTACTTGTGCTTCAATCCAGTTCTGAGAGCACCCGCAACTAGGCGATTTGGCTCAAAGTGTAACAATATAAAATGAAAACAAAATTATAGAAAAATAACAAAAACTGAACAAACTAATACAAAATTAAATATAATAAATAAATGTTAAATACATGTAACAAAGACAACAAATAAACATTAGACTAGCAATAAAGACAACAATTTAAAATGGTTTTAATAACAAAATTATATTATTCCTATTTATTAGTACGTTTATGTTATTTAAAATTGTTAAGTTCCCGCCTGTATGAGTAAATAATAAATGGTGTACTGATGAAAACTATAAAGTTAGTGTATTTAATTTTTTAATTTTGAAATCACAAAAAAAAAACAATTAATCTTCTTCTTTTTCTAATAAACGTAACAATACATATATACACATATAGTTTCAGATGAATAAGATTCCTCTACTCACATTTTTTGAGAGTGAATGTCTGCCCCTCTGCCGCCTACAAGACAAACCAGTGAGTCCAAATCTGATAGAATCTGCAGGTCCATTATTTGTCCAGGATACCAGAATTTCTTTTGCTCGATGTTCACAGATACCTGTAAGAAAAGTGGGAGTTTATCACAATTGAATGTCGTGGTTTACTTATCTGATTCGTGAGACAATCTATTTAACTGTAAATTATCATAATAGGAATTATAATTCAAAATTGATGTAAATGGATACGACGTACCAAAATCTTGACATTTTGATGAAGCTTGATAGATCCAACTTAAACTTTCTCAACTTCAACTGCCTATTGTGTAGGCATTGCTCATCGAAGAATTTAAACAAGAAATGCTTCATTTTTATTTAAAACGTACCTTGACATAAATTGCTTTATAGGCTATATAGGACTTCTTCAGGAGTATTTACTTTTAGCAGATTTCCCTTAAATGAAGTCAGCTATTGAGGGCATACTCATGATGCGAATTTCCCAAAATTTCTTTAAATGTCCATCCTAGGAGATGACAAAAATAACGCCCGTTGAAAATTGTGTGTGTGTGTGAGTATACATTTGTCTGGTACCGCTGTGGCTGCTGAAATTATTGTTTTATCGTTAGCAAACTCGATATATAAGCATATCATGCAAAACTAATGATCAAGTTCGATAACGCCAAAAATCGGACCAGGGGAGAATCTAGGAAATTCAAAATATCTCCGTTACTATACGTCGGATCGAAAAATTGAATAGAACCAATCTTATTGCAATTAAATGTACTTATATTGCTATATAAATTTATCTTGAATATTAACCGAGATATTTATATTTTTCCGCCTTCAGCAAACCCCCACTTCTACTCGTGTGCTATTAATAATAATCAGTTTTATCATGAACCAATTCATTCCGAGGTTAAATACCAAATATTGTTTTCATTGAACTTCTGCTTTGTGAGCTAGTCGCCCATACGCTCAATTCATCCCCCCCCCCGCCCCTTCTTTTGTTCTAGGACTAAGATTTTAGTGATTGAAACAAAAATTATTTCATTAATTATTATTCATTATTTTTAATTTGTTTTAACAGATATCCCTTAAGGGAAATCAGCTATTGAGGTTGTACTCATGACGGAATTTTCGAAATTTTTCTTCAAATGTCCATCGATCCTACCTAGTATATGACGAAAATGAGGTCCGTTCAAAACTATATATATATATATATATATATATATATGTCTGTTACCGCTCTAGCGGTCGCAATTTTTGTTTAATCGTTTATATCGATATTTAGTCGTTTTATGTAAAAAGACAGATCAAGTTCGTTAACGGTTGAAATCGGACCATTGGGAAGGGGGGTTTAGAGGGGAGGATTTTCGAAAATTCGAAATATCTCAGTTACTATACGTCGGATCGGAGCTAGTTCGGCCGTTTCCTTCACTGGCTCGGCTCTCGTGAAATTTTTCTATTGTAAAACTTCACGTGGGAAATCTGCTTAGTTTACGCTGCCCCTGCGTGACGTACTTTTTATCATTATAAATTACAGTACTACATATTGTAAATAGTTTTCAATAAAATTAATACGTTATATTCAGATATATTTCAGTATTTGGTTTTCTTTCTGGTGAACAATATTTCTATCAGTTCAGCTCTGAGCGGTTGGCAGACATGTTTGTTTACAATTCAGTCGCTTTCTGTTGGGAGGTTATTAAAATCGACTTAGTAAGATTTCTCATTACCGTATATATTTATTCACTTAATATTCACGGAGATGTTAAGTGTTACCAGTACGTAGATTTATCTTTTGTGAAACTTCATTTTGGAAAACTACCTTTTAATACAAGTTAAGCTTCATTTTCCTTTAATATCCATGAAGTCTAATTATAAAAATTCATCACTCAAAAGAAACAGGACACTCGTAGTAGGAACGTCAAATGGATTTCATTCTGGGATTGTTTAGGAGTAAAAACGTGCATTTAGCAAGACTACTTTTAATGTCTAGTAGAATGGAGAATTTATTATAGAGCTATTAGTCATGAGAATGATGTGTTGAACATGAGTGATATAAAGGGGTGGCAGGAACGACATAGAGGAATAAAACAATGGCTCTAGGCCAGAGAGATATAAGACTGGGGAAGAGTTATAATACAATTTGCGCCAGGTTGCCTCGCCTACCTCACTGGCCCGTTAACAAGGATATATTAGAAAACGTGCCGCTCCCAGCCATCCTTTATGTTTTATATATCAAAATAACAAATTACCAGCATTTCTCAAATCTTTATCCCTCCTACACTTCCTGTGATTTCCTTTTAACTCTTCTCACGACTGTTCCCGTGGAAAAGCTTAAGAGTGTTAGAATATATTTGTGGACCTTTTGATCAAAATAAAAAAAAAAAAAAAAATGATACCAAATATTGTCTATTTTAAAATAACTGTAAAATACTCGTTGAAAATTCAAATTCAGCATCTACTGCCATTGGCTTCAAACAAATCTTCACTACTGTAAGTATTTAACATGTAAGTAGAAGAAAGAAATGGCTACACTTTCACTCTAACAATTTATTAAAAGTCCGTCGCGCAGGGGCTGCTTAAACTAAGCAGATTTCCCTCGTGAAGTTTAGTAATAGATAAATCTACATACTGGTAACACAACACCACCGTGAATAAATACAAAAGGAAATAAGAAATGTTTCATCCAATTTCAATAACCTGCTGACAGGAAGCCTTAGGTTAGAAATGTAAACAAACGGGTCTCCCGCCTCACACCGAAAAGAAAAACTATTACTGAAATATATCAGAATGTAACATATTAATTTTATTGAGAACTATTTACTATATCTAGTACTGTAATTAATAATGAGTCAGAATAATTGTTATCTCTTGGGGCTCAGGTTAGCCATGCGAGTTAAAGCGTTGAACTTTATCTCACATGGTAAACCTAGAGTGGCGAGTTCGATTCTCGCCTGGGCAAGGGAAATTATTTAGTGACGAAATTCATTAAATAACGTCCTAAAATCCCACCCTGGCTAGAAAAGGGTGGTAACCTGTAGATAACCCGTCCCGATTAGCCTAAGTTGCAAAAAGTGGACGATAATAAATAAATAATAATAATTGTTATCTCAAACAATCAACTTTTAGTAGTCCAAAACCTTAAGTTGGGGGGGGGGGTCACCAGGACATATTTGCGTATAATAAAGGTCTCTTCAATACAATTTTTGGTATTTAAACTTTGAATAATGTAATTTATTATGTAGCAGAGTATTGTTTAGGTAACTTGTGGTGACTTGTAGAAGTGGTGATTTGCCGATGGCTGAAAACTAAAAAATGCAAAAATCTCGGTTAATATTCAAGATAGAGAATAAATGTACATAACAATATTTATAGTATATTTAATTTAATTTATGCTGATCATTTTGCTGTAATGAAATATCAAAAGAGCTAATTGTGCTTTTGTTAGCTTTCAGTGAACCCCAAACTCAGTTGGTATTTAAGTTAAGTTAATATATCACTTAATATTTCAATAAAAATTTCAGATTCTTGTAAATATTTTTAATCAATTATATATTACATGTTGTCATCTTTCAGTTAATTTTTTTAATTCCGTCATCCCACAACTTCTTAAATTTTTGGGCAATGAATTCATCTATGTGCGTTTTGCTGTTCTCGAGTGAATTAAAGTGTTACTCGTTAAAAGAGTTTTGATGAGCCCAAAATAAGTGAAAATCTGTTGGAGCCAGGCCTAGTGAATAGAGTGGGTGGAGGATCACATCCCAGTCAAATCGTCTGTGCAGCGGGTTTTCCTTTTCCGAAATAAATAAAAAAAAATCATTAAATGACGAAAATGATTTTTTTCTCTTCCATTTTGAGCAAGCATACCACTTAAAAATAAGGAATCTCGGTTGAAACTGATGCATAATTGCACATTAACTAATCCTTTCTTAGAATATGTAAACATTATTGACCAAGTAAACATGATTTTATAAACACAGACAGGAATTGAAATATTGATAAATGCTAAGAACTTATTTTACAACTTATTACATAGGTTCTTACTCAGGAAACCCGGGTTATATTGCAATTGAGTAGGTGGTTATTCGTAGCTTTTTTTATTTATTTTTAATGGCGTCTTTTGCAAGCTGCAATATTGCCACATTTGGGCTGAGATAGGATCGAATAGGGTGCTTGGTTTGTTAATAACTATTTATTTATTTTTCTCCTTTTCCCATTTTTTAATGAATTCATTGAGTGCCAGGAGCTTCATCTTTAACGAGGTCTTCTATGCCTGGGTTGTAGTTATATGAGTCCCTGAACATCCTACTTCTTCCTCCATAATATAAGGTGCACTCCATCAGCATGTGTTCTGCAGTTTCACTGGAGTTGCCGCAGACGAAGTTTGGAGATTCTCTCTTCTTGAACCTGTGGAGGTAATGGTTAAAATCACCGTGCCCTGAGAGAAACTGTGTGAAGAGGTACCCAGGGGTCATGCAAGCTTTATCAAGCCTTGCTTTTTTTGTTGTGAAGAATGTTTTGGTGTAGGGACCTTTTTCGGTCTCCTGTCATCTTTTCTCCCAATCCCTTATGACTAGTTTATGGAGGGATTCTTTTAATTCATTTTTAAGCTCATGGGGACCACTGATACTGTTTGAATCCCCTTGACTAGCGTTCGGAGTACCTCGGTTGCAAAAGCCGGCAGTTCCCATCCTTCCAGAGCATAACCACATTGGCCGTGAATAGAAGATCGATGGGTGGAGTTCCTGCTATTACGTTCAGTGCGTCGCTTGAGATTGCTCTATAAGCTATTTGTTAAGGTTAATTAAAGGTTATTCGTAGCTCTTTGTGATACTCGTTCCCTTTCGTGTATGTTATTTGAGAATCTCTTGTAGGTTTCATATATATATATATATATATATATATATATATATATATATATATATATATATATATATATATTTAAATGCATTAGATCTCCTGCATTGTTTATTTTAGTTGCTTCTGAACTAAATTTATTCAACTATACATGAATATATTTCGTTTTATCACCGGTTTTACTTGGATTTATTTATTCTTAGGAGGAAAGAGGCCCTTTGTGAGGGAAGGAGGTTGCCCTATTCGTCCGACAGGTGGCAGTTCAAAGGGCTGGAATTTCCTACCTTTGTGATCCCCCCACTCCTGTACCTTCCAGATATAGCCGCAGTCAGCCAGAGGATATGACACGTCAAACTGTCGAACTGTCTCGACCAAACCTCCCTTCGCCAACATTTTCCTCTCTCGCTCTCTCTCACTCTATCTCTCGGCCTCTCTCATATCCCCTCATCTCTCTCTTTCTCTTTACTAAATTCATATCCTAAGTTTGACGGCCTGTTATATCGTCGTGTCACTCTCACACATGGCAAATTTGACTAGATTGTCCCATCATGTATACATGAGCTGATTAAAGTTATCTTCGCTGTTATGCTGCAATCAACGGGGCAGTATTGACGGGATAGGCACAAAAGCGATTTATATCTCAAGCTCATGTAGTCTCTCACTCTCTCTCTCTCTCTCTCTCTCTCTCTCTCTCTCTCTCTCTCTCTCTCTCTCTCTCTCTCTCTCTCTCTCTCTCTCTCCCTCTCTCTCTCTCTCTCTCTCTCTCTCTCTCTCTCTCTCTCTCTCTCTCTCTCTCTCTCTCTCTCCTTTCTCTTCTCTCTCTCTCTCTCCTCTTCCTCTCTCTCTCTCCCTCTCTCTTCTCTCTCCTCTCTCTCTCCTCTCCTCTCCCCTCTCCTCTCTCTCCCTCTCTCTTCCTCTCCCTCCTCTCCTCTCTCCTCTCCTCTCCTCCCCCTCTCTCTCTCTCTCTCTCTCTCTCTCTCTCTCTCTCTCTCTCTCTCTCTCTCTCTCTCTCTCTCTCTCTCTCTCTCTCTCTCTCTCGCTCTCTCTCTCTCTCGCTCTCTCTCCCTCTCCTTCTATCCCTCTCCCTCTCCTTCTATCCCTCTCCCTCTCCTTCCATCCCTCTCTCTCTCTCTCTCTCTCTCTCTTCCCCCCCCCTCTCTCTCTCTCTCTCTCTCTCTCTCTCTCTCTCCCTCTCTCTCTCTCTCTCTCTCTCTCTCTCTCTCTCCCTCTCTCTCTCTCTCTCTCTCTCTCTCTCTTTTTGTACAATTTTTCGATCCGACGTTTTGTAACGGAGATATTTCGAATTTTCAAAAATCCTCCCCTCTAAACCCCTCCTTCCACTGGTCCGATTTCAGCCGTTAACGAACTTGATCTTTCTTTTTACATAAAACGACTAAATATCGAGTTTGGTAACGATTAAACAAAAATTGCGACCGCTAGAGCGGTAACAGACAAATATATATATATATATACATACATATATATATATATATATATATATATATATATATATATATATATATATATATAAATATATAGATATGTATACAGTTTTGAACGGACCTCATTTTCTTTATCTACTAGGTAGGATCGATGGACATTTGAAAATTGAAAAATTTCCCTTAAGGGAAATCTGCTAAAACGTATACAACCTAACATGAATAACGGCTAAAACCACCATTCGTTCAACAGATGTAAGATGCAAGTAAATAGACTCGGACTAAAACGTACACACCTAAATATGGATACTGAGTTAGTACAACTTTTGATGTGCTTGAAGATGGTGTCTTAGGATCGAACGCCCATTCTAGCTTTATTCGATCAGCCAGTGAAGACGGTCTCCACCGATAGGTATGATAGTATCATTTACACTGGCGGTACCAACCCTTTATTTGATATACCAATGTACATAAATGTTTGTCAATTACGGGCTCTTCATTGCTCGCTCTCCTCTCTACATGTGGCATCCTCGATGAACATGGTAAAAAAGGATACAGAATTATTCTAATTTTGAGAGTAAGGGGATGCAACATCTCATTTGGGAAGGATTTTTATTTGTCTTAGATGTCTTAATGGTAGATTTTGCAAAATATTGTTACGTTTTTATTATTAAAACCAGTAATAAACGTTGTTAATAAGAGTTCTTTTGGATTGCAAAATTAAATACTCAAAAGTTTCACAGTTTTATCACTACACAATTTATTTCGCAATGCACAATACACTTGGTAATTATTCTTTATAGTAATAGAAGAGTAGTAACTCACAGAATACACTGATAGCGTCACTGTTCTTCAGATTACACAGTCCAATAATTCACTCACGATCACTGAAGTACACCAAAAGACGGCACTGCACTGTCTTAAACACGGCATTAAACTGTTACTTACAGTCACGGCACAACACTGTTCTTCTTATAAAAACACTTTACCGCACTGCACTAAGTCGCACTGTAGCACCGAACGCACATATAAGCACTTGAGAAGAAAACTGACTCGCTCGTGGCTGGCCGGTTCTTTATATAGGTCATGGGCATACTTCAAAGGGGAGTTGGCTGGGCCCTTCCACGTCTGGACTGGAAGGGTCTAGTAGGAGCTCGACCCTCTATCGGCTTCTTTGATCTATATCGCACTTCTCAAATACCTGACTCTCTGCTAATCCTTTAATTTTCGCAACAATATATAGGAAATATAAAGTTCTTCACGCAGGGCTGCGTTAACTAATGAGATTTCTCTCGTCCGTCACGTATTTCCATTTACCTCAAAAAGTAAAAGTTCAATGAGAACAATATTTGGTATTTATGATTCAAATGAAGTACTTTATAATATGATAGTGTATTGTTAATATGGCATTAGTTGGAGAGAGTGTTTACACAAGGCCCAAAACTAAAAAATGTAAATATCTCAGTTAGTATTAAAGATAGTGAAAAAAATGCACATAACAACATTTATAGAACATTGCATTTGGAATAAGACTGGTTTTATACAATTTTCGATTAGATGCATAATATCGGAGATATACAAATAAAATTCTTCCCCTTTAAACCCCACACCCTCCCCAACCCGATTTCAGCCATTAATGAATTTTATTTTTGCATAAAACGTTTAAATATCAAGTTTGATAACGATCAAACAAAAATTACGACTGCTGGAGCATTAACAGACTAATATATACATATATATAGACTGGTAACACAACAGCACCATCAATATTAAGTGAATAAATACAAATGATAATAAGAAACCTCCTGACGGGAAGCGTCTGAAATATAAACAAACAGAAAAAGAATTACTGAAATATATCAGAATATAACATATTAATTTTATTGAAAACTATTTACTATATCTAGCACTATAATTTATACAGAATCAGAATAATTTTTATCTCAATCAATAAATTTTATTAGTCCAAGAACTTGAAACGGAGGGGGGGGGGTCACGAACACATATTTGCATGTATCTCGCATAATAAAGGACTCTTGAAAACATTATTTGGTTTTTACGCTTCGAATAATGTGGTTTATTATACAACAGAATACTGTTTGTGCAACATGAGTAGAAGTGGGGGTTTGCTGAAGGCTGAAAACTGAAAAATGCAAATATCTTCATTAATATTCAAGATAAAGAGTAAATGTATATAACAATATTTATAGTGTATTTACATTGCAATAAGATTGGTCATATAAAATGTCGATCCGAAGTATAGTAACGGAGATATTTCGAATTTTCGAAAATCCCCACCCTTTTATCCCTCCCCTCTCAATAGTCTGATTTCAGCGATTAACGAACTTGATTCATCTTTTTACATAAAATGATTAAATATCGAATTTAACAGACAAATATAGTACATAAAACACAAAATATATAAAATACATACATGTTTTATATACATAAAATTTTGAATGGACCTTCTTTTCGTCATCTCCTAGGTAGGTTCGATGGACATTTGAGGAAAGTTTTCGAAAATAAAGT
Source organism: Riptortus pedestris (assembly GCA_019009955.1). Taxonomy (NCBI): domain Eukaryota; kingdom Metazoa; phylum Arthropoda; class Insecta; order Hemiptera; family Alydidae; genus Riptortus; species Riptortus pedestris. The sequence continues at coordinate 117,963,150 of CM032232.1, forward strand.
CAAGAGTACGACCCCAATAGCTGATTTCCCTTACGGGAAATCTGCTAAAAGAGTTTGTATCCGCAGACACCATAGATTCTGGTATATTTCCGTTCCAGGAATAGTTCTTCCGGGAAACTTTCTCTTGCTCATTCATAGATCATATCCCACAATACATTAATTAGTCTTAATTAATAATGTAATTATTCATTCTTATTTGACAATTATGTATGTATTCACATAGTAATTATTTAAAACTATTTAATGCTCACTCCAAATTTTATCACTGGTCTCATATTAATACTCTCGTAATAATAATTTCAGTTTATTTTATTGCTCTCATTATGAAAATCATATGAAATTATATATATATATATATATATATATATATATATATATATATATATATATATATAAATGAGTTTTAAGTATTTTTTTTTCTGAATATATCGGATTTTCAACATAGGAGTACGTATTACATGAGACAAGTGATGTGCCATGCTTAGCCAGAATTGAAGCAACTAGTAACATACCTGACGTTGGAAGAGGCGCACGTCAAATGATATGACGTCACTGATAGGTTCGCCTTGCTCCGTGACGTAATAGACGAGAAGGTGACTTACGGGTGCCATGACTGCTTCAACTGTGAATCTGAAACAATTAAAATATTATGTAGTTTTTTTTTAGGTTTATGCAATTTTTGTGTCTTAAAATACTCATACTTAATAATTTTAATTGAAATTGTCCACCTCCCGTATTAGAAGAATGGAAATTGGCTATTGAGGTTGTACTCATGACGCGATTATTGCAAAATACCTAGGAGACAACGAAAATGAAGACCGTTCAAACACACACACATGTGTATGTTATCGTTCCAGCGTTGGCAATTTTTATTTTATCTATACCAAACTCAATGTCTAAACAATTCATGCAAAATTAAAGATTAAGTTCGTTAATGACTGAAAGTGGACTAGTGAGGGTGGAGTTTTAGAGGAGGAATATTTCGAAAATTTGACATGTCGTTATTATAGAAAAATTGTATATCTTATTTAAATTGAAATTTGCTATAAACAATGCTACATACATTGCTTCTCTATTTTGAATATTAACCGAAATACACTCCCCGAAAAAACCGGACACTTCATTTTTGTTGTATTAAAAGCTAATTTTCAGCAATTTTCTTTATGTGGGTATTCTAGTTATTACAGAGAATTTAGAGTCTAAGTCCATTGAACTAATCTCTTCAGGATTAGTAAACAATTAGATAAAACTCAGATTAGATTTATTTGTCGTGAAGTTGATCTATTCTAAACTGTAAGTAGTTTTTTCGCACATTTAAACATCTTTAATTATTAACCAAGCATTTTCTTTAATTAATGTTTTATTTTTATTTCGGCCCAGAATAATGGGTCTTTCAAACTTAGATGGAAGGCCAGAGCTTACGTTACATTGCCGAAACGCTTGGGGGAGCGAAGTCTACCATTCACTGTAATAAAAATGAAAAATAATTTTTTTTTTAAATGTGTTAATTTATCTTTTCCTTTTATTTTATTTTGTATTTTTGTGTAAATAATCAATAAAAATTATTCACTTTTGGCAGATTTTGTTTAAATAACCTATATATAAACCAACTATTTTAATTAAAAAGATTAATATACATATATATTAAGTATTTAACAAAATTATAAGACTAAATCTAAGTGTCCGGTTTTTTTTGCGGTTGAGTGTATAAACATTATTAAGTTTTCAGCCTTCAGTAATCCCCCAATACTACTCATGTCATATTTACAATACGCCGTTACATAATGAATTACTTTATTTGGAGCTCAAATACTATAGGTTGTTTTCATTAACCCATTCCTTCTTAATATATACGATATATAAAATTATGTTGCGTGTGACGACATCAATTAAGATTTTACCAAAAGTCTCGAAAATACTTCATTTATCTATTCCATACTTATTTAACTGTTTCTCGGTTATCACTAAAGATCATATTTATAGGTGGCGGGATTCGACAATTGAAAATATCTGTTATTTTGAGTGAGGTCATAAAATGTTACGGAACAATCTTATTAAACTATTGAAAGTCTGCAATTGGTGTTCTATTCATTTTTAGATACCTCATACACGAGTTTTACGTACTTTCTTGTTTACAGCCATCGGTAACTCCTCTCACCCACTTCTATTCTTCCGTTTTTTTTAGCAGATTTCCCTTAAGGGAAATCTGCTATTGAGGTTGTACTCATGACGGAATTTTCGAAATGTTTCTTCAAATGTCCATCGATCCTACCCAGGAGATGACGAAAATGATGTCCGTTCAAAACTGTATATATATATATATATATCTATATATATATAAAATTGTAACCTCTGTCTGTACATTGATTTTTTTCTCGAAATTTCACGATAACTTTTCGTTTCACATGTCATAGACACCATAACTGCATTTTGTTTCTTTGGTGTCTGTTTGTTTGTTTGTTTGTTTATTTGTTTGTTTGTTTGTTTGTTACCTTTTCACGAATAAACGGCTGAACCGAATTGTATGAAACTTGGTATGTATATTACTACTAACCCAACTTAGACTTTAGGCTATATTAATATCCTCTGAGACGAACAGGAGTGGGAGTTATAAGGGAAGCCTGAAATTAAAAATAGCGATATTTCGTTTCCTATTGGTTTTTCGGCAAATATGAGCATAACAAAAGTTGTTTATTTTGTTATTTAGAGTAACTTTTGTTATATACACTTTTTTCGTATACCGAATTATAAACGAGATATACGCTAAAACCTATAGCGGAAGTGAACAATTTTATTTGGCGCAAAAAACTCAACCGAACTAAATGAAACTCCGTATGTAGGTTGGTATTAACTCATCCTTGATGATAATGTATAGGAACATTTTTAGGAACGAACAGGAGTAGGGGTTGAAATGAAGGCATGAAATGGAAAATCGCGATATTTTATTTTTCAATGTTTTTTCTGCAAACATGCACATAATAAAAGTTGTTTATTTTGTTATTTAGAGTAACTTTTGTTATATACACTTTTGTCGTATAAGGAAGTATAAATGACATATACGCTAAACATTTTAGTGAGGGCACTCAACTGAACATGACTCAGTATCATCTGACTTTTGCACCAACTGCTACTAAATTATAAACTATATTAACGATAATGCTCATAACAAAAACTGTTCCATTGTCATTTAGAGTAACTTAATATATATCTTGGTCGTATAAAAATATGTATGTTGTAGTCTGCAATTCAGTCTAATGTTTGAATATGTTATACCATTCGATGTTTTAATGTAATTTTACCTCACCATGATAAATTACGGCAATAAACAAGAACATTTCAATTGTATGATGCATTTTTAAAACAATTAACTGATTTCATGAGGAACAAAGTATATTACGCCCCCCCCCCCTCTGTCTTTCACTGGAACATTAATTAATCGGAAGTAAGTAGTTTCTTCCTTTGATGTGTTTAAAAAATCAATTAATTCGCCAAAAACGAAAGTATTTAAACATACATAATTAGAATTGTAAATATAAAGTAATGTAAGCGGAATTGACAGAATTAGTCATGTTCTGTTGGTTAACCTGGAGCATCGGGGAGGGGTGGGGAGACCTTCCTGCAATCTAGAACCTCTCTCACTCCCTCTTTCTTTTCTCAGCTCTCAATCGTGCAACATATTGGCTACTTAGGCTGTATTTCATCAGTTGCATTGCAGTACTAATCCTTCAATTTTTGGATTATATTTACACATATGCTTAAAACATTAGCATTTTAGTACTTGGAGGAATTAGAGTGAAAACATTTTTTTTTTATTGAGGTTAAATTATAGACCTCCCAGCGTCAAAGGTTTGCGCCATATTTTTTTGGGAATACTGGAATGATAAATTTTTTTCATAATACTGCCAACGTTTATTTAGTAATTTAATGTGAAAGGAGTTAATTTTGGAAATTAAACTAATACGTTGTAGTTATTTTTTATACTGGGCGTCATAAATTCTTGGGTTTTTATTTTCATAATCTTCGTCTTAATTTTTATTTTTGATTCCGCTTATTTAATAATATAAGCAGAAAGTAGGTATATTAGTAATAAGAAAATCAGTAGTAATTATATTAGTTTTAAGTATATTAGTAGTAAATAAATAAGTAGTAAGTATATTAGTAGTAAGTAAATCAGTAGCAAGTATATTAGAAGTAAGTAAATCATCAGTTAGTATATTATTAGTGAGTAGATCAGTAGTAAGTATATTAGTAGTAAGTAAATCAGTAGCAAGTATATTAGTAGTAAGTAAATCATCAGTTAGTATATTATTAGTGAGTAGATCAGTAGTAAGTATATTAGTAGTAAGTAAATCAGTAGCAAGTATATTAGTAGTAAGTAAATCATCAGTTAGTATATTATTAGTGAGTAAATCAGTAGTAAGTATATTAGTAGTAAGCAAATCAGCAATCACATTTAATTTGTTATTTCTTGGTAAACGAATTCATATTAAATAAAAAAAAATGCCCAGACCTAAGCGTAGTAATTTAAGTAAACAATCTACGCGAGCCAAAAGAATGAAAATATCGAGGCAGAATGAAACTGATAGTTCAAAGGAAGAGCGCCTTTCTGCACAGAGGGACAGGCAGTCCTGTTCTAGATCAGATGAAACTGCTTCCCAGAGAGAAGAACGCCTTAATTCCCAGAGAGCGAGGCAGTCTGGCTATAGGGCGATAGAATCCTTACCAAAGCATGAAGCTCGCCTCAGCTCTCAGAGAGTTAGGCAAGCGTGCATGAGGGCAGATGAGTCTGAACAAAACCATGAAGCTCGCCTCAGCTCTCAGAGAGTTAGGCAAGCCTGCTTAAGAGCCGAAGAATCTCTAGAGGAACGAGAAGCTCGCCTCAGCTCTCAGAGAGTTAGGCAAGCCTGCTTGAGGGCAGATGAGTCTGAACAAGAGCACGAAGCTCGCCTCAGCTTTCAGAGGGTTAGGCAAGCCTGCTTAAGAAACTGAATCAGAACATGAGAAGCGGGTCAGAGCACAAAAACATCGACAAGCTTCCTTGCGTGCTGCCGAATCTGATGAACAGCGGGAAGCACGTTTGGAAGCAGATTGCTCTAGACATGCTGAGATCCGTTCTCTAGAAGACGCTCAAGGCCGAGAAAACCGGCATGAAGCCCGAAGGATAAAATATTTTCATAATTCTGAAATACATACAAAAAATTTAGAAAAGGAAAGACAAAGAATAAATAACATTAGAGACTCAGAAAACAGCAATGAGCGTTTGGATCGCCTAGAATCAGACAGAGAGAGGCACATTGTAATCAGGGAAACGGAGGATGAAAATGCGCGTAGATCGCGGCTTCTTGCTGATAGGATTAGACATGCAACAGCAAGTCGCCAGTGGGAACATAAAATTAATTCTGGATTTTCTTACGAACCTTCGATTGACTATATTAGCCAGTCAAACATTGGTTCTATGAACAAAATATGTTCCCACTGTAACGCTTTAAAATGGAAGAATGAACCAAAAGGGCTTTGCTGCTCTTTTGGGAAAGTAAAACTTTCTCCCATTTTAGCTCCTCCAGAACCACTTAATTCACTAATTATTGGCCAACACCCAGATTCAAAACATTTTCTGAACCATGCGAGACAATACAATAACTTATTTCAGATGACGTCTTTTGGTGCTTCAGAAATTTTTGAATCTAATTATATGCCAACTTTCAAAATACAAGGTCAAGTGTACCATTTAATAGGCTCATTACTGCCAGAAACTAATCATGAACCACAATTTTTACAAATTTATTTTATTTCAGATTATAAAGCTCAAGTAGATAAAAGATTGGAGTACGCAAATAATTTGAAAAGCTCTTTGGTGGATTCATTGCAGAGCATGTTGCATGAATGCAATCCTTATATTCACAGTTTCAAATCTGCTCTGCAATCAATTTCACCAGACAGAATGGACGATTACAAAATAGTAATAAATGCAGACAGACGTCCTTCGACAGAACATAGAGGGCGCTACAATGCGCCTCATGTTGACGAAGTGGCTGTCTTAATGATCGACGAAGCATGTGGTAAAAGGGATATAGTTCTGAGGACTCACCAAGGAGAGCTTAAAAGAATAGCCGAGACCCACAGGTCTTATGATGCTTTACAGTATCCTCTGATGTTCTGTAGAGGTGAAGATGGTTACAATTTATTGGTTTACCAAAATAACCCATCCACTGATGAGGAGAACTCAGAAAAGAAAGTCTCGGCTCTTCAATTTTACTGTTACAGACTAATGATTAGGCCAGGCCAATTTAATATCATTCATTATTTCAAAAATCTTACTAATCAATTTTTAGTTGACATGTATGCGAAAGTAGAAACGGAAAGACTCCAGTTCATAAGAAATAATCAGACAAAATTACGTGTGGAACAATACGTACATTTAAAAGATGCTTTGCAGCAAGGCGATGAAAACCCAGAGAATCTAGGTCGGTTGGTGATTCTACCGTCCAGCTTCACTGGGTCTCCTCGCTACATGCACGAACGTACTCAGGATGCCTTTTGCTATGTCAGAAAATATTCTCGGCCTGACCTATTCATTACAATTACAACAAACCCTAAATGGGACGAAATTAAAAATGAGCTATTTCCTGGACAAATTCCACAAGATCGGCATGATTTAATTTCAAGAGTTTTTCATCTTAAATTAAAACTGTTGATCGATTTATTGACCCAGGAACAAATATTTGGGAAGACTCGCTGCTACATGTATTCAGTCGAATGGCAGAAAAGAGGCTTACCTCATGCGCACATCCTACTCTGGCTTGAGGATAAAATAAGGCCTAATCAAATTGATCAATGCCTACGAGCGGAATTTCCTAACCCTGAAGAAGACCCTGAACTTCATGAGATTGTCAAGTCTCACATGATTCATGGGCCATGTGGTCTTCTAAACATGCAATCTCCTTGCATGAAGGAAGGAAAGTGCACTAAGAGGTATCCAAGGTCATTCATTCAGGAAACCCTCACAGGAGAAGATGGCTACCCTACTTACAGGCGACGGGGCCCAGATTCTGGAGGCTTTACAACCCAGCTTCAGATGAATAAGCAAACGGTTGTCGTCGATAATAGATGGGTAGTTCCATATTCCCCTGTGTTGTTGAGGACATTCAAGACACATATCAATGTTGAATTCTGTAGTAGCGTGAAAAGTATAAAATACATATGCAAATATGTGAATAAAGGAAGTGACCAGGCCTGCTTTGCTGTGCAAAATGAATGCGATGAAGTACTGAAATATCAATCAGGAAGATACATCAGTACTTCTGAGGCCATTTGGAGACTCTTATCGTTTCCTATCCATGAAAGATACCCCCTGTAATTCATCTTGACGTGCATCTTGAGAACGGACAAAGAGTGTATTTTAAACCAGAAAATGTCCAAAACAGAGTAGCTAACCCACGCAGCACTTCTCTAATGGCGTTTTTTCAGCTTTGTCGTGGTGACGACTTTGCTAAAACTTTGCTTTACGAGGATGTGCCAAGTTATTACACCTACGATAAGCAGAGGGGTGTCTTTCAAAGAAGGAAACGAGGGTCACCAGTTGAGGGTTATCCTGGTATAAGAAAAGAACATGTAATAGGGCGTGTCTATACCATTCACCCCAATAATAGCGAATGCTATTACCTCAGAATGTTGCTCTATAAAGTAAAAGGACCAACTTCCTTCCAAACATTAAAAACTGTGAATGGTATAGTCCAGCCGAGTTATCAGGCAGCTTGCAAAGCACTAGGTTTGCTGGAGGACGATTCCCATTGGGAAGACACATTGAGAGAGGCTTGCATGTGTCAGAGTCCATCAAGCCTCAGGCAGCTCTTCTCTATCATGCTGGTGTTTTGCAACCTTTCTGATCCTCTTCAATTATGGGCTAAATTCAAAGAACAATTTTCCGAGGATATAATCAGAGACCTAGGTCGAAATTTCCCTGACATTAATATTGAATTTAATAGTGAAATTGAGAACAGGTCTCTGCTGTTAATCAATGACATAGTTTCTACTATTGGAGGATTGTCTTTAGATAATTATGGGCTTCCCAAACCCCACAATGCTCGGGGAAGTATGCTAAACCATGATTTTCTAAGAGAAACCTCCTACGATCTCAATGAGTTAAATAATTATGTTAACACATATGAACCTAAACTTATAGAAGAGCAAAGGACTGCGTACAATATCATCCTAAACAGTGTGAACTTAAATGAAGGCAGATTGTTTTTCCTGGACGCACCTGGTGGTACAGGAAAAACATTCTTAATCAATTTGATTTTGTCCAAAATCAGATTTAATGGTAAGATTGCTTTAGCCGTTGCTTCGTCTGGAATTGCTGCTACACTAATCCCAGGTGGTAGAACAGCACATTCTACTCGTATGTTTAAGATTCCTTTCGAAATCGACCACATAGAAAGTCCTGTTTGTAATATATCAAGGAACAGCAACGTGGCTAAAGTTTTGAAAGAATGTGTACTTATAATATGGGACGAGTGTACCATGGCCAATAAAAAAGCAGTCGAAGCATTAGACAGAACGCTGAGGGACATTAGGAACAACAATAGTGTCATGGGAGGAATAACTGTGCTGTTCTCCGGAGACTTCCGCCAGACGCTGCCTGTTGTTCCTAGGGGAACCAGGGCTGATGAAGTCAATGCTTCGCTGAAAAGGTCTCTTCTTTGGGCTCATGTTCAGAAATTAACTTTGAAAACAAACATGAGGGCTCGCCTAGGAAATGATAAAAACAGTGAGGAATTTTCTAATTTATTACTAAATATAGGAGATGGTGCGTTAATCGAAGTAGACAATGAAATTACTCTTCCAGAGGATTTATACAAACCAATTGCTAATATGGAAGAGCTAATTTCATCAGTCTATCCAGCTTCCAAAATAGAGGAGATGCCAATATCGTGGCTTTGTGAAAGGGCAATATTGACTCCTAATAATGATTTAGCAGCTTCAATTAATTCGGCGATCCTAGGCCTTCTCCAGAGTGACGAGGTAGTATACTCCTCAGTGGATACTGTAGTCAATCAAGACGATTCAGTACACTATCCTACTGAGTTCTTGAATTCCGTCACTGCTCCTGGGCTGCCCGCTCACAAGCTTTCATTGAAAGTAGGAGCACCAATAATGCTTTTGAGAAATTTAAATGCTCCCAAACTCTGTAATGGTACACGACTTAGAGTAGTTAGGCTTTATAAGAATTTGATTGAGGCAACCATCATGACAGGGTGTGGAAAAGGAGAAGTAGTTTTAATTCCAAGAATTCCAATCATTCCGTCCAACTACCCGTTCCAATTCAGACGCCTACAATTTCCAGTGTCTGTTTGTTTTGCTATGACAATAAACAAATCTCAAGGGCAGACACTGAAAATAGCAGGCGTCGATTTGAGGAACAGCTGCTTTTCCCATGGACAACTCTATGTAGCCTGTTCCAGGGTTAGTTACAGAGATAACCTTTTCATTTATGCACCGGACGGAAAAACTAAGAATATTGTATATAAAGAAGCTTTGCTATGAATATTTAGTTATGGAAACAAAACAGGACATAAAAAGCCATGCCACTCTGGTTTGATGGCAGGGTAAGTGATCAACTTGACACTTTCCCTGCCGTATTGTGGAGGCATTAAAGATAACTACTTCTTTATTTAACGTAACTACTTTGAGGAATATATTGAGTGTGTATCACTGGGTATCTTTGAGTAGATAACAGAGTGGAATAACGAGTTTCAAATTTGGACCCTATGGCATTGTATTCCAGTGCTTTACCACAGAACAACAACCACTTCGTTATGTCACTACCTTTTATTCAAAATTTTAAAATTCTAAAAATGACCTAAACCGACATATTCGGTATGTATTTTAATATTATGCTAGATCATTATTCTGTCATAAGCCATTCCCTGGGTAAAAACAGTCACCTCATTTACCGTACCCTATGTAAATCTCTACAATTATACACACTGAAAAGTTAATTACCGTAAGCCATACCAAAACATTATCATCAGTCACCAATGATATCCCGAGCGAAGCCGGGTACCTTAGCTAGTATATATATACGTCTGGTAACGCTCTAGCGGTCGCAATTTTTGTTTGATCGTTACCAAACTCCATATTTAGTCGTTTTATGTAAAAACAAAGATCAAGTTCGTTAACGGCTGAAATCGGACCAGTGGGAGGGGGGGTTTAGAGGGGAGGATTTTCGAAAATTCAAAATATCTCCGTTACTATACGTCGTATCGAAATATTGTACAGAATCAATCTTATTGCAAATTAAAGTTACTATAAATATTGTTATATACATTTTATCTCTATCTTGAATATTAACCGAGATATTTGCATTTGTATTCTGCGTGTGGTCACCAGTAGGCTATGTTCGGACTTTCCGCCGAGAGCTCTGGCGGCCGTTTCCATAACTATTCGTCCCTCGTGAATAGGTTTAGAGGTTAGGTTAACTGTTTTTTGGGTCTAGAAACTACTGGGTTATTACGCCCTAAATAATGTTTTAGGTTTAGAGGTATCTTACTACTACAGTTGTTATTAGGCAGGTTTCTCTATTGTAAAACTTCACGTGGGAAATCTGCTTAGTTTACGCAGCCCCTGCGTGACGGACTTTTTTACATAGGAATTGAGTATGTGTTGTGAGGTGAGTTCTCTACTGCGTTATACCAGCACGTGGGAATTTCCATTTGTTTACGCAGCCCTTGCGTGACAAACTGTTTTTATTTCTGGCTTCAGCCAATCCCCTCTTCTAAACATGTTATGCGATCACTTAAAGAAACTGTGACACAACATGTCATATGATACAAAGGATTCTTATTAAGGCATACATGAAATGTAGTGGGATATAATATCGAAAAGGTCTTATTTCAGAACGTCGAAAATCCGCTTACTTTACGTAGCTCCAACGTGGTTTTACTTTTAATATAACCCAAAAAGCCGAGGCAAAGCCCAACTTAACCTTGATGGTAAACCTCCCTCCTAAGCGGGTCAAGATGTCTTTCCACTTCCATCACTCAGCAATTGATTTTTGTGCCACTTTAAGCTGAGTCCTCTAGTTTCAGAAATGCGTCAGTGTTGAAGGCTTACTTAATTCTCTGATGGCCGTTTCAGTTGTCTGGCCACGGGCTATGAACTCGCATTAAATCTGACTTCCAAGGAGTTTGGAGATTCTTTTTTATCTTTTTTTGTTAGTTCCAGAGATTTTTACGAAACGTTATTCTCCTAGGGCTTTTTGGAAGGAGTAAAAAGTATATTCATGCATTTACTTATTAAACCAAAGTGGAATTTGCCATTTCTATCCCTTCAGGTCTAAGAGGCAAGCTGATATTGACTTTCTTTAATACTCTTATTACACATACAATTAGAGACATAATCAATATTTGGGAAATGCTTTGAAATGGCAGTAAATTGCATTCATCTTACAGACAGTACTATGTATATACGAATATACATTATTTTTGAACAAAATGCTTGACAATGATATTTTAATCTCATTTCGTACGTAATCATCAATTTTCATCTTATATATATATATATATATATATATATATATATATATATATATATATATACGGGTAGAAGCATCCGTAAAAGACTTACATCTTTTAATTCACTTTATACCTGTAATATTTCTCCACAGTTTTAGTAAATTCCAGTAGTTTTGTTCCCAAAATGGTTACTTTGGAAATATTTATGTTTGTGCTTAATGTTATTTATTAACGTCCACGTTCTGATACTAAGACTAATAGTGACGAATAATCTATAGGTTGTCAACCCTTTCTAGTCAGGACGGGACTTGGGATTGATTTGATGAGTTCGTCGTAAATAAATTTCTGTTTATGGGAAACGAACTCAGGTCTTCAGGTGAGATCAAGGTGAGACCAACCCCTATCTCCACCCATGGCTAAAATGAGCACCCGCTTGTCTTTAGCAATCACAAGTATATTCTTGTATTTTGTTTCATCTAAAATAAATAAGCCAAGTTTTAGCAGATTCCTCTTAAGGGAAATCAGCTATTGTGGTTGTACCTATTCATGGTGCGATTTTCAAAAAAAAAATCCCCAAATTTCAATCATGCCTAATAGATGACGAAAATGAGGTCCGTTCAAAATTGCAATCACTAGAGCGGTAGCAGGCAAATATATATGTGTGTAAATATATATATATATATATATATATATATATATATATATATATATATATGCTTGCCTAGCGGTCACAATTTTTGTTTTATCGTTATCAAATTCGGTATATAAGAGTTTCATGGAAAACTATAGATCAAGTTTGTTAACGGCTGAAATCGGACCAGTGGGAGTGGGGGGGGGGTTCAGAGGGTGGGAATTCTGAAAATTCGAAATATCTCCATTATACTATAGATCCAAAAAATGTATAGAACCAATCATATTGTAAATTTAAAGGTTATTATATACATTTACTCTCTAATATGAATATTAACCGAGATAATATCTTGTTCAGGAAGAAGATTAACGTAACTGCATTTTTGTGACAAATTGGCTTTTAATGCTTAATGATATCACAAAGTCTAAGGCTTATGGTGGAAAAATGACGTGATTGTATTTCGTTTTTAACAAAAGATAAATTTAATTTTAACAGTTCTGTACTATAAAAGAAGGGAAAATTTTGTTGGTTGATTATAGGTTGAAAATTAATAATGGCTTATTTCAAGTCAAAAGTAAATTATATGTGCTATACATACGCCCTTTTCATTATTTTCAGTCAATTAATTAATTTTCTCTGTTAGTATTTCAAAGTCTTCTGTAAAACAGAAGTTTCAGCAATTGAGTCATAGTTCTTTTAAAACAGTGATATTTCAATTTTTTTAGTTTTCAGCCTTCAGTAAAACCCCACTCCAGTTCATAACCTGCGTAGCCGACTTTTAGCAGATTTCCCTTCAGGGAAATCAGCTATTGAGGTCGTACTTATGACGCGATTTTCGAAAAGTTTCTTCAAATGTCCATCGATCCTACCCAGGAGATGACGAAAATGAGGTCCGTTCAAAATTGTGTGTGTGTGTGTGTGTGTGTGTGTGTGTGTGTGTGTGTGTGTGTGAATATATATATGTGTGTGTCTGTTAACGCTCTAGTGGTTACAATTTTTGTTTGATCGTTACCAAACTCGATATTTAAACGTTTTACGCAAAAAGACAGACCAAGTTCGTTAATGGATGAAATCGGACCAGTGGGTGCGGGGGTTTAGTGGGGGGATTTTCGAAAATTCGAAATATCTCCGTTACCATACGTCGGATCAAAAAATTGTCAAAAATTTACTACAAATATTGTTCTATACATTTATTCTCTATCTTGAATACTTTTATAAATCTATTATCTCTATATTTGCATTTTTATAAAATGTGGGCGGATAACACACGAGTGAATTTCCCGCCAATAGCTAGCTCGGCTCTCGTATGGAGATTTCTCTATTGTACATGTAACTTCACGTGGGGAATCTGCTTAGTTTACGCAGCCCCTGTGGGACGGACTTTTTTCTTTTGAATTCATCGTGATTGATATATGTTTATTGTTTTATAGTTTTGCTACAGTAACATACATTGAATGAATAGTCATATATTTTAGCTACTTAAGGAGTAGTGCTTGTGCACCTCTTGAATTTTGATTAAATATGTATTAAATTTGTCCGCTTATGGAATTCAAATATTAAAATATTATTCTTTTTTCAGTTTTCCTGAAACTATTGTTTGTAAGGTTTTTTTTATTTTTATATATCTAATCTCCTGTTCGGCTATTTAACATACCTCAATTCTACAAGTACAAAAAGTGGATTTGTCATGTAAATTAATACAGGTTTTTGTCATATTATTTTTCCGAGTCCAACAAAGACTAATTCTTCAGAACAAAACAATTTTCTCTCTGAAAGTTTATAAATTCAAATCATAGATATTTCTCCATAAAAACCTCTACTCAATTTAAAAAAAAAAAAAAGTTCCTGATCGGATACAGTGAAATTAATCCTGGCATGTATAGCCAGATTCTGATGGGTTTTTGCATAATTCCAGAAAACGATATGTGTAGAGGCTAGCTTGCACGAAGCGAGCCAATCAACTGAAAAATGCACTAATCCTCACGGTTTTTTTTTGTTTTTTTTAATCCCCCCCCCCATTGAGGGTGAAGAAAAGGGGATTGCCTGGCATTTGAAAGTAGAGCTTCCAACTCAAATTGCAATCAATGGAATTGAAATCAGAAATTTCATGAGGCATAAAAAAAAAAAAGTCCGTCACGCAGAAGCTGCGTAAACTAAGCAGATTTTCCAAGTTCTGTTATAACACTTGTGATCTCATATCACCACGTATTCACTATATTTATGTAAAAAACCGATGGGTAGAAGTGGAGGGGGGGGGTTACTGAAGGAAGAAAACAAGAAAGTACGAATAACTCGCTTAATACTTGAGTTACCAAAAAGCTCAAAGGATAAAAATTGTAGAAAATGAAAATGTTAACAAGATTGGTTCTATAACATTTTATGATCCAGTTCATAATAACAGAGATATTTTGAATTTTCCGATTCCACCCTCTATACAACTACTATTCCTGGTCTGGTTTTAGCCAATAACAAATGTGTTCTTTAGTTTTGACTGAAACAGCTAAATAGGTCATATAAATATTTTCGAGTCAATCTTAATTGACGTCATCACAAGACGTATTTTAAATGTGTCTCACAAAGTAATAATTCAATGAAAACCATATTTGGTCTCAATCCTTGTTATGAAGTGGTTCATAATATAACTGCTTATAGTTAATATGACTGGAGTAGGAAGGGGGGGGGATTTACTGACGGCCGAAAACATAAATATGGAAATATCTGGGTTAATATTCAATTTATAGAAAACATGTATATGACTACATTTATAGAAAATTACATTTTCAGTAAGATTGATTCTATACAAATTTTCGATCCGATACATAACAACGTAGATATTTCGAGTTTTCTAAATTCTCCCTCTCTAACCCTCTCCCTCCCACTGATCCAATTATAGCCGTTAACGGACTTGATCTTAATGTTTACTTAAAACGTTTAAATATCGAGTTTGGTAATGATCAGGCAGTGGATCTCATTTTCGTTATCTCCTTTTTAGGATCGATGGACATTTAAAGACATTTTTCGAAAATCCCATCATAAGTACAACCTCAAAAGCTGATTTCCCTCATAGGGATTATGCTAAAATAATTTGTGCTTGGACTCCGTAAATATTTTCACGTGCTGGCATTACTTTGATTAATGGTATTTAGAATAAGTCGACTGATATTATATTAGCAATTGTTGATTAAGTAAGAGCCCTATTTATGAAAACTCTAAATTTTAACTGAACTTTAAATATGAAAGGACATAATAATTTGGTTATTGTGAAAATTGCATAAGTAGACAAGGAGGTTTACAAATGACTGGGAGCAAACAATTAAAAAATAAATTCATTAATATAGAACTTATATCAATAACTATAATTGCAGCTAATACACAAACACATAGACTCACAAAATCACACACCATCTCATCTACTAACTTAAATCGGTATTTTGAAGAAAATTTCTGTCAAGTGAAATATATCTATCGAGATTAAATGGAAGTTGTTTGGTTGGAAATATAACAATTTTACTGATACAATACCAACAATAATGGTAAATTTGGTTTACAATGTGAATTTATACTCATTTGATTGTTCTTATTAGGCCCTGAAGGACACAATAGCACAATCATTGTATTTTGAGAGTCCGTTCATTGAATTGGTGAATTTAATTAAAACAGGAAAGCGCGTGAACCGAATGTCACTCTGAAATCGATTTTGTATGAACAAAAGCTTGAATATATTATCTAAACCCAAACAATAAACACCAAGCTAACTCCCAGTAGCCGTATTAGGGGCCGTTCAAAATTATGTATATATATATATATATATATATATATATATATATATATATATATATATATATTTATATTTATATACTAGCCAAGGTACCCGGCTTCGCTCGGGAAATCATTTGAGACGGAAATATTCTATTCTGTTTTTGGCAATGCTTCTACGTGTACAACTGCTTTTTCCGTCTGGGATCATTTCTTCCCGTGAGGGTCCGTTGGGCGACTTATGGAAAACAAATTTTAGATTTGAAGAATAAATGAAAATAAGTCTCTAATCATTCCCTCTCCACTGTTTGACATACCGTGAATAATTCAAATCATTATCATGGGTAGCATTTATTATAATTAAACATCATCTACGTATAGTGTACGTATTTTCTGTATACAATACAAAGGTAATATACCCGGCGATGCCCGGGAAATCATCGTTGACTGACTAATGATGGTATTTTTATATTTTTATAGAAAATCGTTGAAAACCCAAAGGGAATCGGAATATCGCAATTTTTCATTTCAGGCCTCCCTGATAACACCCATTCCCGTTTGGACCTAAAATTGTTAATACATCTTATAATCATGGAAGAATTAATATTTCTTCATGATTCATCAATCCCACTAAGCCGTTCAAAATGGGGCCGTTCTAAATATTATATATATATATATATATATATATATATATATATATATATATATATATAGTGATCTAGTGGTGGCCATTTCTGTTTGATCGTTACCAACGCCAATATGTAAGCGCTAAAGTTAAGCTAAAGATCAAGTTTGTTAACTGCTGAACCGGAGGAGTGTTAGACAAGGGAAATCGGGGGGCTAGAGAGATAACAGACAAAGATATATATGCGTGATACATCTAAATATGTTATGTATGAGGTCATCAATAAAGATTTTACTTTCCTAGGGTATTCAATATATTTAACTGCTTCTTTATGCTTCTCGTATAGTTTCAGGATTCTATCTGCTAATTCGATTTCAAGAGTGTTGTGAATTATGTCCAACAAGCCAGTGCATAGTTATGCACTAATTCAAATCCGGTTATGGTGGAGGATGAGAGAGTCTGGACGAATTTCAAGGGAAGTTGTATATGGATGGTATCATAATTGACATAATTCTTGCACAAACAGACACAGCCACTAATTCATGTTCCTGGGGCAAGGAAATACCTGACTGTATTTAACATTAATTTCGTTCATTCTAATCATTTACCAGAAAGGGGTTGAAACAAATCCATGTTCATTTTCTCTTTAGTTATTGTTGGGATAATATTTTCAAATGATGTTTAAAAATTATGTAAAATAATCTGTAACAATGTTTTAGACTGTAATAATCTGTAAAAAAGAGCCTATATCAATATTCCTTATCTCTAATACACAGGGAGAAATTCGAAATTTTTATCTCACCTTCTTTAACACCGCACTCGTTCTACCTTAGTCGATTTCGAACAAAATGGAAAGTGCAAAACTTATATGAATATAAAGAGACAGTTAAAACCGAAATTTTCGCGATAACACAATACATTCTTTACTTTCTAGAAGGAAGTTATAAGGCATTAAATTAATTTTATTTCGTTTATTTTATAAAGCTTCGCAACTATGGTGACGTGGCTTAGAAACAACAACTATTTATAAAAGTCCGTCACGCAGGGGCTGCGTAAACTAAGCAGATTTCCCACGCGAAGTATTACAATAGAGAAATCTGCCTAATAACAACGGCAGTAGTGAGGAATCTCTAAACCTATAGACGAGGAACGAATAGTTACGGCAACGGCCGCCAGAGCTCTCGCATAGCACACTCCTGTCGACCGCACACACACACACACACACAAACACACACACACAATACAAATGCAAATATCTCGGTTAATATTCAAGATACAGAATAAATGTATAGAACAATATTTATAGTAAATTTAATTTCTAATAAGATTAATTCTATACAATTTTTCGATCCAACGTATATTAACGGAGATATTTCGAATTCCAACCGCTGGAGCAGATAGCCGAAATCTTCAAAATGATATATATATATATATATATATATATACAGTTTTTAACAGACCTCATTTTCATCATCTACTAGGTAGGATCGATGGACATTTGAAGAAAAATTTCGAAAATCACGTCATGAGTACAACCTCAATAGCTGATTTCCCCTAAGGGAAATCTGCTAAAAACAGGCATATATCATTCACATTTAAACACGCCAGACACACAAACTAACACACATTAAAATTTTTAAAGTATGGAGTTAAATACTGTCAAAGTGATCAATCGATTTTAAATATTTTAGAATAGTGGCAATAAGTGGACTATCCTCAGTCAGCAGTTTATTCAATTCATGTGGAATGTTTAAGTAAGTTTGTAATATGTATTCTGATAGTAGGTATTTTAGCAGATTTCCCCAAAACTTTCCTCAAATGTCCATCAATCCTACTTAGTAGATGGCGAAAACGAGGTCCGTTCAAAATTATATATATATATTTATACAAGTATAATTTTGATATATATACATATATACACTAGTCTGTTACCGCTCTAGCGGTCGAAAGTTTTATTTTATCGTAACCAAACTCGATATATAAGCGTTTCATGTAAAAACTAAAAGTCGAGTTTGTTAATGGCTGATATCGCACAAGAAAAGGGGGCGGTTTAAAGTGTGAGAATTTTTAATATTCAAAATATCTCCGTTCGTCGGATCGAAAAATTGTAAAGAACCATTCTTATTGAGAATTAAATTTACTATAAATGTTCTTATATACATTTATTCTCTATCTTTAACATTAACCGTGATATTACCCTTATTTTATTTTTCAGCCTTTAGGAAACCCCCATTCCGACTCATCTCACATAAACAATACTCTTTTATATAATGAAACACTTTATTTGAAAGTTAAATACCAAATATTGTTCTCATTGACATTTTGATTTTTAAGACAAATGCAAATACGTGGGAAATCTGCTTGGTTAACGCAGCGCCTGCGTGACGGACATTTTTGGTTAGTCCGGCGTTGCAATGAGTACAGCTAGGTGTAACCATCCACTGCATTTATTTTCTTACAATTTGACCTGTGAGTCAATCATACATCATTCCGAATTCACATATTCATACCTCATGTGAGTATCTATCTCGCTATTGAAAAATAAATTTGAGCATTTCGACTACTAGTGACGAAGGTCATTTGTAGTCTTGGAAGGCTATCTCCTTTCTTGGGGGTTGAGAGAGAGAAGACAATATCGGGAGGCTAGGTAAAAAGAGGAGCCGATATTGGGTGTGAATACTGATGGGGGAGGGTAAATAGAACTCTGTATTCAGGCCGGAGAGACGGCCAATCAGAGTGGGTCATGACCCTCAGATTATTCTATTGGCTGTCCGCAATTCCCTACGGCTCTCTGCATGTCCTTCTCTATAAGGACCACCATTCCCACCGTACATCTAAGACCTGTATTTGGAATCACATATATATATATATATATATATATATATATATATATATATATATATATATATAAAATTGTAACCTCTGTCTGTCTGTACATTGATTTTTTTTTTCGAAATTTCACGATAACTGTTCGTTTCACATGCCATAGATACCATAACTGCATTTTAGCAGATTTCCCTTCAGGGAAATCAGCTATTGAGGTTGTGCTCATGACGCGATTTTCGAAATTTTTCTTCAAATGTCCATCGATCCTACCCAGGAGATGACGAAAATGAGGTCCGTTCAAAACTGTATATATATATCTATCTATCTATCTATCTATCTATCTATCTATCTATCTATATATTTGTCTGTTACCGCTCTAGCGGTCGCAATTTTAGTTTAATCGTTACCAAACTCGATATTTAGTCGTTTTATGTAAAAAGAAAGATCAAGTTCGTTAACCGCTGAAATCGGGCCAGGGGGAGGGGGGGTTTAGAGGGGAGGATTTTTGAAATTTCGAAATATCTCCGTTACCATAGGTCGGATCGGAAAATTGTATATAACCAATCTTATTGCAAATTAAATTTACTATAAATATTGTTATTTACGTTTATTCTCTATTTTGAATATTAACCGAGATATTTGCATTTTTCAGTTTTCAGCAAACAGCCACTTCTACTCATGTTACGTAAACAATACTCTGCTACATAATAAATCACATTATTGGAACTTTAAATACCAAAAATTGTATTCAAGAGACCTTTATTATACGAGATACATGCAAATATGCCCTGCTGACTCCCCCCCCCCATCTTAAAGTTTTGGACTACTAAAATTTTATTGATTGAGATAACAATTATTCAGACTCATTATTAATTACAGTACTAGATATAGTAAATAGCTCTCAATAAAATAATGATTTATATTTTGATATTTTTCAGTAATTGTTTTTCTTTCCGGTGTGAGGCAGAGGTTAGGTTAGAAATGTAAACAAACGGGTCGGCCCCCGTTTGTTTACATTTCTAACCTAACGCTTCCTGTCGGCAAGTTATTGAAATTGGATGAAACATTTCTTATTTCCGTATGTATTTATTCACTTTGTTGTTGTGTTAGCAGTATGTATATTTATCTATTACTAAACTTCACGAGGGGAATCTGCTTAGTTTACGCAGCCCCTGCGTGACGGACTTTTGTTTCTTTCGTGTATGTTTTTTGTTATCTTTTCATGCATAAACGGCTGAACCGAATTTTATGAAACTTATATGTATATTACTACTAGCCCAGCTTAGACTTTAGGCTATATTAATATTCTCTGAAACGAACAGGAGTGGGGGTTATAAGGGAGGCCTGAAATTATAAATAGCGATATTTCGTTTCCTATTGGTTTTTCGGCAAATGTGAACATAACAAAAGTTGTTTATTTTATTATTTAGAGTAACTTTTCTCATATACACTTTTTATGTATACCGAATTATAAACGAGATATACACTAAAACCTATAGAGGAAGTGAACAATTTTATTTGGTACAAAAGACTCCACGGAACTAAATAAAACTATACGGTATGTGTATTAGCACTAACGCCTTCATTATAATAAGCCATACCAACATTTCTAGGGACGGACAGGAGTGGTGGTTGTAAGGGGGCCTGAATTTAAAAAAAGGGAAATCTGCTAATAGCGGTATTTCGTTTTTTATTCGGTTTTTCTGCAAATATGCACATGACAAAATTAGTTTATTTTTTTATTTGAAGTAACTTTTGTGATATTCACTTTTGTCTTATAACATAGTATAAACGGGATATACACTAAAACTTTAGCGGGAGCCAACAATTTTATTGGGCACTAACGATTGAACCGAACTTAACAAAACTCGGCATGTCAATTAGCATTAATTCTTCAACGATTATAAGATATATTACGATTCTTAAGTACTAACGGGAGTGGGGGTTATAAGGGAGGCCTGAAATAAAAATTCGCGATATATCATGGTCTATTTGTTTTTCGACAAACGTGCACATAACAAAAGTTGTTTACTTTGTTATTTAGAGTAACTTTTGTTTTATACATTTTTTGGGGAACAATGCATGAAGCAAGTAATTTGAGTAGAAATATTGATACGCTCAACAATTCTTTCCAATATGAACTACCAGGTACCTCACCTGAAAAAATTATTTCAAATCAATGTTAATATTTTTTTCTTAATAATTCAAATCTAATCTAAAATGCACAGGAGACGGGAAATAAGACAAGATATGATGGAGGATAGTGAAGTCTTACATAAAAAAATTAATTTTATTATTAACAAATCCACAGCATCGTCGGGTATGATGACCCTAAACACTGTGACGGGTAAGTGTCAAAATATTGTGCAAAGTAAAGCCTTGCCAAAAAAATACCATCACCATTCAGCCTCAAATAAATTCCCGGGCGAAGCCGGGTATCTGAGCTAGTATATATATATATATATATATATATATATATATATATATATATATATATTCCTCCAAAGGGTGTCACTATCTCATTTATGTATTATGAAGTAATAAAAAAAACGTCCGTCACGCAGGGGCTGTGTAAACTAAGCAGATTGCTTCATGAAGTCTAACAATAGATAAATCTACGTACTGCTTCACAACACCATCTTGAATATTAAGTGAATAAATACAAACGATGATATGAAACCTTCCGACGACGGGAAGCGTCTGGAGTGTAAACAAACAGGTTTGTCTACGTCACAAAGGAAAGAAAACAATTACTGAATTATATCAGGATAGAACATATTAATTTGATTGAAAACTATATACTATATCTAATACTGTTATTTACAATGAATCAGGATAATTGTTATCTCAATCAATTAAATTTTAGCAGTACAAGAACTTAAAACGGGGGGGGGGAGGGGCACGAAAGTTTATTTGCATGTATCTCGTACAATAAAGGATTTTTGAAAACAATATTTGGGGATTGAGCTTGGAATAATGTGTTTTATTATATAACAGAGTATTGTTTATGTAACATTAGTAGAATTGGGGGTTTGCTGATGGCTGAAAACTGAAAAATGCAAATATCTCGGTTAATATTCAAGATGGAGAATAAATGTGTAAATTAATATTTATAGTGATTTTAATTTGCAGTAAGATTGATTCTATAATTTTTTTCGATCCGACGTATAGCAACGGAGAATTTTCGAATTTTTAAAATTCTCCTCCTCTAAACCCCCTCCAACTTGTCAGGTATTAGCCATTAACGAACTTGATTTTTCTTTTTAAATAAATCGACTAAATCTGGAGTTTGGTAACGATCAAACAATAATTGCGACCGCTAGAGTGGTAACAGAGTGGTTATATGTATATATAATTTTTAGCAGACCTCATTTTCGCCACCCCTTAAGAAAAATCTGCTAAAAGTCATTTATTTACTGAAAAAAATATTAAATTACATCCTTAGTCCCATCCTGGTTCGGCTAGAGTGAAAATCTACATAACCCGTCCCAATTGGCTTTACGAGCACCAAGTGGACGTTAATAAATAACAAGAACTATTTTGATCCGATCCTCTGAATTCGGTATCCTTATCACTGATTAAACAAACTATTACATATTATTATTGGGTTTTGAAGTACATCGGAGGTGACGGTAATTCCGAAAATCTTCCTGTGAAATCTGGGAGTGAATATTGAATTACTGTAAGAGCTGGTTGATTATATCAAAGACGGAACTCCTTTGGAACTTGGCACTTTATCCATTATCTAGTCTAGTTCTTAGAGATAACTAGAATCTCTATCGCAGCCAAATCTCGGTTCGGCAACTTGCGCCGGAGATGCCGAACTTTACTTCAAACTTTATGCTGCCAGCCCCACTCAGGTAATGAGCTTGCTTTTCCTCCATATTAACCCGATCAGCTGATGTCACCCTTGTTTACTCACATCTTCACCACATTTAAATTTTTGTTATCTTACTTAAAATTATAATTCCGGCGTTATTATTCCATAAATATCCATCATAAGAATTTTATTTAACGACTTCGTTTCCCAGATGGAAGTTACACCCAAAATTAAATCTTTACCAAGTGCATTAAGACCAACGCCCTTAGTCGCGTGACTATCGTGTGCCCATATCAGCAAGACTCAACTCATTAGGCACTCGCAATTTCATCTTTAATTGGACAGATCTAAGATAAAATATTTAATTTCAGCGAGTTGATATCGATGATTAGGTGTTTAGGTGACACTGGCAAATGCCACTGCCTCAGAATTGAGGCGTTGGGAGTCAAAACAAGGTAGATCCAATTTTTTACGAATTTGACAAATCCTAACACCTCTCATTAAATAAAATCCTTAGTCCCACCTTGGCTAGAAAAGGGCGGTAACCTGTAGATAATCCGTCCTTATTAGACATAATAGCAAAAGTGACCATGACTCAGATAAAAATAATAGCTCTGTGCACATGGTAAGCTCTAAGGAGCTTATGTATCAAAACAAGTCAGATCCAACACGAAATCGGGGTTTTCTGAAGCTGTTGTTATCACCTGATTGTGCTTCAACTGGTATGTGTTCATTCTCAACACGTTTCAACATTGGATTTTGGCGGCCCAAGAAATGACGAGTGTTTTTTCTAATAAAGAGAAAATAAGGGATAAAAGTGGAAAAGAGGAATAGAAGCTTGAATTTCTTACATTATTTTTGATGCTTGCAAATCGAAACAGATCTGTGAAATAGTTCGATGTGAGATAATAATCCAATATATTTATAATAATACATCAAAAATAAACTCTTGGCAAAATTAACTATTCACGGCCGCAGTTCAGACTCCTATTGCCAGTGTATATAAAACAAGTTATATATGAAACACGTTCTATATCAAACACTTAGCAACACAGTCTGAATGTTAGAATGCCATAATGCGACTCTTAATCTCGCTTAATTAGTCCCAATTAGTCTTAGTTGCAAAAAGTGGATGTTAATAAATAATTTAATTTAATACTCTTGCTACACTTGACTCCTTCTCTATACCAACGAGGTACTTGCCAACACATGACATTTCCAAGACTAACTGCCAAGGTTATTTATCACGTTCGCGAGCCTACACATCCAAAAAATCCCCAGATTTTCTCCTCACTTAGGTGACTCAAACATCATAAGCTACAGGAGAGATGCATGTGATGACAATATTTTGGTCACATTAAATGTTTACATCTTTTCATCATTTGGGTTTCTCAGTTCATCATCTCCTGTAAAATGTTCACATGGAATCTATCTTGTTTTGATTCCCAACGCCTCAATTAAATGCTCAGAATGTGGCTATGGAGCATCCTCACGACTGTATCATTTTTACAAATCTGCTTGTTGGAGTTATATGACATATGTTCAATTGCATCCTCTCCGAAATAAGTGTCTTTTAACAGGATTCAAAACACATCTGGGTTCCGAAATATTAAACAATTTTGGGCCCAGACAAGGCTAATTAGCAATCAATGATTCTAGTCATTCGTTCAGCGTGAAAGATAAGCATAAGTTGAAGATGTAAGTAATTTAAAAAAATATATCTGACTTCCTGAAACGGCAGAGGGAGAAGTTAAGCTGTCTGATGGTGTTAGGGGGGAGTGAAGCCGTGAAATGCGACGGAAGGGAAGCTGATATAAAGTTAATCTGGCCCGTATATCAACCTCAGCCCTTTAATTACGTCTCAGGGGTGAGTTAGGACGCGAGGCTGAGTTAAGGGGTGAGGTCTGGGGGTGAGTTTTGAGTTTTGTTCCTCCTGTTTTGAGCATTTGTGAGTGGGGTGGGGAGGGGGATTGCACAGTAATTAGGAGGTTGTCCTCTGATTTATATCTCGCTCCTTCTCCATCTACTTCAAACTTCGCAAGCTTTCCGGACGCTTTGCCCGCCAAAAATTTCTTTCGAGTCTATTACTTCTCGAGTCCGTTGGTAAGTGAATTAGAGCT
This sequence comes from Riptortus pedestris, assembly GCA_019009955.1. Taxonomy (NCBI): domain Eukaryota; kingdom Metazoa; phylum Arthropoda; class Insecta; order Hemiptera; family Alydidae; genus Riptortus; species Riptortus pedestris. The sequence continues at coordinate 117,988,441 of CM032232.1, forward strand.
GTCTTGATGGCCAAATGTTTTATTTGTCTTACAGCAAGTGGTTGAGAAGTCAGTGAGGTGGGACATTTCTCACTATTTATACCTCTCGTTTTCTTTCTCCCTACATATTTTTCTTTTCATTTATAGATAATATTTAAGAAAGACTTTGTGGACCAACACCAACTATTTAAGGAAAATATCTTTTTCCGAAGGGGGTTCATTCAGTTTCAACAGTACATAATTTTAGTACATCATTATTATTATTTATTAACGTCCACCTTTTTCAACTAAGGCTAATTAGGACGGGTTATCTACAGGTTACCACCCTTTTCTCGCCAGGGTGGGACTTAGGATGTTATTTAATGAAGTTCGTCACTAAATAATTTCCTTTACCCAGGCGAGAATCGAACTCGTCGCCCTAGGTTTTCCATGTGAGATTAAGGTCAAAACTTTAACTCACATGGCTAACCTTAGCTGAGCACATCAGTATTTATTGAATACGTTTTTGTTGCGTTGCGACTTCTTTCCTCCATATGATCGAATTGTTCCCCTGCAACTGACCTGTTGAGAATTGATCTGATACTATAAAATTCCAAGAGATAGTAAAGTAAAATGTTAAAAATCTGATTGTATAGTGAAATTATTAAATATTGTGTTTTTGAAATGGCGGGAAAGCCAAAACTTTAAAGTCTTGATAATTGAGTTAGTTTGATTCAATAGAGGGTTGAACTATGGAGTTCTGGAGGCTCATGGTATTGAGTAGCAGGCGTCAAACAGCATTGCTTTTGTGAACTTCTGTGATCGCGAGTGAGTTATTGGACTGTGTAATAACAAGAACACTGGAGCTATCAGTGCAGACTGTGAGTAGTAGTTAAGAATAATTCACTAAGTGTGTAGTGCATTGTTAAATAAATTGTGCAGTGATATAAACTGTGAAACTCGTGTGTGTTTAATTTTACAGTCCAAAAGAACTCTTATAAACAACGTTTATTACTGATTTTTTAATAAAACGAACAATAATTTCAAGTTTATGAGCAGCTGCATGCTTTTTCATTGATCTATATCATTTTGAAGATTGTTTACGTTGGTATTTTGAAACTTACCACAACCTGAAATATTTATGCTACGTATGTGTCAGTTAAAGTCCCTGCACATGATTATATTGCTATTGAGATGGTAGTATAGGACATTATATATCCATTATATATATAATCGTCTCAAAACCCCTTCAATCGCAACTCGAGAGCATGTAAGTAAATGTGTCACAAAAATAAATTATGACATTAAAGGACTTTAGTATCAGGAAAATTGACGTTTAGTCTGTTAAATTCTGGCTTCTTCTCTTTTTTTACTTATATAATTCCACATTGTTTTCTGTGTAAATGTATTTCAGAGCATTGAGTAGATTGCTATAAATTATTTTGAGTTTATACTGTATGTTCTATTTTATTGTTCATTGATGTGGCAATCTGTTTAATTGAGAAAGTCACTATTGACGAATGTTTAATAGTTAAAGTTAAAGAAACTCTCTCACTTTGTAATAATTAAATAACTTTTTCAAAACTGCACTACAGGCTTCTGCAATCGAGCTTGATAATATACATCTTGTACTCACGTGAAGTTGAATCTGCAGAGCGGTGTTCCATTGATATTCTCCTCTGGGGGTAGGTTGACAGGTGGTATCCTCTGTTCGTTCCAATATGTCACGTGACCTTCTGTTGTGATGACGTAGTGGAGGTCCCGGTCACAGGGGCAGGATGACAAGACTATTGCTTTGGCTTCGTCTCCAGGCTGCAACATTACATTCAAATATAGTTGGGGAGTATATGAAGAATCACAAAATACTTAAGCTAACCGTTGACAGAAAGGCCTTATCATCATTCTCCTTATCAGGTTAGCTGTGTGAGTTAAGGCATTGTTCTAATCTAAGTTGGTAAACCTATGGTCTTAGGTTCGATGCCCGCGTGGTCTGTAGGAGTTCATTTAGTAATGAGCTCACTTAGTCCCTCACACCTTAGTCCCAATCATGTTTGGAAAGGATGGTTACCTTTAGATAATCAGTCACAATTAGCCATAGTACCTATAAAGTGAAGGAAAATAAATAACATTTTGATATTTTCTAATTTTATTTATTTAAACCCACGAACGCCCATCTATTTTTCGTGGTGTGTCATGGGAACGAAGGTTTTATTAGATTGTTTAATTTAATCTAATCCATTTTTATTTCTACCCAATACGTAACATATTTTTATCTTAAATTTTTCAATATTCGTATAGTCGCAACGTTTTACTTTACAGATATCTAGTAGATGACTGAACAGAAAGGACATATGAGGCACATTTTAAAAATGAAGGGATTATTCAGTGTATTCAGTTATCAAATCTGCACTCCTAAGGGAAATCAATCTTATTTTAACACGTCATCGACGTTATAACTGCTAATGAATTAATAAATTGAAAACGAACTAGATTTTTGTCATCTCATAGGATATAATATCGATGGAAGATTTGAATATTTTTTTAGAAAGTTACGTAGTGAGTACATTCTTAAAATTAATCTGCTAACAAAGATTTTGTTATTTTTTTTAAAAATTTCTTTATTTCCTAAAAAACCAATATTTGTAAATACTGAATGCTTCTGTAATATGTAGTATTTTAAAACTTACTTACAGACTGCAGACTAATAACCGACAAGATCATACCCACCAACCTATCAGAACTACTACACGAAAACAGTCCATACATTAAAACAACAATGTAACACCTCAAAGAAACACAACTTTTCCACCAGAATTAACATTAAATAATTAAACATTAATGTTTTTTTAATACTTATTAATGAGTTCCGCAACACCGGCGATTTACTCATAGTTCACTTGTGGGCAAAAAAGCGAATAACAAAAAAAAAAAAAAAAGAGAAAGATGGACGGGAAAGGAGTGAACTATGGTGTTTTTGATAAGGTTCATTGGAATAATAGTTTTATATGAAACAAACAATATTGTATATGAAAATAAATATAAATGAAAATGTAAGTATCGACGGGGGGGGGGGAAAGAAAGAAAAAAAAATAAAATAAGGAAAAGAGAAAAACAAAGCAATGAATAAACAAATAAAAGAAAAAGAAAAAGAGAAAACCAAAAAAAAAATGGAAAAAGGGGGGGGGAAGGGAAAGGGAAACCAAAAAATAATAAAATAATAATAAATAAAATTAAAGTGTATACACCAATGTAGGAGAGAAGTGAGGAGTAGTCTGTAGAAATTGAAGATTATAGTGTGTTGTATATATTAATGTCTTTTAGATGTTCAATGATTGAGTCTATGTAATCACTGTTATCGGTCAAATGTTTCTGAAAGTCATCCGGAATGTCTAAATTGCCTCTTCGTCGACAGTTAGTCAATTAAACATTAGACTTAATGAATTCGGTTTTTGCTCAGAATAATATCTACTGGAGAAAAAAAAACTTTCGACATACCATCAATTGATTGAATCAAAACTACTACATTAAAGATTTACTGTAGCGACATAGCGCTTTCGCCATAACACCCATTGATTGAATCAAAACTATTACATTGATGATTTACTATAGCGATGTAGCGCTTTCGACATAACACCAATTGATTGAATCAAAACTATTACATTGATGATTTACTATAGCGACATTGCCCTTTCGACATACCACCAATTGATTGAATCAAAAATACTACATTGAAGATTTACTATAGCGACATAGCACTTTTGATATACCACCAATTGATTGAATCAAAAATACTACATTGAAGATTTACTATAGCGACATAGCGCTTTCGACATACCACCAATTGATTGAATCAAAACTACTACATTGATGATTTACTATAGCGACATAGCGCTTTCGACATACCACCAATTGATTGAATCAAAACTATTACATTGATGATTTACTATAGCGACATAGCGCTTTCGACATACCACCAATTGATTGAATCAAAACTATTACATTGATGATTTACTATAGCGACTTAGCGCTTTCAACATACCATTAATTGATTGAATCAAAACTATTACATTGAAGATTTACTATAGCGACATACCGCTTTCGACATACCACCAATTGATTGAATCAAAACTATTACATTGATGATTTACTATAGCGACTTAGCGCTTTCGACATACCACCAATTGATTGAATCAAAACTATTACATTGATGATTTACTATAGCGACATAGCGCTTTCGACATACCACCAATTGATTGAATCAAAACTATTACATTGATGATTTACTATAGCGACATAGCGCTTTCGACATACCACCAATTGATTGAATCACAACTACTACATTGAAGATTTACTATAGCGACATAGCGCTTTCGACATACCACCAATTGATTGAATCAAATCTATTACATTGATGATTTACTATAGCGACATAGCGCTTTCGACATACCACCAATTGATTGAATCAAAACTATTACATTGATGATTTACTATAGCGACTTAGCGCTTTCAACATACCACCAATTGATTGAATCAAAACTATTACATTGAAGATTTACTATAGCGACATAGCGCTATCGACATACCACCAATTGATTGAGTCAAAACTATTACATTGATGATTTACTATAGCGACTTAGCGCTTTCAACATACCACCAATTGATTGAATCAAAACTATTACATTGAAGATTTACTATAGCGACATAGCGCTTTCGACATACCACCAATTGATTGAATCAAAACTATTACATTGATGATTTACTATAGCGACTTAGCGCTTTCAACATACCACCAATTGATTGAATCAAAACTATTACATTGAAGATTTACTATAGCGACATACCGCTTTCGACATACCACCAATTGATTGAATCAAAACTATTACATTGATGATTTACTATAGCGACTTAGCGCTTTCGACATACCACCAATTGATTGAATCAAAACTATTACATTGATGATTTACTATAGCGACTTAGCGCTTTCAACATACCACCAATTGATTGAATCAAAACTATTACATTGAAGATTTACTATAGCGACATAGCGCTTTCGACATACCACCAATTGATTGAATCAAAACTATTACATTGATGATTTACTATAGCGACATAGCGTTTTCGACATACCGCACCATTCCCAGTGTCCCAACATCCTGGATGTGCCTAATTACATTATCACATATGACTTTAAGGTTATAAAATCCACCTCAATATGTGTATAAATAACTTAGCCACATGAAGATAAAAGATTCAAAAGAAGCAATGATAACTTTCCCCAAATGCTTCCTTCAACAAAGGTCACCCACGAATAAGAGGTCATGGAGCCCTGCAACCCCGCCATTCCAAGCTAACTCTTTGGAACTTAGTTCTCTAATTCCGACTCACCCCTTCCAGTTTCAGGCTTCTACAAAGTTTTAAGAATGAATTCTTCTCGGTATAGACAAAGAAACTTACTGATCCGCAATTCAGTATTCAAATAGAAGGTAGAGGCCATTGTAACCATTGGTTATCACTCTGTGTAATTCTCATTGGCAGTAATGCAAATTTAGTCATCGCTCATTTGACGATGGGAATACTGGGAGATTTCCCATTATGGCAAGCCGGTAAAAAGGTTTTGCACTTGTCCTCCTGAATCCTCCGGCACGGGGCCGACCCTCCCCAGTGGTAGCAGTAAGCCCCCGCTGTGTAGCTGCTGGGTAGGGGAACCGTAGGAACAGTAGGTCCTTAGTCGGCTTTGTTGTTCCGTGCAGGGGATCACTCCTGCCTTAATGGGGTAAGTTCTAGCGGCTTACTCAATGTGAACTACGGGCTGGGTGGAGTCCGGAGTGGAGGCTTGCCTTCACTGCCGGTCATAGACGTAGTGGTCGTGTGTTTAAAGCACGGGGACATACAGGCCAGGTAAACTGGTACATGTGTTCTTCGTGTGGGAGCTGGGTAGTAGGAGACTGTCCCTTCCATAGGATCGCTAAACCATCGTAGCGAATCCTCAGTCACCATGAAGTAGTTGGATTAGGTGTAGGTTGGATTAAGGCCTCACGGCTAGGTGCCTCCTACATTGTTGCCACTCTTCGAAATGGGTACTCAATGTCCTCCTGAATCGTGATCACTATTTTACTTAGTGAGATATCAACTCAGCGCACCAAGAACGATCTTGGATTAGTTACTTCCAGTAGACTGTCGTGCCTCATTATAACCGGGTGAGGACGGTGGTCTTATCACCAAAGGCCAGTTTGCTAGTCAACGGTATCTAGGAGAGTCAATGTACTATGTTTTAATGACGAGTTGTCAGACTATTATTCTAGCTATACTTCCGCCATTTCACTCCCTCCACGACATCAGCGCACTCTGACCGACGACTTCAGTGAACCGGTGAACTATCTCTGAGGTCACCCATTTAAGTACTGACAGTGCTCGATGTTGCTACACACTTTGATTATCTATAGCCAGACGCTATACCACTCATGTAAGCCCACCCCCTCCCCTACAATGTAAATATATATAGAGGAAGATGATAACAATAAATCAATAAAATCCTATTATGAAGCATTTTATGGATTTCGGTGAGTACTGTAATATGAAAAAAGTCCATCACGCAAGGGCTGCGTAAACTACGCAGATTTCTCACCTGAAATTTACAATAGAGAAGTCTGCCTAATAACAACAGTAGTAGTAATAAATCTCTAAACCTATTCACGAGGGACGAACAGTTACGGTAACTGCCCCCCTAGCTCTCGGCGGAATGTCCTGAACATAGCCGACTCCTGCCGACCACACACACAATACAAATGCAAATATCTCGGTTAATATTCACGATAGAGAATAAATGTATAGAACATTATTTATAGTAAATTTAATTTGCAATAAGATTGACCATTTTTTGATCCGACGGAGATATTGATAATAACGGAGATATTTTGAATTTTCAAAATTCCCCTTCTAACCCCCCCGCCCTCTCACCTGACCAATTTCAGCCATTAATGAAATTGATCTTTCTTTTTACATAAAACGATTAAAAATCAAGTTTGGTACCAAACAAACATAAATTGCGACCGCTAGAGAGATAACAGACAACGATATATGTATATAATTCTGAACGGACCTCATTTTCGTCATCTCCTGGGAAGGATCGATGGACATTTGAAGTCATTTTTTGAAACTCGCGTCATGAGTACGACCTGAATAGCAGATTTCCTTCAAGGGAAATCTGCTAATAGCTCCCTATATAATACAATGGTTGCAACTACAACGCGTAGATCATGAATATAAATATATATTCGTTTGTTACCGCTTTAGCTGTCGTAATTATTGTTTTACCGTTACCAAACTCGATATATAAACCTTTTATGCAAAACCGTTCGTTAACGGCTAAAACGGACATTGTGTAGCCATTCGAAGAGTGGCATCAATGCAGGAGGCACCTAGCCATTACAGCCTTAATCCAGCCTACACCTTTCCAACACCTCTCTGGAGCTGAGGATTCACAACGATGGTTTAGCGACCCTATGGAAGGGACAATCTCTACTAACCAGCTCCCACACGAAGAACACATGTACCAGTTTCTTGGCCTGTAAGGCTAAAACGGACATTGTGTACCCATATCGAGGAGTGGCTACAATGTAGAAGGCACCTAGCCGCGAGGCCTTAATCCTTCTACACCAATCCAACAACCTCATGGTGACTGAGGACTCGCTACGATGGTCAGAAGCGAGTCCTATGGAAGGGACAGTCACCTACTGCCCAGCTCCCACACGAGAGAAGAACTCCCACACATGTACCAGTTTACCTGGCCTGTATGTCCTCGTGCTTTGAACACACGACCACTACGTCTATGACCGGCAGTGAAGGCAAGCCCCCACTCCGGACACCACCCAGCCCGTAGTTCACATTGAGTAAGCCGCTAGAACTTACCCCATTAAGGCAGGAGTGATCCCCTGCCCGGAACAGCAAAGCCGACTAAGGACCTACTGTTCCTACGGTTCCCCTACCCAGCAGCTACACAGCGGGGGCTTACTGCTGCCACTGGGAAGAGCCCCGTGCCGGGGGCTAAAACGGACAGAGGGTAGTAGATAGACACACGCACGCGGTGTGTGTCTGGCAACGCTGTAGTGACCCAAACTCCCCCAAAGCGTTACAAAACTCGCCATTTCAACGGTTTAATTTGAAACTAAAATCAAGTTCGAGGTGTTTAACATTTTTGTTTTCCGCCTTCAGACATCTCTCACTCCTGGTCATTCGGTTTTCTCTAATTGTAACTGTATCAATTATAACTGCATCACTTAACTTCGCATATCCAATTTTAATTTCAAGTTGTCTTTATATACTCGTCTTACAACGGGATACATATAAGTGATTATGATGTTTACAGTTTCTTATATGAAGTAAAGGAATTATTGTAATAGCATATATTTTCGGTTTTCAGATTTTAACAGAGTTATTTGATTGGACCTCAAAACCATTTTGACTAGCTCTTTGAAGTCGGTTTGAAGTCTCAGAGATAACTCTAAGACTACAATACTTAGAATATTGAAATTTCATATTTAGGAGTGTTAGTTATACCATCTATATGTATATCTTACTTTTTGAACGTTTTGAAAAGGCGAAGGAGGGTTTAGGGTGGTAGAATTAAAAATTGTAAATTTCTATGTGCCAACAAGAAGTACTAAAAAATATGTATAGAATCATTTTTTTTATTATAAAAAGATCTAGAAATTATGTTTAATGACATTTTTTTATTCGAATGTTGGGACGGGAATATCTTATATAACTTTCAAATGAAATCATACCAAACAAAATGCACCAAACGAGTACAAGAATCTTATGCTGTGCCGACATCATATTTTGTAATCATCTGTAATTGTTCGTTGTTCCTGTAAAACCCCAAAAAACAAAAAAAACTCTTTAACTTGCCTTCATCTTTGAATTCTCGAAAATAAATAAGTTTTTTGAATTAATTGTAGGAAAATGAGCTATTAATTGCACTTACTAGTTGTTTATAATTCTCTAGTAACTTACTGACACTGGTTATAGTAATAGATTATGATAAATGTTAGAATTGTCTATAACCTGCTAAAATTCATTATAGACAGGGAGTTGTGGACACACATTAGATTAAATAGGGTTGGTAAGTGACTCTTCTCGATTATTTCTGTATAATTCATGTAAAATACAAAATTTAAACGGTGTGATTCCATTATTCGTGGAAGAAATGAAAACCCCTCGGCCCCGGAGAGTAAATTAATTCTCGTGGGAATCATGATTTATAAGTACGGTCCGGTCAGATAACTGCTGAGATTCAGACGAGGATAAGGTCACACGTGTACCGGAGGGTTGCTCTATTCTAGTCACGTGTGACGGTCAATTATCCAAAGGCTATCTGGCTTTAATTACCTGTTGTACGTGATTTAGGTTATCCAGCCTGAATTAGGAACTTGGAGCTAAGGAAGACGGAGTATTTTGGAGGATGTTAAGCAAGACAGATGAGCTTGGGCAAACTACAAGTAGTTTAGAGATAATATTTGAAGATTGTATTTTAAATTTGTCTTCATCAAAGAAATTGTTAATTGTTTTTAGTGTCATCCTGCGTCGTCATTCAAAATATTTCTAAGTTAATTTTGATCCTTTGTGTGCGAGTCCTGAGGTACTTTTGAGTAAAAATCTATCACACATCGCTTTGAGCGGAATTATGGTCGAGAAGAGGAGGCGGATACAAAAATAGCTTTTTAAGTTCAACCAGAACAGTCGAAAAATATATAAGGACATAATAAGAAGTTTTTTTTGTTATTTACCAACTTTTAGTCTTTTGTGAGCAACTTCTTCCTTTCTGTAAAAGTCCGTCACACAGGAGCTGCGTGGAGTTTGGGGTTTGGGTAATGATCAAAGAAAAATTCTGACATCTAGACAGTTGACAGACAAATATATATATATATATATATATATATATATATATATATATATATATATATATATGTAGGATTTGTCATCTTGGGTAGGAACAATAGACGTTTGAAGAAATTTTTCGAAAATCGAGCAATGAGTATAACCTCAATAGCTGATATCCCTTAAAGGAAATCTTCTAAAACGGCTAACCTTACAATATTAAAATTTCCTATTTGGGATTCTTGTAACGTCAAATTTTGACTCTTGTAACATTTCATTTTGATTGAAATTTGCAACGGGAGATTGGAGAGAGCGGAGAGGGGGGGGGGGGATTTTCCGTACTTATTAGAGATACAAACAATTTATATAGAACCTTTTAGCCGATTTGCATTAAGGGAAATCAGCTGTTGAGGTCGTACTCATGACGCGATTTTTGATAAAATTCTTCAAATGTCCATCAATCATACCCAGAAGATGACGGAAATGAGGTCCGTTCAAAGTTATATGTACATATATATATATATTTGTCGGTTAACGCTCTACGTTAATGGCTGAAATCGGACCAGTGGGAGGGGGGGGGCTAAGAGGATGGGATTTTCGAAATATCTCTGTTACTACATATCGGATCCAAAACAATCTTATTGAAAGTTAAATATACTATAGATATTGTTATATACTTTTTTTCTCTGTCTTGAATATTAACCGAGATATTTGCATTTTTCATATTCTGCTATCGTTGGTTGTGTTTTTGCAATTCCTCTAAATGTTAGTTCTGCCGTTTCCGTAACTGTTCGGCTCTCGTGAAATTAGTGTGGAGACTGGTGTAAGCTTCTACTTCAGATATATGCGAATAGGTTCTGTTGACTCCTCTCTCCCACCCCCCCCTTCTTTTTCATTAGTTCATGGCTTCTAAAATTTGAGTGGTCGAGATAAAAAAATTTCTGATTCATTATAAATTACCGTACTAGATATAATAAATAGTTTTGAATAAAATTAATATGTTATGTTCAGATATGTTGAGATGTTATATTTAGATTATTTCAGTAATTGTTTTTCTTTCCTTCGAAGAATATGTCTATCTATCTATTCAGCGCTGAGTATTTGCCAGACCTGTTGGTTAACAATTCAGACAATTTTCGTTGGGAGCTTATTCAAATTAACAGAAAGATTTCGGTTTTATTTTTTCTCTCTTGTAAAACTTCACGTGGGAAATGTGCTTAGTTAACGCAGTTTTGTTTATCGTAAAAAGATCTATAAATATTATCTATGCCTTTTTCGATCCGATCCATTGAAATGTATATACCATACATCACATTCAAAGTAAATAAATTTAAAAGACATGCAACCAAAGTCATCGTTTATTATATGAGCACGGGGAAGTCATATTTTGCCAATATCTAATTCGTTAGTATTATTATTTATAATAAAATATTTTATTATCCTGAATTAATTAGCTAATTCCATAAAGGGTAGCATTCGCAGGTAGTCACAGAAATCCTCTCAGCTGATGTTGAGCGTGTTGGGACGCTCTTTGTGCTTAGGAAGTGGGTTATAGTAGTGCTTCAAAAGGCATATAATTAGCTGTCATCCTACCCAGACTTCTCTTTGAGACCGAACATATTTTTCTATCATTATAATGGGGTTTATATGCTACGTTTAGTCTAATGCGAATTGAGTTTTAGCAGATTTCCCTTAGGGGAAATCGGCTATTCATGTCGTACTCATGACTCGATTTTCGAAAACTCTCTTCAAATGTCCATCGATCCTACCCAGGAGATGACGAAAATGAGGTCCGTTCAAAATTATGTATATTTGTCTGTTAACTGTCCCTAGCGGTCGCAATTTTTGTTTGACCGTTACTAAACTCGATATTTAAACGTTTTATGAAAAAATACAGATCAAGTTAGTTAATGGCTGAAATCAGACCAGTGGGAGGGGGGGGTTTATAGGGGAGGATTTTCGAAAATTCGAAATATCTCCGGTGCTATACGTCAGATCGAAAAATTGTATAGTGTCAATCTTATTGCAAATTAAATTTAATGAATAAATATTCTAATATACATTTATTCTCTATCTCGAATATTAACCGAGATATTTGCACTTTTATTAAATGTGGGAGGATAAACGTACGAGAGTGAGATTCCCGCCAAAAGCTAGTTCGGCCGTTTTTGTACCTGCTCTCGTGAAATTTCTCTATTGTAAAACTTCATGGGGGAAATCTGCTTAGTTTACGCAGCCCCTGCGTGACGGACTTTTAACTCATGAAATAGTAATGTAATACGTCTGGTCACAACAGTGAAATTGACCATTACACATATGTTAAAGTCCTATTATAGTCAAGACAAATGATAAAAGCTATGACTTCTTTTTCATATAGGTAGTCAACTCCATAATACGTAGAAGAAAAACTTTATTTATTAGGATCAAATTATTATTTATTTATTTTTTTTTTTTTTGCAAATGGTCAAGGATAGCTCAATTAATTAAAAAAAAATCTAATAATGGAAGCTACATATGTAAGTCATCGATCAAATATTGATATGCCCTGGACTGCAATTCTTCACTTGACGACCCATATTGTTGTCATCCAGTTAAGATGTTCTGTGGAACTTGAAAAGTCCGTCACGCAGGGGCTGCGTAAACTAAGCAGATTCCCCATGTGATCCCAGGTATAACACATCTGATATCACCACATATTCTCTTATTCTATGAAATAAAAAGATCGGCACAATGGAGGAGGAGGTAGGGGGGGGGGCGTTGCTGAAAGCTGAAAACAAGAAAGTACGAATGACTCGTTTAGTACTTGAGTTTCGAAAAAATGCATAGAACAAAAATTGTAGAGCTTCAATAGTTAATGATTCTATAACATTTTACGGTTCGACTAATAATAACGGAGGTATTTTGAATTTTCGAAATTATCCCCCTCTAAACCCCCTACCCTAGGTCCATTTTTAGCCGCTAACGAGCTTGATCTTTAGTTTTACTTGGAAGGCTATCGAGATTGGTAACGATAAAACAATAATTACGACCGCTAAAGTGGTAACAGACAAATATATATATATATATATATATATATATATATATATATATATATATATAAAATTTTGAACAAACCTTATTGTTCAGTCGTACTTCCGCTTACTTAGTTCACTAACCGGCCGTACATCAGGAGGTCGCCGTAGGCGGTGGCCAAGAGCGGAAACTGCAGCGCTGGCGTACAGGACGAAGCGCCCGCTTTTAGACTGAGCGGCCATTGTTGATTCTATTGCCCATGTGTGGGTATATAATTTTGTTGTGCTCCGCAAAAAGGTGAACATTGTTCGGCTCTCGCTGCTCTTGTAGTCAGAAAGGATCCGCGCATCGAAGATAGAGGCCTCCGCTACCATTCTGCCCCAGTTAGAAGAAGGATTCTGATTTGGAACACAAATAACACTGGAAGGAAAATCCGCCTCATGGAAAGTACATTTTTCTCGAAGGTACCTCTTTCTTTACTATAATGCTAGCATTATCGACGTGAACAATCAAATGAGTACTTAGTAATAGGACATTTAATCATTTTCTAGTGTATATATAGTATTGGCTCGCCGCTAAAGTTTACAAACAAAACAAAGGGTAGCCATTGTGTTCTGTCTATGTTTTACAGCCATTTTTCATAAAGTTAAAGTTTCTTTGTTTTCATCACATATTTATCAATAAGTGTTAATTTTTGTTTCATTAGTTTTAAGGCTATTTCCTAGGTTTATATTTTATCAGATTTAAATAGTTTCAAATTAGTATCATTTTGTTCTAACCTATCAGAAGGCTCATTACTATAAAGTTTATGTATATGCTATCACTCATTCAATATATTTTGATTCTTTGGAGAACTCAAATAGTGGCTTGTATTATTCACCCTCATCTTTCCAAAAAAATAGTAAATACTTCGGTATAATCAAGGTGAGGACATTATCTCTTTTATTAATTTTATTTCAGTCTAATGCTTTCTTATTATTAACACAAAGGCTAACCGCACGCCCTAACACTTATTTTTAGCAGATTTGGGGATAGCGCTACCTTAATTCAATTATATTAATTTTCCACTTTATTGAGACATGCTCCTCCATTGCTGTATGAATATTTTAAATGCATTCGTGCTCTCCTGTGAGCTAACTATATCAGCAGGTTCGGGTGAATAATTGTATACTGCTCGCATCAACTGGATTCTTGCCGAGTCAGTTTTGAGACAACTGGTGAGAACAAGCATTGCTGTTCCATCGTTCTCTTCGCAGGAACATATCGTGAGTTTACAAGTGAAACACTCTAAATCAAAAATCATGATTTTGAGAGAACACTGTTCAAGTTTTTTTCTTTAACCTTCATAGGTAATAACGTATTAAATCACACGTTAAACCACTGGCGAGTTTTTGGTTTTACCTGTTGGAACGTATTCTTTTTTCGTCAAGAGGCAATAAAAAGTTGAAAAACAATAATTTTGAATTAATGTGTTTCACTTGTAACCCCACGGGAGTTTTTCTTTTATATTTATATTTGTACAAAAAACTTGCAAAGCTGCCATGTCGACTTAACATTTGACTGGGCCAATAGTCAAGGGTCAGCCAGCTATAAGCAAGTCTTGCAGCCATTCTTGGGAAGATTGCTATTAAGGTCTTTCTTATGGACCAATTTCATCTTTCTTTTGAAAAATTTCTTCAAATGCCTATCGATCCTAACCAGGAGATGACGAAAAAGAGGTCCGTTCAAAACTATATATCTACCCATTCCTACTCGTGTTATATTAATAAAAACCTGTTATATTATGAAACACTTTATTTGAAACCAAAATACCAAATATTGTTCTCATTGAACTTTTACGTTTTGAGATAAGTGCAAATACGTGACGCCCTTTTTTTCTGTAAGGTTGCAAAAATCCAAAAACTTTGTGTGTGTGTCAATTCATTTTCGAATTGATTATTTTACGTTTTAGTTTCTCCCTCAAGCGGAAAATATGAAAGCTTGGGAAGAACTAAAGAAACTGATTAAAAAAAAAAAAGTAACGGGCTTAAGGGTTAGGGAAAAGTGTAGAATTAGCTGTTATTAGTCCGTTGAGAATGGCTTATCTCATTTAATCGCGACGTTAAACATTGTCACTGGTTTAATGCGCGCATTAGCGGTGGAATAAAGCAGAGAGGGAGAAGCGGGGGTTTTGGGTGTGTGTGTGTGTGTGTGTGTGTGTGTGTGTAGAGAGAGAGAGAGAGAGAGAGAGAGAGAGAGAGGGAGGGAGGGAGGGGGGGGGCGAGAGAGAGAGAGAGAGAGAGAGAGAGAGAGAGAGAGAGAGAGAGTGGGAGAGGGAGAGGCCTATAAAAACACGGGTATGTGGATAAAGAGGCGAACATTGTGGGGTGGGAGGGGGTTGAAAATGTGGGAGCTGAGAGCGGGACTCTGGGGACTGGGAGGCCCCCGGGGTAGGCTAAATATGTAGATGTGGGAGATGTCTCCCGAGTTACTACACCAATACCCGGGGGCTGTCCCAAGCTGCTATCTCCCTACTCCCATACTCCTCACTCAGGCGCATCGGGAAACAAATAGTGGGCCCAAAATATTCGCCGTCTGTTCTTGATGGGAAGTTCCGCCAAGTTAAAGTGTGTTCTGCTCTCTCCCCACCTCCTTTCATCTTGATATCCTTCTTATATACTCATAGAAAAGCTCTTCTGTAAGGAAATACTAGAGTATTAAGGCTAACCGGCCAACAATTTCACTTAATAAATTCCAAAGAAGGAACACGAAGGTCCGTCACGCAGGGGCTGCGTAAACTAAGCAGATTTCCCTCTTGGAGTTTTACAATAGATAAATCTACATACTGGTAACACTTAACACCACCGTGAATATTAAGTGAATAAATACTAACGGGACTGAGATATATATCAGCCAGTTTTAATAACCTCCCGGTGGAAAGCGTCTGAATTGTAAACAAATAGCTCTTCCAATCTCACACCTGAAGTGATAGATAAAAATATTCTTACTAAAATATATCTGAATATAACATTAATTTCATTCAAATTATTAACTATATCTAGTACTGTAATTTATAATGGATCAGAATAATTTTTATCCTAATCACTTATAATCCAAGAAGTTAAGACGGAGGAGGTCGGGATCAACAAAACGTATTCGCATGTATCTCATCCAATAAAGGTCTCTTTACAACAGTGGTATTTAAGTTTCGAATAATGTGGTTTACTTGGAGAGAGAAAAATACGTCCAATTCTTCAAAAATTTGTATTTCTAAGCGCTTTCGAAGACTATTGTCTCCATCTTCAGAGTTACACATGAAAAACAATAACATCAATTAAATCTCTATACATTAACAGGGTCGTTAATAATATTAATAACAATAAATAAAAACACAAAATAAATATCTAACAGAAGTGACCAAATAAATGTACTTAAGTCAAATCCTATAATAAAATACGGAGAGTGAGAGATCTATTGAGGTATAGCAAAAAAATATATTACTGACCTATTTGCATGCGCTCATTGGGAAAGACAGCAAGCGACTGGCTGGCACGCGAGAGATAATATCGAGGTCCAGTACCCCCACCATTGCAGACTTATAACAATCGGTCTTCTTGTTCAAAGAGCGACTACCAATAAGCTTCTTGTTCAACGCAATCTCCAGCCCTTCCAATGAACTTATTTTTTAACCTTTCTTGGCCTTATATAATAAACACACTTCATGGGCTCCTCCGCTATGGCCCTCTTGTTCTTGATGGCAGAAGACTGAGGTTTATTACATAATAGAGTATTGTTTATGTAATATTACTAGATGTGAGGGTTTTCTGAAGGATTAAAACTTGTAATGTTATCCAATTGCAAACGAAATGTTTTCATAAATGTTGTTATTTACGTTTCTTCACTGCCTTGATTATTTGCCGAGATATTTGTTTTTTTTTTAGTTTTCGGCATTCAGTAAACCCACAAATGTTAACAATAAGCTGATATATTATGAAGCACTTTATTTGAAGTTCAAATACCAAATATTGTTCTCATTGAACTTTTAAATTTTGAGGTAAATGCAAATACGTGACTCTCGTAGGAAATATGCTTAGTTTGCGCAGCCCTTTCGTGAAGAACTTTCAATTTATTGTCACACGACATTAAACTTAAATACGGCTTTGGATTAGGAGACAATAATATTAAATTATTTTATTTTTTTCATTTTTTATGAGGAAATCACCTGAAAACCGCAAAAGGTTTAATATTTAGTAATACTGTTTCCAAAACAATATGCACCGAACTAACTGCTTCAGGCCTGTAATTAATACTGTCTGATAAATCCCTTGGAACTTTAATTGTAATAAAAAAATATGTACATACACACCAATGTTATTAGCACATTTCCGTTATTAGCAGATTTCCCTTAAGGGAAATCAGCTGTAGTGGTCGTACTCATGACGCGATTTTCGAAATTTACAAAAAAAAATGATTGAATGAGATAAAAAATATTCTGATTCATTATAATTTACAGTGTTATATGCTAAATTCAGATATTGGTTGGCTGCCCTGTTTGTGTAAGATTCAGACACTTTCCCATGTAGATATTATTAACTTTTAAATTGACTGAAAGACTTCTTATTACCGTTTGTATTTATATGCTTAACATTCACGGTGGTGTTATTAGTGTGTAGATTTATGTGTACTAAACCTTCCCGTGGGAAATATGCTTAATTTTTGCAGACCCTGCGTGACGGACTTTTTTAATTTGTTTTCATAGTTTTTTTTTTTACTTTTGTAGTTGTATTTAAATAATTAGTATCAAATACAATTGTTAGTAGGAGTAGGGCGGTGATGGAAGGTCTAGTTCAGAGGGGGTTGATGCAGAGCGGATGTAATTAACTGTTGAAATTAAGGCCTCCGTAATTTACGAGCTATGAAATGTCTGTAATAAAGTTCATTAGCCAGGGCTGGAGATTAAATTTAAATTGCATTAGGTTTCCCAGAGTGCAGGGGAGGAAGCAGAGTACACAGGGCAGGGGACGAAGCTTACTTTCCCCCGCAGCTAATCATCTTCAGGTATGAGCTGTTGCTAGCCAATTAGTAGACGTCAGCTGGCGCTAATTATGAATAGGACGGGTTATGTATAAGTATAAGTAAGGGAGTGAAAGCTGACAGGCTCAGGGGGATATATGTTATTTCCTGGGATTAGTTTCGACATATATGTTAATTAGATATAGTTTAAATTTAATATGTATTTTTAGCAGATTTCCCTTACTCATGACGCGATTTTCGAAATTTTTCTTCAAATGTCCATGGATGATGACGAAAATGAAGTCCGTTCAAAACTGTATCTCTCTCTCTCTCTCTCTCTCTCTCTCTCTCTCTCTCTCTCTCTCTCTCTCTCTATATATATATATATATATATATATATATATATATATTTGTCTGTTACCGCTCTAGCGGTCGCAATTATTGTTTAATCGTTACCAAACTCGATATTTAGTCATTTTATGTAATAAGAAAGATCACGTTCGTTAACGGCTGAAATCGGACCAGGAGGAAGGGGTGTTTAGATGGGGGATTTTTGAAAATTTGAAATATCTCCTTTACTATAAGATGGATCAAAATATTTTATAGAACCGATCTAATTGCAAATTAAATTTACTATAAATATTGTTATATACATTTATTCTCTACCACGAAAATTAACCGTGATATTTGTATTTTATTAAATGTGGGCCGATAACGGATGAGTGAGTTTCCCGCCAAAAGCTAGTTCGACCGTAACTGCTCGGCTCTCGTATGGAGATTTCTCTATTGTATAACTTCAAGTGGCCAATCTGCTTTGTTTACGCAGCCCCTGCGTGGCGGACTTTGGTTTTATTAGCAGATGTTCATTATTGAAAATTAGCTATTGAGGTTGACGTCAGAATGGGATTTTCAAAAAATGTCTTCAAATTTCCATTGATCCTACCTAGGAGATGACGTAAATGAGGTCCTATCAAAATTTTATATATATATATATATATATATATATATATATATATATATATATATATATATATATATATCTGTTAATGCTCAAGCGGTCGCAAGTTTTGTCTGATAAATACTAAACTCGTTATTTAAACGATTTATGTAAAATTGAATGTGAAATTAGTTAAATGCTAAAATAGGACAAGAGGGAGGATGTGAATTTCGAAAATTCAGCTTTCGGCCTTCAGTAAACCCCCTACTCCTGCTCATGTCATATAAAAAATAAGCCGTCGTATCAGAAGTACTTTATTTGAAGCATAAATACCAAATATTTTTCTCATTGAACATTTACTTTTTGAGATAAATACAAATACGTGACGAACATGGGTTCACGAAGATAGTGAAATAGCTCTTATAAAAGATACAACAAACACCATAATAGGATGTGTGCAATTTCTCATAGAAACATAATTCGAATACTAATATATAGGAGTAACATCTTATTTATTTTTTTCATAAAACCATTTAAGTCTAATGTTTATGTATTGTTTAATGACTAAGTATATTTAATGTTTGTTTATCGTGTTTAATTTTTTTTGTTGGTACAGCATTTTGTTAATTTTATATAATATTTTAGTTTTTTACACTGTTGAATTTTGAGCCAAATCGCCTAGATGCGGGTGTTCTTGTATAAATAAATAAATAATCAAATAAAATAATTTTATTATATCAGTCAAAGGAGTTCATCACTCAAATAGAAATGCTTCCCTAAAAGTTTTTATTTCCTCAGAATGATGGAGCGGACTGGAATAAACGCCTGTAAACGGACAATAATATTCGGACAAATAGTGACATTAATTGAATCTCCGGGCCGCCAGATTGTGTTACTGTAGGCAGACATAAACTTTTTTCTAATCGGAATTTTCAGAGCCCCCCCCCCCTTCCCGTCAGATAGTAGGGCCCAGGTGTGGGCAATAACTGTGAGGGGGCGAGTAGGGGGGGGGGTTAGAGCAAGAGAAATAATCAAATTTATCGGGGCCAGTTCTGAGCGCTAATTGGACCGCTCTAGATTTATCCGCTCTGCTCCGTCCACCTCACCTTTCTCTAAGATAAATAAATTATAGGGGATGAGGAATTATTGGCCGCTTCCAACCCAATGCTTACATCAATGCCTCTCTTATATTCCCATAAACTTTTTGAATGGCTATTTTTTTAGTATTTATTTATGGACATCACATCGAAGGTGATTTGCCCTTTAAAGAGTTAAAAATTATACAACGTCAAATAACAAAAGTAAAAGCCATGAATAAACATTTAATAAATGAGCATAGTACTAAATTAAAAAAAGTCCGTCACGCTGGGGCTGCGTAAACTAAGCAGATTTCCCCGGTGAAGTTTTACAATAGAGAAATCTGCATACTGGTAACACAATACCACCGTGATTAGACAATGAGAAATCATTCAGTTAATTAAAATAAATTCCCAACTGAAACGGCTTCTGAATTGTAAGAATAATTTATATTTTAATAACTCAAATTTTAGTAGTCCAAGAACTAAAGAAGGGGGGGGAATGAACAGAACGTATTTGCATAAATCTCACAAAGTAACGAAGGTAAGGTAAGGTTAGAAACGACAGGTTAGAAGAAGCTTCCGCTTGAGTCGAGAAATGATGAAGATGGCCGACGTAATCCAAAGTATACCCGACAACAGACTTCATAAAAATGCAAATATGTCGGTTAATATTCAAGATAGAGAATAAATGTATAAAACAATATTTATAGTAAATTTAATTTGCAATAAGATTAGTTCTATACAATTTTTCGATCCGATGCATAATAACGGAGATATTTTGAATTTTCGAAAATCCCCCCTCTAATCCCCTCCTCCCTCTGGTCCGATTTTAGCCATTAACGAACTTGATCTGTCTTTTTACATAAAACGGTTAAATATCGAAATTCATAACGATCAAACAAAAATTGCGACCACTAGAGCGTTAACAGACAAATATATATATATATATATATATAAATATATATAATTTTGAACTGACCTCATTTTCGTCATCTCTTGGTTAGGATCGATGGACATTTGAAGAAATTTTTCGAAAATCGCGTCATGAGTACGACCTCAATAGCTGATTTCCCTTAAGGGAAATCTGCTAAAATATTGCCGATGAGTTTAGTTATGAATGATTATAGGAATTTAATGACTGAAAATGGTACTTTTGCTATTGATTGTTGTAGTGTGTTCCTTGAGGATAGCTGTTGGCTTATATATTGTTACGTTTATTACAAAAATAATAAACGTTCATATTAGGGTTCTTTTGGATTTCAAAATTAAAAACACAAACATTAACGTTTCACAATTCATTTGAAGATCACTACTCACTTCGTAAATTATCCTTCACTACTAACCACGATATTATGCACTGTTAACGTCAAGTTCTAATCGCTCAGCTCAATAACTCACGATCACGCGAATCACTGTTCTTTACAAAACACGGCACTGCACTGATCTCCACAAAACACTGCACTGCACCGAAACTAAAAAGCACTACTCACTAAAAGCTGCACTGGTCCAGACTTTCCGCGCCTAGAAAATTCTAGACTTGACCCTGGCGCCGAAGCTCCCCATAAAGGACACCTTCATTTTCTTCGTACTTCTTAAACTCGTGATTAACTGTGCGTAATTTTCAAGTATGTCATTTTCTCAAGGATATAAACATTTCCATACATACACGAACATGTAAGTGTCAATTAATGCACATGATTATAGTTGTACACCACTGAACTAATTTGTACATTAAATTTTAGAATATGTTGTCAATGTATATATGCCTACCTGCCGATGGTTCTTGAAAGTCTTAGGGGAAGTCCTGGTGTTGTCGTTTAAGGCATTCTGTCAGTATATGACTTATCGTCAAGAGAATGTTATAAGTTGAGCAAGTAAGTCTGTCCTTGTCATTATATAAGAGTGTGTTAATTTGGTGTGGCCTATTCTAAAAAAAAATATCTTTAAAAAGTCTTGGAAATGTCTCACTCTTAGGCTTAGTCGATGTTTTTCCCTGGTTTCTGTTACTATGAATTATGTGAAAGGCCTTGAAGCGTTTTAAGTTGACGCTGGCGTAAAACAACTACTTTTTTTACTAATCTTTAATTGCAAAATGACAGCTATAAGGACTACTAAAATTTCTCCTAAGTCTTTTCCGGTTGTGCTCAAGGCTCGATTTTTGGACAATTTCTTCAAATGTTCATGGAACGTGCTGAGAAAATGAGATCTGTTCAAGACTATTACAATTGTCTATTGAAGCTGTAGCAGTCACAATTTCGAGAATTACTATCTCGATCCTTAACCGTTTTATGTCTAGTTTGTTAATGGCTGAAATAGGACCAGCGACAGGGGTGAATGGCAGGGGGATTTCAAAATATCTCCCTCGGAAAATTATATAGAACCAATCATATGACAAATTGTCTATAAACCTAGTTTCATACTTACAATTAGATATTTCCTGATTCTTGAATATTTAACGACATAATTGCATGTTTTAATAGACAGCCATAAATAAACCACATCATGAAAAAACTACACCGCTCATATTGCTCAGCTATCATATAGCTCAAATTAATAAGCTGATATATCACGAATCACCTATTCGAAACTGAAATACCAAATATTATTCTCATTGAACTTTTACTGCATGAGAAATATACAAATATTTTCAGTGTGGGGTTATCATTTATGACTTGAAGATGTAAGCTACATGATTTTTATTTGATCATCACCGCACTAGTCATGAAACCATTCAATGGAAAACGAGAGTTTATATTAAATAATAATTGAAATCTCTCTTGGAGGAATAATGGAAACTTCCTATTATCTCTGTTACTATGTGTCAGATCGAAACATTTCATAAAACGAATGTTGTTGACATTTTAATTTTCTACAAATATTGTTCTATACATGTTTCATACATCTCGTATATTAACAAATATATTTGTATTTTTTGTATTATCAGTATTTTGCAAGCACTGATGTCCAGTTTACATTTTAATTCCTGTTTCCATAGGATTATTACTCTTACTTAAGGAAATCAGCTTAGTTTACGCAGCCCCTACGTACATTTTACTTACGCAGACACACACATTCAAGCATGGATCTATTCTTATACAGCTGAGATTAGGGTTGAAATTTATTTGTAAACTATATGTATAGTTTTATGTGAGTTTAGGCTAGTATTTAGGCATGTAGGCTAGTTAGTTAGGCTCTTGCTGCCACTTCTTTGAACAGAGGCAAAAGAGTCGCAGCTGCGGGTTCCCCTAGGACTTTTCGGAATTATACTAAATCTCCCAAATGTTGCACTTTTATGCTTAGCCGTGCTCGGTGAGTTAGGCTAAGTTATCTGTCCCAATTAATCTATTCAAAATTTTATATCTCTTGATAAATGGAGACCGCTGGTATGGGGAAACCCAAAGGTGCAGCAGGGGCAGAGGTGGGGGGGGGGAGAATCTATTCTTATAAGAGCGATTGTTATATATACTGCATAGAGGTATATATGTATTTGGTGTGGTAAAGAGAATAGTTATTTATTATACAAGTGAGGAAAGTAGATCATTTTACAACTCGAGTGAAACGTTTACCCACACGAGCGAAGCGAGTGTGGTAATTTCACGAGAGTTGTAAATTCTACATTCGTCACGTGTGTAATATTAAATTTTTTCTGTAATCGTGTAATACATGATCAGATCTAACCAGAATATGAACAAAATTAGGATATTGTGAAGATTATGGTATGTTGTTGGTAGGTTATAAGCATGGTTGTGAAAGGTTATAAGCATAGTTATAAAACAACTAGTGATGATTGTGAAGTAGTGCAGTTATAAAAAAGTGCAGGTTATAAACAAGGAAGGTAATTATTATTATATTTAAATTTTAAAATATATTGATTATTTCCACCAATAATTCATTCACATTTCAATTTATTTTGTTAAAATAAATTCTTACAATGTTAAGAAACATTCAAAAGCATTTAATTTCCAACTTCAAATTATTTTTTAATTTATACTTATTACCTACTAATTAAGAAGGCAATTCACTTTCTTCACTTGTGAAGAAAGTGATTACTTTCTTCACTCTATTGCAAAATGTTTCACTTTCTTCACTCATTTCAGTTTAGTAATGTTACCATTATTCAACGATTACAGAAAAAATAAATATTATTGTGCTTACGTAGATATCTGTGGTTTATTTAAAAATGAAATGAAGGCTGATTTTGAGTTTTTATTTTATAAGAGCGTTCACAATCTTTATTTATACCATTGATCGTTCTTCGGGTACAATAAATAAATTGATTAGTGAAAGTGGCGAAGAACAGGTTCTTCTCCATCAACGCTCGGCGTAAAGTTGTAATGAAGTACCTAATTGTCTGTAGATTGATTGGAATGTGTGAAGTTGAATTAGGGTAGACTTGACACACACGCCCCCCGGGAAGTAGACTACGCAAGGCCTAAGTCTCTCTCTGAGTTTCTCTGACTTAGACTCGGGGGGTTTTAGACAGGGAACTTTTCAAGTGGATTGGAACTTTGGGACGAGCTAGCAGTAAATTGGGGGAATGGAGGTAGAGGTCCTGGCTGCTTTGGGGTCTCACGACTAAAAACTCTGAATCAGTTCATTCGTTCCTTTTCGTCTGAGTAGTTCTTTTTATAAGTCGTTCGAATCAGGTCTCCATAGTTTTGGAATATTGTGTTGTTGTTTGGTATATATATTTATCAAAGAAGCAAATAAAGTCTCTACACATTTGTACACATCTTGGATGAAGGATGGTTATTGAGTACTTTTTTTAATTACATTGTTAACTAACATATTGTCATACATGGATCTCCGTCATGTAGGGGCTTCGTAAACTAAGCAGGCTTCCGACGTGTTAATATAGCACAGTTGTGAACTAATTTCTCCACATATTCTCTACTTCTACATACAATAACAGCGATATCCTCCCCATTTCGGGTCAAATTTCATCCATTAACTATTATGGCCTTTATTTATTAATAAAACCATTAAATATCGAGTATGGTGTAGAATAAATAGACATTTTCGAGTTGAGAACGTAAAATCATAATTGATGACTCATCACAATAAATTTGCCTGGATTTCGCATAATAAAGGTCTCTTGAAAACAATATTTGGTATTTAAGCTTACAATAAAGTGGTTCGTGATGTAACAGCGTATTGCTATTATGATATGAATAGGAGTGCGGTTTACTGAAGGCTAAAAACTAAAAATACAAATATTTCGGTTAATATTCATAATAGACAAAATATTTACATAGCAATATTTGTGGCAGTTTAATTTCCAATCAGATTAATTATTTCCGCGTTTTTGATCAGACGTTTAAAACATTGGAAATATTTCGAATTTTCGAAATCCTCCACCTTACCTTCCAAGGTTCGATTTCATCCGTTAGGGAACTTGATCTTCATCTTTACATAAAACGTTGAAATATCGAGTTTGGTAGCTATCAGATAAAAATTGATACTGCTAGAGAGTTAAAAGATACATATATAATTTTGAACCTACGCCATTTTCGTCATCTTATTGAAAGGTCGATAGACATTTGATGAAGTCTTCAGAAAACACGATACTATCCTAGGGCGATATAAATCATTTGGATGCATTCCAGTTGTACCGTGCGTCTTAGTATTCGTAATATAGATTCTTGCGGATATACGCAAGAAATTAAAGAACTATTTAACTGAACGAATCAGAACAAATTATGTCTTAGTAGTGTGTCTTTTAACAAAAAATGTTTGTCAACGCACTTATCAGTTTGCAATCATCTGTTGATCAGTAACTAATTTGACCTTAAATTTTTTAGTGATTGTTATAAAGAAACAGAGTGATTTAATTAACAAATAAATTAATTTTAAAATTAAAAAACTAAGGCTATTTGTATTTGAACTTTGCTCAGTAGAAAGCTTAGAGATTCGTGGACTATTTGTTGTCCTGTGCTGTTGAAATAGGCGAGCATTAACACAAAAGTAGTTGTATATATCTGAATATTCGTAATTGGCAAACTATCAGATTTATTGGAGCAGATCTCCACTGCTAATTGGGGTCTCTAGCTCTTCCAGCAATTTGTATTAGTTAGGGCTAAATCCCAGTTCTGGGTATTGTTTGTGCCTTTTGGTTTCGGCGGATTTCTCTTCAGGGAAATCAGCTATTTATGTGCTACTACTACTGCTACTATTCATGGAATTTTTCTTCAAATGTTCATCCAACCTATTACCTAGATAAAAAGATGTGTGCGCTCTTATTATTAGCAGATTCAATAAGATTGGAAGGTGGATTCCCCTACAGAGATATCATCTGTTCAGGTTGTTCTTATAAAGCGGTTTTCGATAGGTTTCCATCCATCTACCTAGATGGCGAAGATTAGGTCCAACCAAAATTATATATGTTTATCATAAAGTCCATTATCAAAGTTCTAACTACTCCCGAAGATGAGGTCAAAAGATATCCTTGAGTACACTCTGCTGTTTGCAAATGTTGATAATAGGATTCTTCAACATTTCGAAATTTTTCACACGCACTTCACAATCTGCGCCTAAAATATGGATTAAAAGTCGCTCCAACTTAAAAGAATATGAATAATTAGATTAGGGTGGGGTTGTCATTGGGAAGAAACAATATAGCTGGAATAAACTTGTTCTGGGCTACCGAAAAGATAATATGCACAATTTAAACATATTTCTCAAACCGTTACCTCTGTCTCAAGAAGGTTTTTAGCAGGTATCCCTTAACGGAAATCAGCTACTGAGGTTGTGCTCAGGACGCGATTTTCGAAATATTTCCGTCAATAGCACCTAGAAGATTACCTTAAGGGAAATCTGCTATCGAGGTCGTACGCATATGTCCGAAAAATAGCCATCGACCCTACCCAGGAGGTGACGAAAATGAGGTCCGTTCACCTCTGTGTGTGTGTTGTGTGTATTTCTCTGTTCACACTTTAGTGTTCCCACTTTTTGTTTGTTCCTTACCAAACTCAATATTTAAACGTTTTTTCCATGACGAAAGATCAAATTGGGTTATGGCTGAAACTCGACCAGTTAGAGGGGGGATTTCGAAAATTTTTAGTATCATTGTTATTATAATTCGGATCGAACAATTATATAGACAAAATCTTATTGCTAATATAGTGTTCTATAAATTTTATTCCATACATATTTTGTGCTTCATGATTATTGACTGAGGTATTCGGATTTTATTGTTTACGGCTTTGAGCATACCCCCACTCCTACTTACGTCAGAAAACAATACTTTGTTATACCATGAAACACTTCATGCCAAGCTTAAATACCAAAAATTATTTTCATGAGACCTTTATTATACGAGATACACGTAAATGCGTTCTGTCGACACTCGCCCCGTCCGGTCTTTTGTTCTGGGATTACTAAAATTTGAGTGATTGAAATAAAAATCATTCTGATTCTTTATAAATTACAGTACTTGATATAGTAAGTAGTTTTCAATAAAATTAATATGTTGTATTCAGATATATTTCAGTAATTGTTTTTCGTTCTCGTTTAGAATGTTTACTAGCTATCTGTTCATGCCTGAGAGGTTGACTGACCTGTTTGTTTATAACTCAGACGCTTACTGTAGTGGAAATTATTAAAATGTAAGTTGACTGAAAGATTTGTTATTACAGTTTGTATTTATTCACTTAATAATGTTTACGGTGGTGTTGTGTTACCAGTATGTAAATTTATCTATTGTAAACAATGGGAAATTTGTTAAATTTACGCAGCCCTTGTGTTACAGACTCTTAATAAAATAGTAGAACAGTTGTTTTTTTTCGCTTGCCTTTTACAAGAAATACTGTGCCTTCAGAGTGAATAGAAGGTATATACTAATGGTGAGAGCTGGGATGTTGGGTTGTGGGATTACTAGACTAGCTTTATTTCGGCCTATTGCCCTAAGCTTGCCTAACTCACACCGCTTCTACAGCCTCTATTAGCTAAATGGCCTCTACTTTAATAGCTACTCATATACTTCCTGCTTAATTCCAAAGTATTAATAGCATCGCCAATTAAAAGGGATAAAGGCAACACAGCCATTAATGCTTTGAACGCGTTTCCCATAGCTCTGTTTATTTCACCAATGGGGATTCCCATGCTAAAGATCATGAGAGAACGTTTTAAAGCACCAAACACTTTGATAATAAATCTCAGAAATATTAACCGATCTAATTCTTCAGTTAGGGGCTCAGGTTAGCCATGTGAGTTAAAGCGTTGCCTTTAATCTCACATGGTAATCCTAGAGTGGCAGGTTCCTGGGCAGAGGAATTTATTTAGTGACGGAATTCATTAAATAAAATCCTTAGTCCCACGCTGGCTAGAAAAGAGTGGTAACCTGTAGATAACCCGTCCCAATTAGCCTTAGTTGCAAAACGTGAACGTTAATAAATAATAATAATTCTTTAGTTGATATGAATGTTGCATACGTTTGAATATTTGTTAACCCAACAAGCGCACATTTATCTTGTTTGTCTCAAGTGAGGAGAAAAAAAAAGAAAGTCCGTCACGTAGGGGCTGCGAAAACTAAGCAGATTTCCCACGTGAAGGTTTACGATAGATAAATCTAAACACTGGAAACACCACCGTGAATATTAAGTTAATAAATACAAACGGTAATAAGAAATCTTTCAGTCAATTTACAAGTTTATAATCTCTACAATGGAAAGCGTCTAAAAATGTAAACAAACAGGTCTCTCAGAGCTGAATAAATAGAAAGAAATATACTATAGCATAAATAAAAACATTTACTGAAATAGTTCTGAACATAATATATTAATTTTATTGAAACTATTTACTATAGCTAGTGCTGTAATTTATAATGAATTAGAATAATTTTTATCTTAATCATTCAAATTTTAGTAATCCAAGAACAACAGAAGTGGGGAGGGGGGGGGGGTCAACAGAACGTATTTGCATATATCTCACAAACTAAACATGAGTAGGAGTGGCGGTTTACTGAAAGTGGGTAAGTATACAATCCCAATAATTCGGTAATATTCGTGAAACAGAAAATGTGTATGGAAAATTTTTTATAAATAATTCGATTTGAAATAAGTTTGGTTGTAAGCAATGTTTCAATCCGACGTATAGTAACGGAGATGTTTCGAATTTTCGAAAATCCCTCTTCCACTGGAGCGACTTCTACCATTAACGAAAAAGATAAAATTACGACCGCTAGAGCGTAAACTATATATAATTCTGACCTAATTCTCGTCATCTTCTAGGCAGGATGGATGCACATGGGAATAAATGTTTCGAAAATCGCGTCATGAGTCAATAACTCAATTGACGTCAAGGACTCAATAGTTGATCTCCCTTATGGAAAATCTGCTACAATGATTGGAGAATAATGTGTCCCTGAACTCCTGGCTTCGAAAGAATAGTGACATTTGAAGTGGATTAGCTGGGTTGTCCCCGTCGAGCAATATCATTTTGTAAAACGATATAAATGAATGAATGATTGCTCCGCTGAGAAAAATGATCAAACTTGGCCCACCGACGGAGAACAAAACTGTGTTCAAGAAAGAGTTTGATGGACCATACAATTTTTTGAAATACTGAAAACATATAACATTAATATGTGAATACCGATCTTCATTGATACCGAATGAAAATCTGAATTTAAGTTTGAAAAGCAGGACACGAAGAGCGTTAATCAAATACATTGTGTAGGGATGATGGGGTCTTGCTCTGAAATTTTTCAATGCGATCTCGTATTTCCTAAAACCAGTCTTGGAAAAAAAATGGTAATAAGTAGATTATTGAATGCTACTTATAATAATATTACGAAAACTGCGTACATAGAAAATTACGTGAGTTATCCACACATTTATGAAGTACGACGTAAATGAAGGTAAGCGGCCGATGGCGCTAGGAATGTTCTAGGTGACTCCAGTCTCAACCTTGGTCCTTTGAACTCGCCGACCGTCTATAAAAGCGGCCAGCTCGCCCAAAAGTTCTCATTTACCTTACTAGTGAATAAGAGTTCGTTCAGTGCAGCTTAAGTAAATAGTGCATTTTAGTTTCTGTGCGGTACAATGTTTTGCCAAGATCAGTGCAGAGCCGTGTTTATGGGAACAATAGTGCGGTGCCGTATTTCTGTGAACATCAGTGCAGAAACTTATTTTTGCGAAGGTGCTTGCGGTATACAATAAGAAGTGAAGTTATCAGTGTATATTGTGAGTAGTAGTTAGTAATAATTTACCAAGTGTGTAGTGCATTGTTAAATGAATTTCTTCTGTAATAAAAACGCTAAATTTGTGTGTGTTTAATTTTGCAATCCAAAAGAACTCAAATAATCAAAGTTTATTGTTATTTTTGTAATAAATGTAACCAAAAAATAGGAAATGATGAGCTTAATACTTGATGGCGTACATAATAGAAATGACTTAAATGAGTATTAAGTGATTTAATAGTACTTGAAGGCGATTCTTAATGAGTTTATTTTGTGGCAAGGTATTGACTGAAGGTTTTTGGCTATAAATACAAGAGACTGGCTTGAAGAATTAAAGGCGACCCCAAGCTGAGAGCTCTCTTAGTGCTTTTTGAGGCCTTTCTCTGGGGCTAAGTTACTTATTCAATGGCCCATCAGCAGTTTTCAGCTTTCAGGCCCATTGTATTTTCTACCATTGTTCTCGTCCCTTTAATTTTAAACGAATTATTGTAATTTCGACAGGTTTTTATGCTTCAAAGTAAATATAACACTTTCCGTTCGTATCGAGTTTTCGTTTTCTCAGAAAGGATTTAAGTGAGATGCTTTCCAGCAGCTTTAATTTTTTTTTTTTTAATAATCATTTCTCGTGTGTCATTTTCCTTTCATTCTTCTTATGTGTTATTCTCATTATTCCGTGTGAGATTAAATAATGAATAAATAAACGTAAATTTTAGCCAAATAAAAGATACATTCTAGTAAGAAACGAAATTATTCAATAATTTAATCTTAGATGCTAGTGTTTTTTTTTTACTTGACAGAAAATAATTTTATATATTAGTTTGGTATATTTTTTTTAAAATTATTTATTAGGAAACGGCAGGGGGGTTGTACATTACTCGTAATTACAGTTTCAATATATTTTACGTTAAAAATGTCAACTTTCTAACACGAATGATAAGTAAGGGAAAAACGGAATGAACAAATCTTAGTTTGGCCAAAAGGAGATGTACGCAAAGTACCTGAAGTTGCTGTCTTTTAGAATATACTATGAAGTGTAATGATGCTGCTTCAATATAAAATTGTTGTTTGTAAGTTATTTCCCATTCAAAAACTATCCTCCCATTCCTTGAAACTGATTGGACAACCTGATTCATATATACACTCAACCGCAAAAAAAAACCGGACAGTTCATTTTTGTCGTATTAAAAGCTAATTTTCAGCAATTTTCTTTATGTGGGTATTCTAGTTATTACAGAGAATTTAGAGTCTAAGTCCATTGAACTAATCCCTTCAGGATTAGTAAACAATTAGATAAAACTCAGATTAGATTTATTTGTCGTGAAGTTGATCTATTCTAAACTATAAGTAGTTTTTCGCACATTTAAACATCTTTAATTATTAACCAAGCATTTTCTTTAATTAATGTTTTATTTTTATTTCGGTCCAGAATAATGGGTCTTTCAAACTTAGATGGAAGGCCGGAGCTTACGTTACATTGCCGAAACGCTTGGGGTAGCGAAGTCTACCATTCACTGTAATAAAAATGAAGAATAATTTTTTTTTTAAATGTGTTAATTTATCTTTTTCTTTTTTTTTATTTTGTATTTTTGTGTAAATAATCAATAAAAATTATTCACTTTTGGCAGATTTTGTTTAAATAACCTATAGATTAACTTAATTAATTAATTATTTTAATTAAAAAGATTAATATACATATGAACTCTCAAGATCCAAATACGCTATAAACTGAAATATACTCAATAAACCTCTACTAAAAGAATATATTATAGTTATGTTTGATATTTGTAGGTTGTTTAAGTAGATTTTTCACAACGATTTCTTCCCATTCTCTATGGATGATTGAATAAGCGGATTTGAATATGTGTACTGGCCCGATCGCAATAAACTGTAATATAACGCTATAAACTGTAGTATAAATTCAACACTGCTACTAATGGAATATATTATAATTATCATTGTTGTTTGTAAGTCATTCCAGTTGACGTTTCCGTGATCTTTTATTCCTATTCTCTGTAGCTGATTAAACAACCGGAGTCACTTCAATGTACTCCCAGATCCAAATACGCTATAATGTTACACACAACCTATAAACCTATAATACAGCAATATACACATAAACTACGATTATTACTATTTATTAAAGTCCACTTTTGGCAAACTTAATATAAACGTTAACTACTAAAGGAATATATAATTGTTGTTTGTAAGTTATTTCAGTAGATTTTTCAGGTATGCTTCCTTTTTATTCTCTGTAGGCGATTGAATGACTGGATTCTTAAGTATATACCCTTCAGATCCAAATACGCTATAAAGTGTGATATAAACATAAAGTAAGGAATTTATTATAGTTGTTATAATTGTTCATAAGTTATATAAGTATATTCTTCCCCAATTCTTTCTTCCCATTCGCTTATGCCCAATGGACAACCGGATTCATGGATATGTACACGCCCTGTCTCAATATAGGTATAATTCGTAATATAAACTTAACATCCCTACTAATGGAATATATTATAGTTGTTTGTAAGTTATTTCACTTGATGTTTCCGCAATGTTTTCTTCCAATTCTCTATATAGCCGATTGAATAAGCGGATTCAAATGTATGTACTGGCCCGATCCCAATAGGCGATCCAAGATCTAAAGATGGGGGTATTTTAGAGGAAGTAGTTTGGAAGGTGTCCAAGTGGAAAAGCGACCGGGCCAGGGCTTATCTGGAGGTAATCCTTGAATCTGATCCTGCCTATAAAGCCAGGGAGATACCGGCGAATGGTAAGTGCAGCATTTGAAGGGGGAACACTGAGGGAAGGGGGGATTATTGAGGGGCTTATCTTGCACTCATTGCACCCCGCTGAGGGGAGCAAAGACGATTTAAGGAGACGTATAAAAAAGCCCTGCCTTTAAAAACTCCCTCCGCTTTTTATTATGAGCTATAATCTTAGAATTAAAATTGAACAGGTGTGAGCATCTAGGCATAACTTTGATAATGTTTCTTTGCCAAACATTTTTATCAACTCAGTCATGCAGGGGCTGCGTCAAATAATCAGATTTCCCATCCACTGGAATAAGACACGCTTATGATCCCATCTCACCATCTATCCCTATTTCTCCATCAGTGAGAAGCCTGGAGTTCGTTAATGGGCTAAATCGAATACGAGGGGTAGGGGGGGATTTAGAGGAGAGGATTTTCTAAAATTCGAATTATATCCGTTACTACACGTTGGACCGAAAACTTTTATGGAACAAATCGTATTAACATTAAATTTACTAGAAATATTGTTATATACATTTATTCTCTATTTTGAATATTAACTGAGGTATTTGCACTTTTATTAAGTATGTGGGGATAAAGGGCGAGATGAGATCATCTATGTTCGGTATTGTTCGTGAGATACCGCCGAAAATAGGTTCGGCTGTTTCTGCAACTTTTCGGTTCTCGTGAAATTGGTTTAGAGATTCTTGAAAGATTTTACTTTGTGAGATACATGCAAACACGTTCGGTTAATCCCCCCCATTTTTAGTTCTTGGACTACTAAAATTTGTGTTATTAAAATATAAATTATTCTGATTCATTATAAATTGCAGTACTGGGTTTAGTAAATAGTTTACAATAAAGTTAATTTGTTATATTCAGATATATATCAGTAATTGGTTTTCTATCTGTTCAGCTGTGAGTGGTGGTCAGACCTATTTGTTTACAATTCAGAAGCCGTTTCCCTTAGAGCTTATTAAAATTAACTAAAAGATTTCTCATTACCGTTTGTATTTACTCACGGTGGTGAAGTGTTGGAGATTTCTCTATTTTTAAAGTTCACGAGGGAAATCTGCTCAGTTTACGATATTTTATTGTTTTGAAAGATGCTTAGTCATAAATTTCAAAATGAGGAAAAATCCTTCCTCCATATTAAAAACTTGTTTTTATATAGTTTGATTATCGGAAGATGTATTTAATTGAATGAAATCGGCACAAATAATATCCACATTCAAGAATTGGTTTCTTAAAAATTAGTAACACCTTAATTTTATTTGGTTGAAACGGTTTCTGGAATAGAACTGATTTATTCTATTACTTGGTACCAAGCTTAACAAATTTGAATTTGCCGATGATGTGGTTCTGTTTTCCACTAGTGCCGAGGAACTGTCAGGAATGATAGAGGAACTATTCAGAGAATGTCAAGCAGTCGGCCTAGAACCAAACTACTCTAAGACAAAAATCATGACTAACAGTATACAAGAAAAAATAATCAACAATAACACTTTATGTTATGTTGATGATTACATATACTTAGGCCAGGTTATATCCTTTAAAGATAGCAGGAATAAGGAAATCCAGAGAAGACTCTCACTTGGATGGAAAAAGTACTGGAGCCTCAACTTTATGTTGGAACGAAAATACGAAATGCACCTTAAAAACTAATCTTTGACAGCTGTGTGTTGCCAGTAGTTACCTACGGGTCTCAGACTTGGTCCCTCACCAATGCTCAGGCTAACAAAGTGAGCGTCTGGCAACGTGCAGCTGAAAGAAGTGTGCTTCATATAAAGAAAAAGGATAAGGTGAGGTGCACGGAAATAAGAAGACAAACAAACTTCAGGGATGTCAACTTATTCTCCCAAATGCTAAAATGGAAGTGGGCTGGACACTTAATGCTCTGCAGGGTTGAGAGATGGTCACGAAGACTCACAGACTGGACGCCATATAACTGGAGAAGAAGTAGAGACAGCCAACAAGATGGAGAGATGTGATCAAAAATACCGTCGGCCCCAACTGGGCGAGGTTAGCCCAAGACAAAGAAAAGTCCGACACGCAGGGGCTGCGTAAACTAAGCAGATTTCCCACGTGAAGTTTTACAATAGAGAAATTTCACGAGAGTCGAGCAGTTAAGGAAATGGCCGAACTAGCTTTTGGCGGGTAAGTCACCCGTCCGTTAGCCGCCCAGATTTAATAAAAATGCAAATATCTCGGTTATTATTCAAGATAGAGAATAAATGTATATAACAATATTTATAGTAAATTTAATTTGCAATAAGATTGATTCTGTAGAATGTTTCGATCCGACGTATAGTAACGGAGATATTTCGAATGATCGAAAATCCTCCCCTCTAAATCCCCTCCCTCCCACTGGGCCGATTTCAGCAGTTAACTTGATCTTTCTTTTTACATAAAACGACTAAATATCGAGTTTGGTAACGATCAAACAAAAATTGCGACCGCTAGAGCGGTAACAGACAAATATATATATATATATATATATATATATATATATATATATATATATATATATACTGTTTTGAACGGACCTCATTTTCGTCATCAACTAGGTAGGATCGATGGACATTTGAAGAAAAATATCGAAAATTCTCAACCTCAATAGCTGATTTCCCTGAAGGGAAATATGCTAAAAAATGGCACTCTCTAATGCCCAACTCCACTTCCCAATAGAGTTGGTCACTCCGGGAAGTTAGACCGTACTCCCTTCGGGGAAGGCCTATAAAGAGTAAAACATAAGTTGTTTTATAAATTTAAAGTATGTAAGTAATATTGTTTATTAGTGTATTTGTATTTTGTACCTTATAATCATGTATATATTAATTTTGTTAACTATTATTTTTTACATTACTCTTTATAATAAAGGCTAAATTCATTCATTCTATTACTATGGATACATACCTTTTGACCCTATTACACAGGTAGGAGTGTGTCAGTCATAAAAAAACATCATGCTATGAATAATTGATTACATTATTCCATTACAATATTTTAGAATTTTAAACACCACTTTTCCCCACCTAGCTTGTATTAATCTAAAAACTATTCACTAGTTCGATTTCAGCCATTTACATTTTTAAATTTATCCTCCACTAAAATGTTGGTCTTTTCTTCACCACATCTTGCATTTTGAGTCACCTCCCGAACTCACGAATCTTTCAAAGGCTAAATATTTCACTTGCAAAAATACCTTTCAAGTCAAATCCCTTGTTAAAGGGAGCACAATCAATTTAAGAGCGGCAACCTGGGCCGAGAGCAGGTAGGGGAAACTTTCCCGAATGGCATAAGAAATGAGTTTCGTCGAAAAGAAAAGCAAAGTGAGAAAAACACTTTTAACGAAGGTCCTTCCTGATAAATTCCTCCGATAAAAACTTTGTATTTATGTGATTGCATTTGCAAACAGCTCCTGAAACCCGGGAGATAGCACATTTAAAGAGCAGCAAGTTAGTACTTCCTTCTCCAACTCACCGTTCTCTTCCATTTCGTGGTTAGGGGAGAGAAGAATTCTCTTTCATCCCTTTTCCTAACCGCTTATAATCTCTTCTCTTTTTATTTGGAAGTTTTTTTATTATTACTATGATCTTCAATACTCTCTTAAAAAAAAAAAAAGTATACTAAAACCTGACGAAGGAGAGATTAATGAATTTAAACTCTCACATAATTTTATATAGCCTGTTCAATGCTACTAACTCTACTTCATCTTTAATTAATTTTTATCATTCTCGACAGGAAAAAAAATATTGGAAAATGTTTTATCCTGAGAATTAGGTTTTACTTAATTGGTTAAAAACGAAAGATATTACTTTCTGCAGTTAGTAATAAACACAAAAAAACTGATTCAGACTTTACTCTTTTTATGTTAATTAAAATATAGGTATTTATTTTCAATTGCCTGTTAGTTTGGAACATAAAAAAGTCCGTCACGCAGGGGCTACGTAAACTAAGCAGATTTCCCTCGTGAAGTTCAGTAATAGATAAATATACATACTGGTAACACAACAACACCGTGAATAAATACAAACGGCAATAAGAAATGTTTCATCCAATTTCAATAACCTGCCGACAGGAAGAGTTAGGTTAGAAATGTAAACAAACTGGTCGGCCAGCCTCACACAGGAAAGAAAAAAAATTACTTAAATATATCAGAATATAAAAAATTAATTTTATTGAGAAATATTTACTATATCTAGTACTTTAATTAATAATAAGTCAGAATAATTGTTATCTCAATCAATAAAATTTTATTAGTCCAAACCTTTAAGCGGGGGGGGGGGGGAGTCACCAGGACATATTTGCATGTATCTCGTATAATAAAGGTCTCTTGAATACAATTTTTGGTATTTAAACTTCCAATAAGGTGATTTATTATGTAGCAGAGTACCTATTGTTTACGTAACATGAGTAGAAGTGGCGGTTTGGTGAAAACTGAAAAATGCAAATATCTCGGTTACTATTCAAGATACAGAATTAACGTATATAACAATATTTATAGTAGATTTAATTTGCAATAAGATTGATTCTGTAATCTTTTTCGATCCGATGTATAGTAACGGAGATATTTCGAATTTTCAAAAATCCTCCCCCCTCCCACTGGTCCGATTTCAGCCGTTAACGAACTTGATATGTCTTTTTACATAAAAGGACTAAATATCGAGTTTGGTAACGATCAAACATAACTTGTGACCGCTAGAGTGGTAACAGACATATATATATATATATATATATATATATATATATATATATATATATATACACACAGTTTTGAACGGACCTCATTTTCGTCATCTACAAGGCAGGATCGATGGACATTTGAAGAAAAATGTAAAAAATTCCGTCATGAGTGCAACCTCAATAGCTGATTTCCCTTAAGGGAAATCTGCTAAAATGTAACTTTCTATGGTGTGAAGCAAAAAAAATACATAATTCATTTAGATTTAATAGAGCTATCTCTACACCTATAAAAAATATTTGTTTCCTTGTTCGAAGGAACTATTTGGATTTGTATCAATACATTTGAAAAATTTAATTTAACAATTTTTTTTTTTCATTTAGGGGTTGTTTAAAAAGTACCTCTAGTTAAGGTGAAAATGACGGATGTAGTAAAACTTATTACAGATCAATTAATTTACTAGTTATGGTTGACACCAAAAAAGGTCAACACCTTCACTACATTTAAAACTTTATTACAGAGCTTTATTATAAATTGGCGTTGTGGACATGAGTTCTTCAGAGAGAGAAGTTAATACTATCCATTGAAGATCTGTAGTCAAGGCTAATTGTTTTGAGGGTGTCAATTTTTTTTTTCCAACCATGAATACAGTACATCTATCAGCCAAGAGATTCAAGAAAGAATTTATTTATTATTTTAATCAGGCGTTGTTGTGAATTAGTTTAGGTCCTCTCCCGTTTTAATGTTTTTTTTTTAAGTGTTTAATGCAAACGACATATTCCTTTTAAGACATCAATCAAATGGAATAAGGGATCAAAAACGTGTATAGAGCTGATCTCATTTTCATCTCATCTAAATTTAATTTTCTATGAATATTGTTATATACATATTTCCTCTGATATGAATATTAACTGAGATATTTGGATTATTTAGTTTTCAGGCTTCAGTAAACCGTCACTCCTACTCATGTCATATTAACAATAAGCTGTTATATCATGAACTACTTTATTCTAAGCTTAAATACCAAATAATGTTTTCAAGAGACCTTTATAATGCGAGATAAATGCGAATTGGTCAGGCCTTAACATCATAACATTAAGATTTTACGTTTTAACTCGAAAATCTTTATTTCATTTATACCATGCTCGATATTTAACCTTTTCCGTCAAATACTGTAGACCTTTTAGCAGATTTCCCCTAAGGGAAATCAGCTATTGAGGTTGTACTCATGACGGAATTTTCGAGATTTTTCTTCAAATGTCCATCGATCCTACCTAGTAGATGACGAAAATGAGGTCCGTTCAAAACTGAATATATATATATATATAATTGTCTGTTACCGCTCTAGCGGTCGCAATTTTTGTTTGATCGTTACCAAACTCGATATTTAGTTGTTTTATATAAAAAGAAAGATCAAGTTTGTTAACGGCTGAAATCAGACCAGTGGGAGGGGGGATTTAGAGGGGAGGATTTTTGAAAATTCGAAATATCTCCGTTACTATACATCGGATCGAAAAAGATTACAGAATCAATCTTATTGCAAATTAAATTTACTATAAATATTGATCTATACATTTATTCTGTATCTTGAATATTAACTGAGATATTTGCATTTGTATTCTGCGTGTGCTCGGCAGCAGTCTATGTTCAGACTTTCCGCCGTGAGCTCTGGCGGCCGTTTTCTTAACTATTCGTCCCTAGTGAATAGGTTTAGAGGTTTCTTACTACTACTGCTGTTATTAGGCAGATTTCTCTATTGTAGTACTTCACGTGGGAAATCTGCTTAGTTTACGCAGCCCCTGCGTGACGGACTTTGTTATTGGAAGAAATCGGACATGGAATAGTGGGTGTTTAGTTGGGGGGGAAATTCTAAAATTCAATATGTATATATATCTGTTATTATGAGTCGGATCATAAAATGTTATAGAACTAATTTTGCTAAACTATTGATGCTCTACAATTATTGTTCTGTGCATTTTTCGTAACTTTAATGCGAATGGAGCTAAATGTACTTCCGTTTTTAAGCCCTCACCTCCCACCCCTCGGTCACTTTCTTTCTGAGTTTTTATAAATAGAAATAGAAAATATTTGATGAGATGACGTGTGTCAGGCCAGCACGTGGGAAGTCAGCTTAGTTTGCGCAGCGCCTGCACGGCGGACTTTTCTACTAAGGGAGATATATAGAGAACGAACGGAATGAAAGATAACTTTATTTAAGGTTCTTGCGGAACAGATAATGGACGACGCGTAACTAATCTTACAGCTTACATCAATACATATCAAATATAGCTCACAACAACTACAACACAATTAAGAGTGACCATCACAAATGCACACAATTTCTAACGGAACATGGACATACAGGACAATATTTAACATGATTTAAAATTCAAGGCAATGACAAATGTACTTGCGACAAACAGACAACAGAGATGTTTTTGTATATACTCTATGGCTGTTCAACATTTAATCAAAATAGATCAAATTTAATAATGAACATAATTGTAAAGGCAATTGGCCAGAACCACCTCATATTTTATGTAATACATACAATAAAAACTTATAAAGTTTATCAAAAGTCCGTCACGCAGGGGCTGCGTAAACTAAGCAGATTTCCCACGTGAAGTTTTACTCTCATCCGTTATCTGCCCCGATTTCATAAAAAATCAAATATATCGGTTAATATTCAAGATAGAGAATATATGTATATAAAAACATTTATAGTAAATTTAATTTGCAATAAGATTGATTCTGTACAATTATTCGATCCAACGTATAGTAAAGGAGATATTTCGAATTTTCGAAAATCCTCCCCTCTAAAGCCCCCCTCCCACTGGTCCGATTTCAGCAGTTAACGAACTTGATCTTTCTTTTTACATAAAACGACTAAATATTGAGTTTCGTAACTATCAAACAAAAATTACCACCTCTAGAGCGGTAACACACGAGTATATATATATATATATATATATATATATATATATATATATATATATATATATATATATACTTTGAACGGACCTCATTTTCGTCATCTACTAGGTAGTATCGATGAACATTTAAAGAAAAATTTCGAAAATTCCGTCATGAGTACAACCTCAATAGCTGATTTCCCTTCAGGGAAATCTGCTAAAAGTATTGATATAGATGATGCAAAAATACATTAGAATGTAAAGTTGATTATGAGGAAAGAGAATTATAATTCAATATATTTACCTTACATAGACTCGCAAATTAAACATCACTTCAGTTTAACTTTAGTTGATTTGTTTTTTTCTTCATTTCATCTATTAATTTTATTCGTAATTATCATACTTATTTTAATTTATTTTTATAATTATTATTTTTATGTTATATTTGATTAGATGGTTGATTAACGTGTATATATTGTACAATAAAAATGTATTCAAATATATATAAATATATGTAACATGCCATTTGGCAATGGAGCATGTATTCAAATAAATAACTCCTCATAGGGATACAATGAGTAGAAAAAAAAGATTCTTGGGTGTGTGTATGAAGAGGAACATCGGTTCCAGTAATCCTTTTTACCAATCGTTAGTTACTCCAAGTGTATTCTTGTATCACATTAAGTAAGTTTGGTTTTCCAGTCTTACGCATGTGTATCCTTACTCAGAGCTTCTTGTGACAGTTCCGAGGCTTTAAGGTCAGAGGAGTTGAGTCCGCATAAGTCTCTAAACTTCTTACTTCGTGGTTTTCTTAAGATCGTGTCTTCGGACTAACAGAATGAAAGCTGTTCAGGAAAGAGGAATAGACCTCCAGAGGGCTTGGCAATACTTGTGTATCAGCTGCTGGAACCCGATAGCGGAATGTTGCTGGGGCTAAACAGTCGGTATTAAATTCTGAGAGGACTTGTTAATATTCGGAGGCAACCATCCGAGCGAAGATTGTGCTCTAATAACTCTGGATTACCCCAGCGAATATCCGACGTGTTTTGCGGCTCTCTCTCCAGAATTCCTCACTTCGCAGCCGAACATTGTTAGATACCCAATCCTTATTATAGCCAGAATTATTGTTACCAAGAATAAAGGGAGCCCTTGCTTCAATCGCACAATATTATTATTTTTGTATGCCATATTATCTCATATCTATTGTAGGCATATTTTTTTGGTACTTATTGCGGGACCACCCGCGTACAGACGATGCTTAAGTAACATTAAAATAGAAAATCACTTTATTATTTAAAGTAATGCTTCTAGAATTTATTTGAAAGAAAAAGTGTAATTTTTTAGCATATTTCTCTTAAGGGAACACAGCCATTGATGTTGTACTCATGACGCGATTTTCGAATAATTTCTTCAATTGTCCATCGATCCTACCCAGGAGACGACGAAAATGAGGTACCTTCAAAATTATATATATATATATATATATATATATATATATATATATATATATATATATACATGTTTGTCTATTAACGTTCTAGCGGTCCCCATTTTCCTTTTGATCGTTACCTAACTGGATATTTAAGCGTTTTATGTAAAAATAAAGATCATGTTCGTTGATGGCTGAAATCGGATAGGGGGAAGGGTGGATTTTCGAAAATTTGAAACATCTCCGTTACTATACGTCGGATCGAAAAATAGTACAGAACCAATCTTATTGAAAATAAAATCTTATATATAAAAATGAATGTTTGTATGTATGCCCTTTATAGATTCGTAAACGACTGAACCGAATTTTATGAAACTTGGTATTTATATTACTACTAACTCATGCTAGGTTTCTGGCTATATTAGTATTCTCTGAGACGAACAGGAGTGGGGGTTATAAGGGAGGCCTGAAATTAAAAATAGCGATATTTCGTCTCCTATTAGCTTTTCGGCAAATATATACTTAACAAAAGTTGTTTATTTGGTTATGTAGAGTAACTTTTGTAATATACTCTTTTGTCGCATACCGAAGTATAAATGAGTTATACGCTAAAAACAATAGTGGGAGTCAACAATTTTATATGGCACAAAAGACTCAACCGAACTAAACGAAACTCCGTATGTGATTTGGTATTAACATCTCCCTGATTATAAGTTATATCAAGATTTTGAGGTACGAACAGGAGTAGGAGTTGTTAGGGAGGCATGTAATGAAAAATCATTATATTTTGTTTCCTATTTTTTTTTTTTTTTGGCGAAGGGGCACATGACAAAAGATGTGCACTCGATTCTATGATGATTTATACAAAAATTTATGATTATGTTATATATAAAAAAAGATACATGCACTGGAAGCGGGTAATATAAAAATGTTGTGTATTTTGTAGAATTAAGTACATAACAAATACTTTTATTATTAACATATCCCCAGAATGTAGGACTCGGGTGTAAATCCTAATTACTCAGACGGGAAAATGTAAGAATGTTGTACGTAGTAAAGCCCCCAAAAAATACCATCACCATTCAGCCTCAAATGACTTCCCGGGTAAAGCCGGGTACCATGGATCGTGTACTATAAATATTGCCATATACATTTACGTATTCTCTATCTTGAATAT
Organism: Riptortus pedestris; assembly: GCA_019009955.1. Lineage (NCBI taxonomy): Eukaryota > Metazoa > Arthropoda > Insecta > Hemiptera > Alydidae > Riptortus > Riptortus pedestris. The sequence goes on from CM032232.1 coordinate 118,031,424, forward strand.
TAATCGAGATATTTGCATTTTTATAGAGTGAGTGCGGATAACGGAGGAAATGAGATGGGCTGATGTCGGTTCTAATCGGGACTTTTCGCAGGAAGCTAGTTCGGCCGTTTCCGTGACTGTGCGGCTCGCGTGAAATTCGTTTAGGGACTCGTTACTACTACTGTTACGAGTACGCAGGTTTCTCTATTGTAAAACTTCGCGTGAGGAATCTGCTTAGATTACGCAGCCCAGGCGTGACGGACGTTTTTCGAAAATCTAATATCCAGTAAGACTAACAGTATGAAAAATCGTGACTGACCTGTAGTGATGCCTGGAGGCCTTCCACGAGAAGATAGCAGGAAGATGTAGAGTTCCACTTGTAGACAGGTTCCCTTGCTAAGACATAATGACTGTCTATCTCTTTGCCTCCAACAGACACCAGCTCTGCTTGGAGTGTGATGACCTGGCTGTCGGAGAGGATGGCGGGCACCAAGAAGGAACCTTCGCCGCCGGGCATCTCGATGTCCTGGCTGTAGATGGAGGTCGTGTTGTCCAATACCTTCACTCGGACACGGACAGCCTTCTCAGAGCTTACAGCTTCCACCTGCAAAGTCAGATATATGTTATTATCCTTTTATAAGGAGCAATATAAGGTAAAAAATACAGAAATTGTTTCTTCTTATAGGACTCTGGAAAATTTAAGGGTTAAGTTATGTGACAAAATCATGTTTATTCCCCCTTTTATATTTTCAGCTGGTGGTGAGGGTGATGAATCAGGTTAATCAGAAATACTTTTTTGTGGCTCCTCACAATTTATTTTAGAAAAAAAACGCTTAGCGCTTTCGGAAATTAAATTTCCATCCTCAGAGCGTAGGGCGTGCCTATAGAGAGGCTACCTCGCTGAACTCTGCCGATGCACTCTAAAAAATTAAAAAATAAATTATGAAGAGCCACAAAAAAGTGTTTCTGATAAAGTTTTATATTCTCATTTCAATGAAGGGAAAACAACTGTTGATGTTGTACTCATGAAGCGATTTTCGAAAAATGTCTTCATATTTCCATCGTTCCGTTCAAAAAGATAAATTTCACCTAGCAATTTTTGTTTGATCATTACCAAATTCGATATTGTTCAGTCGTCTTTGAATTGAATTTCCCGCGCTCGCTTAGTTCACAAACCCGCCACACATATGGAGATCACCAAGGCGGAGGCCCATAGCGGAAACTACGTTTCTAGCTCAAGAAGGCAGCGGCTAGTTTCAAGGTTACAGTTCAGTTGGGATTCACCCGTTACACAGTTGGGATCTATTTCGCTCCAGAGGAGGGGCTTGTCCACTCTCCTGTATTGGTTCTACCGCTACAGTGTAATAGTTTATCTTACATCTCCCGCAACGCTACCATCATATACAGATCACCGCAACCAGCTAGAAGACAGAATCTGATAGGGAACACAAAATAACACCGGAAGAAGACTCCACTTCAAGGAAAGTATATGTTTCCCGCAGGTACTTACTTCTTATAATGCTAGCATTATCTACGCAATCAAATGAGTACTCATAATATAGGACCGATCGATCATTATATTGTATATATATTATTGGCTTGCCGCTAAAGTATTTTATAAAGTTAAATTTCCTTCGTTTCTTTTTCAACCTCTATATAAATAAATGTTAATGTTTGGTTCAATTAGACATAAGGTTAGTTTCTAAATCAGCATTCTTTAGGATTTAAGTTGTATAAAATTAGCTGCCTACTATAAAGATTATTATATGTTGCTTATTCAATATATACTTGATTCTTTGGAGAACTCAAATAGTGACTTGTATTATTCACCCTCATCTTTCCATAAAATAGTAAATATTTCAGTCTAATGTTCTCTTATTATTGCCTTTAAAAAGCTTCCCGCTTTTACAGATATGTATAGGTGTTTCATGTAAAACTAATGATCAAGTTCATTGACTGCTCAAATCAGACCATGGAAGGCGGCGGTTTAGAGTAAGGGGTACTGAAAATTGAAAATATGCTGTTTATTAGTCGGATCAAATAAGACGTGATGCAAATTGAATTTTCTTAAAATATTGTTCGTACACTTTTACTACATCTGGAATATTGAAGCGTAATTGCATTTTTTTTTATTATATTTTCAGCCTTCAGTAATCCCTCGTTTAGTTATTGCACATTAACTATAAACCAATATATCAATGGGACGGTTTATTCCAAGCTTAAATACCATGTGGTTATCATATGAGATTTATGCAAATTCGATACTACACTACCTAGTCAATGCTGCATATGAAACATCGTGGATTAGGGTATAGAAATACAATTTTTATAACGTTGAATGGAATAATTTTTGTTTTCTTGTAGAAGAGAATTTTGTAAGCTTCAGCAGATGAAGCGAAACATTATTAAAAGGTGGAATGACTTTTTGACATATACACCCAATGCTTCTGACTATTCAACAAACTGAAGGAAAATAATCATAATTCTGTAGATTTCCGATGAACTAGGACAGATAAATTACCTAAATGATAAATAATATTATACCTACTTCCCATTTTTTTTACAAAAAACTAAAGAGGTTGAAATCGTAATTATAAGTCATTCTCAGGCATTTAAAAAAAAGGTAATTGGTCCCTACAGCAATTTTCCGAACCAGTGGCGTTAGTTTTGATTTATATTTCCACAAGACTGAACACTAATTTAAAGCATCAATAAAGGAGGGTGGTGATTTTAAGAGTGATGAGAAATGGCTTGGTTTTATTAAAAAAAAAAAAACCTTTGCCTCGTAAGGTAAGCTCTCCTGGATTTCGCTCCTGGAGCAGGGCTAGCTGTATAAATTAATTTTGTGTTGGGGTGGCTGAGTGTCTCTGAGTTGGCGGTCTACCGTTCCTTTTGAGCAAGTCGTTCACGATTAATAACTGCTGGCTCGTGGTCACCATTTATACTGCCTCATGTCACCCGCTCCTACAATCGCGTCCCCCCAGCTCATCTCTTTTCATTTTATTTTTGCAACTATGAAAATCTTCACTCTGAATAAATGTCCCTATTGTCATTACTGCCGAAAATGAATGATAGGTCTTGCTTTTGGAACCATTTATAATATCCGTTAGTAAGCCATAGCTGCCACATTCAGTAGTCAATGAGTTGATCATGATGGTGGGGAAGGGACGGAGAGTTTATTGAAATAGGCGATATCTAATCTCTATTAATGTTAACATACATCCAAAGCACAATGATGACCTAATAGCCGTTTTTGAACTATGTGTGTGGTCTGAAAAATATTTTTACTATCCTATTATATCAATCTGAAGGAGGCTCAGACTGATTTGGAATGAACTTTTACATCAGTAATTCGACTTGAGATTACAATTTTTCATAGTACTATCATGGCCTTCGACCCAACGTAAGTACTCATATATAATTGGTAAGTTAATGGACACCGTCTCTTCAGGGATGGATGACCTGGGACCTTGCGCTAACCATGAAAAGCTTGTGTCTGATGATGTGTTGTAAGCCCTCGAACTACTATGCCAAAAAAACTAAGCTATTAACTGAATTTTACTATAATCCTATTCACATCGCTTATCCTTTGGAACAATCTAAAACTTAGTAAATATACCGTTTATCTAGTACAAGAACGACCAAATGCTGAAATTAATATAGTAGTCCATCAACAAATTTTAACTGAGGTCTCCTAGATATAAAAAAGTCCGTCACGCAGGGGCTGCGTAAACTAAGCAGATTTCCCACATGAAGTTTTACAATAGAGAAATCTGCCTAATAATAACAGTAGTAGTAACCTATTCTCACGAGGACGAATAGTTAGTAAAACGGCCGCACTAGCGCTCGGCGGAAACTCCCGAACATAGCCGACCACACTCACAATACAAATGCAAATATCTCGGTTAATATTAAAGATACAGAATAAATGTATAGAACAATATTTATAGTAAATTTAATTTGCAATAAGATTGGTTCTATACAATTGTTTGATCCGACGTATGGTAACGGAGATATTTCGAATTTTCGAAAAACCCCCCCTCCCACTGGTCCGATTTCAGCCATTAACGAACTTGATCTTCCTTTTTACATAAAACGATTAAATTCCGAGTTTGGTAACGATCAAACAAAAATTGCGACCGCTAGAGCGTTAACAGACAAATAAATATATATATATATATATATATATATTATATATATATATATATATATATATATATATGCAGCCTCAAAAATAGAAATATATATATATATAATTTTGAACGGACCTCATTTTCGTCATCTCCTGGGTATGATCGTTGGACATTTGAACAAATTTTTCGACACTCGCCTCATGAGTACGACCTGAATAGCTGATTTCCCTTATGGGAAATCTGCTAATAAAAGTATGTCATTATTTCTTCGATTAATCAAAACTTTCTGACAATTACAAAGTTTTAGCAAATTTCTCGAAATTAGCTATTGAAGTCGTACTCATGACGCGATGTTCGCAAATGTCTTCTGTAAATCATACCTATGAGATAATGAAAATGATGTCCCTTCTAACTTATATATATATATATATATAAAACCGCTTTAGTGATCGCCATTTTCATTTGATTGTTACCAAACTTCATATTTAAACGTCTTGTGTAAAAATAAAGATCAAGTACGTTAATGGCTAAAATCGGACCAGTGAGCGGGGGGGGGGTGTTTAGAGGGGGAATTTCCAAAATTCGAAATATCTCCGTTAACGTTCGTCTGATTGAAAAATTGTATAGAACCAATCTTAATGAAAATTTAATGATCTATATATGATATTCAATTCATATTTTCTGTATCATGAATAACCGAGATATTTGGATGTTTTAGTTTTCGGCTTTCAGTAAACCCCCGCTCCTACTTATGTCATATTAAGACTAAGCAGCTATATCATGAAGAACTTCATTCCAAGGTTAAATACCAAAGATGGTTTTTATTGAACTTTTACATTGTGAGAAACATGCAAATATGTTATGATGAGATCATCAATTAATTTATTGATCTATACTATATTAGATATTTAACTGATTCAATCATCACCAAAGATCATACTTGTTATAGTGGGTGATTAAAGGGGTTGTGAATTCGAAAATTCAAGATATTTCCTTTATTGTATGTCGGGTCATAAAATGTTATTTAGGCTAGACTCTAATAATTTAAAGAATTACAGCCTGATATAAGAATAAATTAAATATGAGGTAATTGGATTAGACAAACATAGTGTAGTACATTTATGAATCATGAAATAATTGTTCCTCATTTTTCGTGTTCAAAGCATCTCCTCGTCTCATCAAATGCTTAGTTCGGCTCTAAAACAGAAATTGGTTGACCGATTCCCCATCATACTATGATGATATAATGCACAAACACACTTTTCATTTGTTATCATTTCCTTTGTGAACAGTTTCGATGGAGCTGTTTTGTTTAACCTTTTTTATCCATTTGGATATTGCTGTCAATATCCGGTCAAAAATATCCCCCCCCCCGTAGATCCCTCCCTACCCATTCTCCCTAAAATTACCCTGCGGAAGTTCCAGGACACCCGGGCACGCACAGTCCCCGCCCCTTCCCTTATTTGCATTAAAAAACTCGTCGAGTCTCCCAGATTTACGACGGGAAGGGGGAGCATCCGGCAATTGGCAAAGTTGTAGGGCTCCAAGGTAAGGCTGAAGGGATCGCCACCCCCAGCTGTGTGTCCTCCCCTCCATAAATTCCTGTTATCAAACATGTCCTGCTTATCAGTGTATTACCAAGTAGGCCAGCTCTCCGACACTCTCTCTCTCTGAATTATCACCTGTCACAGTCTAGTCTCTATCCTCTATCACTATTTATCACCATCTTCCAATGCTTTTTTTTGTTTATATATTCCCTATATTCTTCTTATTCTAGACACAATTTTATTTATATATTCATTATATTTTATAGCAAGGGTTTCCAATGAAAAACATTTTTTCCTGTGAAAACTCTATTGAAACTGCCCTACATGTTTCGTCGCCTACTTACCAACTCTTCAGGGGCTATTCCTTTTCAAAAAAATGTTATTAATAACATTAATTTAACACATCCCTTAATAATTCCTTTGCTATATATTGTTACGTTTTATTACAAAATCAGTAATAAACGTTGTTTACAAGAGTTCTTTTGGATTGCAAAATTAAACACACACAAGTTTCACAGATTTTATCACTGCACAATTTATTTAACGACACACTACAAACTTGGTTAATTTTTCTTAAGTACTTAACTCACACAAGTATGCACTGATTGTTTCACTGTTCTTGTTTCTTACAAAGTCCAATAATTCACTCACGATCACTGAAGTTCACAAAAGACTGTCCTTTACTTCGCGAAGTTAACGCACTGCTCTGTCTTAAACACGGCACTATGCTGTTCTTTACTGAGTCACGGCACAACACTGTTCTTTACATAAAAACACTTTACCGCAATGCACTAAGTTGCACTGTAGCTGTGATGAACACTCGATGACAGCTGAGAGCAAACTAAACTGTCGAGCGAATGGCATATGCTTATATAGAGGAGCGGAAAAATATCAAAGAAGAGGCCGAGACTCTTCCAGAAAGGACTGGTAAGGACTAGGACGGGCGCGACTATCTAGCGGCACCCTTTGATCTCCGCACCAAACGCTCCTCAAACACGTGAACATCTCTGTCCAATTCTTTCATGTATTTAATTTTCGCAACAATATTGTATTAGTAGGGGCCTACATCTATGATATATTTATTAAATCTAATTATAAGTTGCTACTTACATTTCTGAAGTGCTTGTTTCCCTTTTACAATCGTTGCGACTGTCCTCAGTGAGGAGGCAGTTGATACTGAGAGGTTCCCGAAGTAGGTTAAGTCAGCTGTCTACAAATCGATTATTTAAAGTCAATCTTGAACTCGATTATTTCGCGTCATAATTTAAAATCGATTAATTTAAGATAAAATGTTACAGAATATATGATTGAGGCATTTGATTTCTGTTTTTTTGTCTACTACCCTTTTTCTATTTTTTATTATGTGAATATTCTATTTTATTTTCCGTTTAGTATTTTTTCTTTCTTTATCACTTTTTCAAAGGTGTGTTTCTTGGAGATAGAATGATTCGTCAAAGCAGTTTTATTTTAATTTTCGTATATACTTTTTACGCGTTGCTTTAACTTTTTAACGTGTAGGACAATTTCGAGAAAGTTAACACCGGAAAAAATGTTTTTTATTGGAGACCCTTCCCTATATTGGTGTATTTTGTTTATTACTGTAAACTGCTGATTACATCAAAAATATCCTTCATGTTGAAGTCAACAACTTGACAATAATTTTCAGTAGAGAGTGTTAACACTTCGTTACTATATTCTATAGAATCTTGTCGCTATTAATATCTATGTTTTTAATACATAAACAACTTTGGGAGCTTAAGTAGGGAGGCTTTAGTTTGAAGGTTTCGTTAAAATATCAAAAGATCTTTAACCACATAGCTCATTCCAAATCATTTAATCTCAAAAAATCCTATATTCAGATATTATCTAATAACTGTTCACGGTATTTACGCCATTTTACTTAAACCCCTTCTTTAAACCCCCACTCTTCCCGACGATCTTTAGTTTTATGTAAAACGTTTAAATATCAATTACAGCTGCGATCAAACTAAAATTGCGGCACGAAACACACACACACACACACACACACACAGACACTCTCGGTCCATTTTGACAATTTCTTTTAGATAATTCTTGTTTACTAATTAGTCTGTAGCTAAAACTTATTGTGGCAAATTATAACGAGTTATATTTCACATTTCTTTTCTCACTGTTCTTTGCCCAAGAGGTGTTGAAAACGAAGTAAAAATGTATTTATTTGTAAATTGTATGTATTTATGTATTGTTTGTGAGTTCAGGTTAGTATTTAGGCTTTAGGTATGTAGGCTAGTTAATTAGGCTCTTGCTGCCACTTCTCTGAATAGAGGCAAAGGAGTAGCAGCTGCGGGCTCCCCTAGGACTTTTCTGACTTAATCTAAATCTCCCAAATACCGGACTTTTATGCTTAGCTGTTCTCGGTGAGCTAGGCTAAGTTACCTGGCCCAATTTAGCTATTCAAAATTTTATATCTCAATATTTTATATATATAAATGGAGACCACTGGTATGGGGAACCCAAAGGTACAGCGGGGGCAGAGCTGGAGAAGAAAAAAGAAAAAAAAAGAATGTTCACATTTCTTGAAATCATCAACAAATTTTCAGTATTTTTATAATAAACTTGGGGGCTCAGGTTAACCATGCGAGTGACCTTTATCTCACATGGTAAACCTAGAGTGGCGAGTTCGATTCTCGCCTGACGTCCTAAAATCCCACCCTGGCTAGAAAAGGGTTGTAACCTGTAGATAACCCGTCCCGATTAGCCTAAGTTGCAAAAAGTGGACGTTAATAAATAAATAATAATATAATAAACTTGATATTACCGTATTTGAATAAAAGTGAACTTCATGTTCTTATGGGACAAGAACATTAAATCTGAATTGATGGCACATCACACAGAAGTTTGCATGTATCACACATAAGAAAGCTCTCTTGATATGATTGTTTGAAATTTAAGCTTAGAACAAAGAGGTTCATGATATAACGGTCTGTTGTTAACATGAAATGACTAGGAGTGGGAGCTTATTGAAGGATAAAAAGATTAAATTAACATTAATGATGGAATTGAAATTAGAATTTCAGGTATGATTTTGTTATCTTTTGGTAGAATTCATAGGCTTTTGAAGACTTCTTCGAAAATTGCGCCTACCTGAGTACACCAGTACAGTTTTTAAATTCCTACAAGAAAATTAAAGAAGGCAAGGAATAGTCTTTATGATAAAACATATAATTTATAAAATAAGTTCTTGACTTGACCAAACAACAAGAAACTTTATTCCTCCAAAGTCATTTACAGGAAGTAGTCTATATTCGTCTAGTATACTTACCATTTTTGGAGAATTAGATTCTAATAAATTAATATTTTGGAGTGAAATCCTTAAAAATGACATAAAATGAGGGTTCGTAAAAACATATAAATTTGAGTGTTACAGGAGAACAACCACAAAAAGAATTTGTCTTGATGTAGAATTTCGCCATTAAGGCTTTTGAGCGCGGGGGCCAACTCACCCCCAGTTTTGTGGTTAGTTTTAAAGGCATAAGCAGCCACTAACTCGCAGCCAATTTTGTGGTCTGTGTTGACTACGTCAGTGACCACTATCTCTTCAGTAATTCTGTGTTTAATGTTAGAGAAATTAACGGCCACTTGGAACGCTTCAGTAGAGTGTTGTTTTCCGCAAAGAAAATAGAGTGGTGTTATAGCACTGTGTGGATTTTACGTATGAATTTATAAAAATATAATAAATCTGATGTATGTTTTAATAATTATGGTAAACCATGAGTCGTGGATTCGATTTTTGTGCGAACAGTAGGAATTTACTCAGCCAATAACGCATTACATAATATTCTTTTTGTCTTTCTTTTCAGAATAGGGTAGTAACCTGTAAATGATATAATACAAAATAGAAAAGGTCTATAGCATACCTAAAAAGATTTAAAATTGTTAACTTTTTTTATATTCTTTAGACAAAGCACGGATATGAGAAAGAATCAGATATTAAAGTAATATTTTCCATAATACGAAAGTACAAAAAAGGTAAGCACATGAAGGAGTAAATATACCATCCTAATAATGCCAACCACCATCGCTGTGGGGCACAAAACTAAATAAACCAAAAAAAATAATACAAATGTACTAGTATATAGGAATAACATAATTTTTTTATTTAAACCATTTTAAATTGTTCTCTTTATTACTAGTCAAATGTTTATTAATCGTCTTTATTACTAGTATTTAATGATTATTTGTTGTATTTAATTTTTTATTTGTTGCTTCAGTTTTTGTTATTTTTCTATAATTTTGTTTTCATTTTACATTGTGAAACTTTGAGCCAAATCGCCAAGATGCGGGTGCTCCAGTATAAATAAAATAAATGTAAATGAATCACTTCCAGTCATTATGATTAATATGTACGTCCACGTTTTACTACTATGGCTAATTGGGACGGGTTATCTATAGGTTATCACCCTTTTCTAGCAAAGTTGGAACTGAGCATTCATTTAATAAAGTTCGTCACTTAATAAATCCCTATTTGTCCTGCGGGATTCGACTCGCCACTCGGTTTACCATGTGAGATTAAGGCCAACGCTTTGACTTACTTGGCTAACCTGAGCCCCCTCTCCCACTCAGTATTATAGAATATTTATTATACAATCTACACTATATTAAAATTATTCTTGTATTTATTTTTTCTTGTATTTAGTAGTTATTGTTAGACAAGCTATGGCATTTTATTATTGTTCTTAAGCACAAAAAAAGATTTAGCATGTTTTATCAGAATGTGTCTTTTTATTCTTCATCTCATGACTTTCAATCAAAAGCATGTCTTATGAATTTACAAAACATGTTTTACACCTAACCAGTATCTTACCATTACAAAGAGATATAAATATAACAATCGTTCATTATAATATTCACTCCCTAACAATTTTAAATATTTCTTTGGACGTGATGTTTTCAGAACATTTTATTTTAATTTTGTTTTAATACTGCCAAACAGTTGGTTAATGTCCATACACTTTACTTATTAGTAAATATTACTTTAATGTTATCTCACATCGTAAGCCTAGAGTTGCGAGTTCGATTCCCGCCTTGGCAAAGGAATTTATTTAGTGACGGAATTCGTTAAATAAAATCCTAAGTCCCACCATGGCTAGAAAAGGGTGGTAACCTGTAGATAACCCGTCCCAATTAGCCTTAGTTGCAAAACGTGGACGTCAATAAATAATAATAATAATAATTTAATGTTATGGCATACAATACTAAATGAGGCTTTTCGTTTTGCTGTTGGATCATGATACTCTGGAACAGTGGAGATCAGCTTTCTGATTTCTGATTTCTATTATTGAGGTAAAAAAGACCTTGGACCTTCCTCATCGTCCGAATTAAGAATGATGTATTTGTATCCTTGTCTATTTATAAAATGACCTTCAGCCAAGAACATTTTTGGTGCTAAATTCGTATTATTTTTCCAGCGGTTTATTATTCCTACCCTCTCATTATACTTTTTATTTGTACCTATATTTTATTCTAATGATGAGCAAAGTGTCATTCAAGAATTGATTAGCAATATCCTTCTCACATTAACAAGGAGACCAGTAGCTTACCTGAGCTCAATGAAATGCGTTTGGATAGAAAATCCAATTATTGAAATTGTATGTTTTTTTAATAAAATACATTAGCATTCCCAACAGAAAAATTTTTTGTCACGCAGGGGCTGCGTAAACTAAGCAGATTTCCCACGTGAAGTTTTCCTATAGAGAAATTTCACGATAACCGAACAGTTACGGAAACGGCCGAACTAGCTTTTGGCGGAAACTCACGACTAGAACCGAAGTTAGCCGATCTCATCTCGCCCGTTATCCTCCCGCACTTAATAAAAAGACAAATATCTCAGTTAATATTTAAGATGGAGAATAAATATATATAACAATATTAATAGCAAATTTAATTTGCAATATGATTGATTCTATACAATATTTCGATCCGACGTATAATATAGTAACGGAGATATTTCGAATTTTCGAAAACCCTATCCTCTATACCCCCCACCCCTCCCATTGGTCCGATTTCAGCCATCTTTATGTTTACATAAAACGTATAAATATCAAGTTTGGTAACGATCAAACAAAAATTGCGACAGCTAGAGCGTTAACAGATATATATATATATATATATATATATATATATATATATATATATATTATTTTGAACGGACCTCATTTTTGTCATCTCCTGGTTATGATCGATGGACATTTGAAGACAATTTTTGAAAATCCTGTCATGAGCACGACCTCAATAGCTCATTTCCCTCAAGGGAAATCTGATAAAATTAGAACCAGTTTTGTAGTTTTTAGCAGCCATGTTTTAGCATATTTCCCTTAAGGGAAATCAGCTATTGAGGTTTTACTCATGACGGAATTTTCGAAATTTTTCTTCAAATGTCCATCATGTACATTGTCAATTAGATGACAAAAATGAGGTCCGTTCAAAACTGTATATATATCTATATATTTGTCTGTTACCGATCTAGCGGTCGCAATTTTTGTTCAATCTTTACCAAACTCGATATTTAGTCCTTTTATGTAAAAAGAAAGATCAAGTTTGTTAATGGCTGAAATCGGACTAGTGGGAGGGGGAGTTTAGAGGGGAGGATTTTCTAAAATTCGAAATATTTCCGTTACTATACGTCGGATCGAAAAATTGTATAGAATCAATCTTATTGCAAATTAAATTGACTATAAATATTGTTATATACATTTATTATCTATCTTGAATATTAACCGAGATATTTGCATTTTTATGAAATCGAAGCGGATAACGGATGAGAGTAAAACTTCACGTGGAAAATCTGCTTAGTTTACGAAGCCCTTGCGTGACGGACTTTTCTAGTATATTTCTAGTATCTACGTATATCTAGTAGTGTTATTGGCCTCTCCCTTCTCTCCTAACTCATATTTGTATACATGTACAAACAATACAGGTTTTAACAATATTTTCGAGTTTTGAATCAAATCCTTTGGAAAATAAACATTATTATAATTAATATTGGAGTTGTGTTTAAGCTAAAAACTTAGGAAATAAATATCAAAGAAATGAATAATAATAAAAACTTAGCAGACATTGTAATTACGACCCTGGTATTAAGCGTACTTTGAAATTCACTTTGATTCATCATTCAATTTCCAACTTTCATCTACTACACTTTAATTATAATTTTATCCTTCAATTCCTTTTTTTTCTTCTTCTTTCAAGCTGCTGGTAAATACTTCCATCAAATTAACTTTTCTATAAGACAAACTTGCTCTTTCTCTCACAACAAAGTTGAATTCTCGTCAAGGTGTGTTACATTATTTGATTAGAAACGTTTGTTGTCGTTTATGACTTTTTAAACTGTTTCTTTCCTATTTTTTTTTTCATATTTTGTTTCAAGAGAAAGCCAATTATTTAGAGAATGTTTCCCTTACTATTCGATCCCATTATATAAAACATTTTTCATTAGAGTTCATACTAATATTTTTTTAAAAATATTAAAAGCTTTTGAAAATAAAGAGGGACTTTACAAGTGAGTGTTAACTCCCCTTCTATAAAATATTTATTTAAATAATGAATAGGTATGATTTTCATTTATTTTTTTATTATATAGCTGATTATTTAATTATTTCCTTGTTTCTAGGATTTAAGTGATCAAACCGAATGCTCTTGTACAAAGAAATAGATAAATACTATCTTTGTCCTAATTCATTTCAACATTCATTTTTCAGTCTCTAAATAAATATATTGTAAAACTTTTATTTTAACTTGATGTCCGTATTTAATCTTTTTTTATCCACAATAACCTACTACACAAACATATATTGTAGGATTTTCCTTATGCGAACTTTCGACCACAGTTTTAATTTCTTCCTAAGCAATCTCTACGGTCAAAACAAAACAAAGTTTTAGCAGATTTCCCTTAAGGGAAATCAGCTATTGAGTTCGTACTCATGACGCGATTTTCAAACGATTTATTCAAATGTCCATGGATCCTACCCAGGAGGTGACGAAAATGAGGTCTGTTCAAAATTATATATATTTGTCTGTTAACGCTCTAGCGGTCGCAATTTTTGTTTGATCGTTACCAAACTCGAAATTTAATCGTTTTATGTAAAAAGAAAGTTCAAGTTCGTTAATGGCTGAAGTCTGACCAGTGGGTGGGGGGGGGGTTAGAGGGGGATTTTAGAAAATTCGGAGTATCTTCCTTGTTATGCGATGGATCGAAAAATTGTATAAAATAAATCATATTGCAAATTAAATTTACTATAAATATTGTTTTATATATATTTATTCCCCATCTTAAATATTAACCAAGATATTTGCATTTTTATTAAGTGCGTGACGATAACGGACGAGATGAGATCGGCTAACTTCGGTTATAGTCGTGAGTTTCCGCTAAAACTTAGTTCGGCCGTTTCCGTTACTTTTCGATTATTATGAAATTTCTCTATTGTATAACTTCACGTGGGGAATCTTCTTAGTTTACGCAGCCCTGCGTGACGGACTTTTTGTATTACCTTTTGGAATGGATTTGATTATTGTAAAAGTATCCCAGATGTGCGATGTGCAGTATGATGTGAGAAATTTGTTACACAGCTTGACATCTTGACGGTTTTCATGTTTTTTTTTTTTTGGTGTTTTTTTCCTCTCTTTTACCATTTGTTACAAGTAGTTCCAAAGAAACAACCTGTCTGTGTCTTCAGTATTGAATCTCTATAAGAGACTCTAGTAGTAGACTACTAGTATTTTACTAGTAAAGGTTTTTCTAGGAATTACCCATCGTTCTTTGAAACACTGTCAACATTACACCTTTCGTCGATAAGAAATATTTGTAAATTAGTTAACTTTTTCCCCATTAAAATGGAATGTTAGTACTTAGTAATTTTTATTATTTTTTTTAGTACGAGCTGAACTAATTCATTTTTAAACTCATGTCTAATTTTAAAGTGCTACAAAACATATTAAAAACGCGTTATTGTTTAATTATTAGTTCAATAATAAATATTTTTAAGATAATTTTCAGCTGTTTTAAATACGAGGCAGATGTTACTCCTTGGTAATATAATATTCAGATTATTATAGAATTCTTAAAAGAATATTATATTTTTAATTAACGCCCATTTTATGCTGCTTTTCGCTATTGATTATCTAGGAGGCACGGAGATTTTAAAAAGAATTGTTTTCTTTAATACAGAGATAAGATTAATAAAAATATTGTTTTTTGGTTGCGTAAATTTCATCTTGCCTACCAAAGTATTGGCCTGTATTAATTTGTTTTAAATATCGTTTTTCCGGGAGTATTCAAGAAATTTAATTAAAGCTCACTCTTCCCTGAAGTATTTCTTTTTCGCAATGAATTTTTTAAATTCTTAGAGAATTTATGTGTATATATAACTCTCATTGCCTCTCATATGGGGTTAAATAAATCTCAGGTTTCAACATAAATTATTTTTATTTGCTGTATATACTTTTTTCCTTTTATGGTATTCATGTGTTTTACTTTAATAGAAGTAGTTGTCTTCTTTTAATCGACAATACTGAACTCAAAACATTTTTGTTCATACGATAACCCACATAAAGAATATGTTAATTCTTTCCCCATGTCTACTATTCATTGTTACAAATAGGTTTTCTATTGTTTATTTTTCAACAGTAATATTTATTAAGTACTAGCTAAGGTACCCGGCTTCGCCCGGGAAATAATTTGAGGCTGAATGATTTTTTGGGCTTGCATTTTTTTGGGCTTTACTTTGTAGATTATTTTTACATTTTCCTGTCTCAATGATTAGGATTTACACCCGAGTAGCCGGCGTGCTGAGATGTTAATAGTAAAAGTATTTGTTATGTACTTAATTCTACAAAATACACAATATTTTTATAATACCTGTTTCCTGTGCATGTATCTTTTTCTATCATAGATTATCATATTATTATAGTCAAAACTACAGAGTTTCGTTGATTTCGTGTTAGTCTTTCGTGTCCTATAACATTGTTGACCCCTTGTATAGTTTTTCGTGTATACCTCATTTATACTTCGTTATACGGCAAAAGTGCATATAACAAAAGTTACTTTAAATAACAAAACAAACATCTTCTGTTAGATGCACGCTTGCCCAAAATGAATAGATTACGAAATATCGCGATTTTATATTTCACACCTCCCTTATAACCCCCACTCTTGTTCATAACACGAAATATTAATTTAACTTATAAGTTAGGGAGGTATTATTACAAAATCACATACGGAGTTTCGTTTAGTTCGTTTGAGTCTTTTGTGTCAAATTTTTTAGCGTATAATCATTTATTCTGCGGTATATGACAAAAGTGTATATAACAAAAGTTACTCTACATTAAAAAACAACAACTTTTGTCATGTGGATATTTGACGAAAAACCAATAGGAGACGAAATATCGATATTTTTAATTTCAGGCCTCCCGTATATCCCTCCCTCCCCCCCTCCTCGCCCCTCTCCCGTTCGTCTCAGAGAATACTAATATAGCCAGAAACCTAACCTGTTTTAGTAGTAATATGCATACCAAGTTTCATAGAATTCGGCTCAGCCGTTTACGATTCTATACAGGACATACAAACAAACATTCATTTATATATATATATATATATATATATATATATATATATATATATATATATATATAGATAAATTCCTGTTTCCAGGATCCTGATTTAACAAGGAATTTATGTCAAGGGCTCTTCATGTAATGCGAAAATAAATTGCCCCTAATAAATGTTTATAAAACCATTACTATAAAGAAATAGTTATATATCTCTTTTTTACTCAAATCAGCTGGTTAGATTGATGGCTGATGGTTAGAGGGGAACAAAGAAAAAAAAATTCACATTTTTCGAAATCTATTAAAGGCACAGCAAATGTCTATAATGATGAACAACCTACTAAAATGTTTATTGCGAACATGTCACTTTGATGCGCAACCCTTCCTTAATTTCGATTATGTATGTACTTTAAAGCTCACTGTTATATATTATGTCTAGATTCAGTCCACATTAACTCTATAGACATTTATTTTACCACATCAGAAGTAAGGAATTTTAATTACCATAAAATATTAAAACTGCTAATCACCATTAATGTGTTTATTTTTTAACAGCAATCTATATTGTATCCGTTCACTGAATAATTTACATACAACATCGTCGATTATAAAAAAAAATTATAAATTTTATAAATATATAAAAAAATATAAAAAATGGAGTGATAATTTACATCCGCTTTTATTGAAAACTTACTGTTAGTATTTTTTCAACTGAGAAAAATAGATTGTAATTTGTTATATTCAGTGAAAGCCATCTGTTAAAAGTAAATGCCATCAGGTTTCCAGATCGAAATATTTACTGCGTTGGAATTTTGTTATTTTGTGATGTCTTCTGCAGAAGTTATTTCTTTAACATTCCCGAAGGGGTGACTCGGCGAGGGGGAGGGGGGGGGCTTTTTTTATACGGGACTAAAGATCTGCTCTTCAATGAATACAGAAGGCAATGACAATCCAATTCGATGAAATGTCCCTTCAGAAAGTGCTTTTTCGAGCCCCCAGCCCGAATAGGGTGGGGGTGGAGCAAACTTTCTGCTTAAGGTAAGGGGGGCCGGGGGATAGAATTTCCTCGTTTCGATTCTGGAATCGATATCAATTTCCCAGCAGTGTTGCCAACGGGAGTAAACAGCTCCATAAATATTGCTATCATCCCCTGAAGCCGAGGTCCTACGTAAGCAGCCCACCCCTGGCTAACCTCGCCGATCCTCAGGGGGTAGTGTCCCGGCTTAAGATTGATCACCTGCTTTTCCGATATATACTTCCACTCGTTTACCCCGGCTAAAAACGTTTCACCTCGTTTTATTTTCGTAAACACCATGATTCGACAAATACGAAATTTCATTTATTCATCCCATTCAGGCTCCAGGCTGATGTATAACATCCTTAAATGAATAAATTTGGAAGGAAGAAAAAAAAAGTCCGTCACGAAGGGCTACGTAAACTAAGCAGATTCCCCACAAGCGCAATGTATTTGTATTTATCTAAAAAGTATAAGTTCAATGAGAAAAATATTTGGTATTGAGGCTTCAAATAAAGCGTTTCATAATATAACAGCTTATTGTTAACGTGTCATGGAGTAGGAGTGGAAGATTACTGAAGCCCGAGAACTAAAAATGCAAATAACTCGGTTAATAATGGAGATACTAAAAATACTTAACCCTCCGTCGGGCGCGTGATCTCTCAGATACACAGTTTCTATAGAAATATTTGCCACTCCTCCTAGCAGAGAGTGGTGGTGTAGTGCCCCGAGTTATGTTCTTTATACGTCTCCCTCTCAAGGTCAGTTGTGTCACTTTGTTCGATGGAGTCGTGTGTTTTACCTGTCATTCAGTTGTATCTCCTAGATACCACGCGCCCGATCTCGTAAGTTTTTTTGAAATCTGAATTTCATAAATATATAGATCAATTAAGTTTCTCTTTATTAAATGGAATCATATAAACCTATTTTTCTATTGTTTTGCTCAGAAATGAGCTTTCAAAAGAACTTGTACAGAAAATATTGTACGATGCAGTGACTACTGTAGACGTTTACCACCCGAACTAAGGACGAAACTTGAAGAGTACAGAGACTCATTGGACCATACATTGAACTCAAGTACAAAACAGCATAAAAAAAGTCATTCCGCTACAATGAACAAAAGAAAATGATGTGAACCAAGCAAAACTGAAAAGGAAAGTAGGTTTACTAATTACTCTTGTGAGATTTGCAAAAACAAAATATGTTTACAACATAGTTCCATGCTTTGTCCTAATTGTAATGCAGATCTGAAAAAGAAATTATAATTAAACTGCTATTTTTAAAAGGATTGGTGAATTAAAATTTAGAGAATTTTTAATAAGTATTATCTAAAGGTGATTTCGTGCTACTTATTTTTGAATGAAGTTATATTTAGATAATTTGTTTATATTGTTCACAAACTGAAATGAATTATGTATGATTAAGACATGTGCATTTAAGCAATTTCGTTTGATATTTGTATTTTTTAATTATATTTTAAAAATCATCTTTCACGGTTTCAATAATAATGAATCTATAACCAACTTGATTATTTTATCAACCAAGATTTTTTTATTATAATACTTATCAATTTTAAAAATTATTTACTTCATTCAAACAAATACTTCCTCTGTTATGGTTTCTAATCACACAGTGCACATTTTAGTGCAAAATATATATTAAAAAATTGTATTTCCGTAAAAACGGTTGAGGTTGTATCTCTGAGATACACGCGCCCGAAGACGGAATATTCTTGACTAGCCCGACCGAGGGTTAAATGACAATTATAGAACATTACATCTGAAATAAGATTAGTTCTATAGAATATTTCGATCCAACGCATAATAACCCAAAAAATCCACCCTCTAAACACCCCGCCTATTCGAAATTCTCAGTTTTACATAAAAAGTATAAATAGTTGATATTTTGGTAAAGATCCAAAAACAGCGACCGCCCGGGCGTTAACAAACTCACACACACAAACACACACACACACACACATATATATATATATATATATATATATATATATATATATATATACAGTTTTGATACCTCGTTTAGTCATCTCCTGGGAAGGAACGATGGATATTTGAAGGCATTTTTTGAGAATCGCGTCATGAGTACAACCTCAATAATTGATTTTCCTTGAGGGAATGATAAAAATTGCTAGGGATATCCTTAAGCATGATGAAGAACTTACGAAGACAACAAGAGATGAATACTTCATCACAAATAGCTCTCAATAGTTCAGTACTTTTAGACAATAAATAAGAAACAAGATCTAAAAAAAAAATTAAAATTTATTTATAAAAATCGTATACTTGTAAATGTATGAGCGTATGAAAATGAATATGCTCGATTATATGTACCTGAGTTCTTACTCTCGGTAGGTAAGGCAAATTTATTTCAGAAGTAAATAATTAAATAGTGCCTGTTTAGACTGGGAAATCTTTTTCGTTTCCGTTTCCTTTCTAGCACTATTTCTTTGAAGTTGACTACATACGAAATGTTTCTGTTTATTGTGCTGTATTAGCATGTTAGGGAGAACTCAATAGGTCACCAATCTGAAAACTCTTTTCAATAGACATTTTTAAATTAATTAAATTTTATTTTAGTTCATTATTTTGTGGAATATTGAGCCTGACTTTTAGATTAATTTTCACAGGAATTACGTAACCTACTTCCGAGTGACAATACCTTTGTAAAATAAAAAGCTCATAACCTTCGTTGTTTATCCAATTTCGCGAGTTTGGTCTTGGGGATATTCAAGTTTTGTAATCTCCAAAGATGAGGATGAAGAAGATCCATGGCTCAATTAAACTAAAACCAACTTTAATCCCAAGTATTAGGAGTTAAGTTTAGCAGTTTGAGGATATCGATTTGTTGATAAAAACTATATTACCTGAGTCTGTTTAATCAGAGTGTGCCTCGCCATATTAAGGACAAGGAATTCCTCTTAACAAACTTATAATGAAAAATTTCTCCAAAAAGTTTTTATTTTATTTTTTCTCTAAAAATCTAATAAGATCCTCTGGGTAAGCAGTTCTGTTATGATCAGGTTTTTAAATCATTTTACTAGTTAGTTCCCATAGTTTTAGGCAATCCTACAGGTAACGAACGCATTAATGCTCTGGGGGTAAAAACAAATATAAGTTTGAAAGTGAAGGTAAAGAATATAGACACCTGCGTAGAAATTATATAACAGCTAAAATGATTTTGTATATATATTTTTTAGTTGCTTCTCCCTTGATTAGTAAACATGTATTTTATTCTTGGTATTAATGATTGTTCACATTTGTTATTGAGTCTAGAAGAATGGTACTTCCTAGTGCATACAGAAATTATACTTCTAAGTGTGCATCTTATTTACTCTTCATATGCTTACAACTTTACCAGAAAATGATTTTTTTTTCGTCAAGAATAGATTTTCAGTAACCTTTAAATTTACAAGCTCAAGTATCATTAATATTGTATTTCAAAATAATGGTAATGGGTGTAAATGTACTGAGATGAGGTATATTCTACGCTCAAATAGACGTGTTCTCTTGTGCACATCACATTTTTATTTTCTGCATCACGAAAGTCAACAAACTCGGCATTATGACTCGTGGAAAACTAACAGTAATAAATTTGGAAAGAAACTTATGAAACTAACTCTATTTTTTTGACGTGCATCAACTTAAGAACCCAATTTTTACAAAACAGCGATGCTATTTTGGATACAACTAACTATTGTTCACACATTCAAGTACAGTAGGAAGTTATAAATAACTCTAGGATTCGTTTCATTCTTCATCCAACTCATGGAAAATTCACAGTCTAATTTCAGAGATTTGAGTGGAATTTTCCCTTATTTTTGACCTTAGAATTCCGATTTACTTTGTCCTTCTTCCTGCTACACATTAAATTGTTATTAGGTATCTGGTTCCTTGAAACCTCAAAGTAATATGTACAGTTTTTGAATAATAATTACTTGTGTAAATCATATTTTTCGTTTTTAATAAATGTTGCAATATTAAAAGTTAATAAGCAGATGAACGAAATATTGTTTAAAAGAATATGGCAAATCTATATATTTTGTGAAAACTAAACAATGAAAATAAACAAGTCGTTTTGTGAATAGGTACGATTGTTTAATCTATTGTAAAAATATAAATGGAAGTAACAAGAAAGAAGATGTAAAATGAAATATACTCTAGAACTAAACTATTTATTAGTAATTTAATTTTAGCTTTCTATTGCAAAACATAAGTCGGTTCCTTTAATAGATTATTTCCAACAATCCTCCATAACTAAATATATCCTTCAAAAAAAGGAATGAGAGTGCAATTGCCGTTTTGTTCTCTCGGCAGGATAGTTTTGTTGCTTAATTGAATTGCAAAATGTTAAGCCTATACATTTTATTGTGGACCATTTCCGAGTGTTGACTGTAGAAGATAATTTTTCACATTTTGTAAATATATTTTAAATATAAATAGTTGAGAAGAGAAATAATGATCAAGCTTTTTTTCCAACCGAGCGTATACTGCTCTTTTTCTGTAGTTTGCTAGCGCATTCCACCTCTGAGGTAATTTCGTTACGATATATTTTTATTTTCTTTTGATTGAATTATTTTTAAATATTTGAGATTATTATTGTCTCTTAATTTCAAGTGCATACTTCGAAAATATGTTTCTAATCTATACAACGGGATAAAATTAGTTGATCTGATAGATTCAATCAGTAAATTATTACACATTAACATTTTTAATAAAGTTTTATGTTTATTATTAAAAATGTTCACATGGGGCTCAGGCTACCCAAGTGAGTTAAAGCGTTGGCTTTAAACTCACATGGTTAACCTTGAGTGGTGAGTTCGATTCCCACCTGGGCAATAGGAATTTATTTAGTGACGGACTCACTAAATAAAATCCTTAGTTCCACTCTGGCTAGAAAAGGGTGGTAACCTGTAGGTAACCCGTCCCAATTAGCCATTGTAGCTAAAAGTGGATGTAAATAAACAATAGTAATGAACCTTTATGTTTCATATTATTTAACTGAAATTGAAACAATTAATGTTTTATATTATGTGTATTATACTTAAGGGTAAGGCTATATTGGCTCCACAAGGTCTCTCCGTAACTCGTAATTTATTAAATAAAATAAAAACTAGATATAATAGCATTTTGGGCAGGATAGTAGGTCATTTTTTTCATTACCAGGATTTGAATTAAACCCACAATGGTACTCTCTTCAAAATTTTAAACACCTTACAAAAAGTGACATTATCCAATAAAGTTATTACTTTA
The DNA here is from genome assembly GCA_019009955.1 of Riptortus pedestris. Lineage (NCBI taxonomy): Eukaryota > Metazoa > Arthropoda > Insecta > Hemiptera > Alydidae > Riptortus > Riptortus pedestris. The sequence goes on from CM032232.1 coordinate 118,053,949, forward strand.
GGGCTATTGGCATTTCATGTTATCATTGAAGCCCTAATGTTAATAAAGATAATATTAAAAAGAAAATACTATATAATTGAAAATAAATACTCCCTGGGCTGGGCTGGCCTGGCGGTAACTCATCTCTGCCCCTTGATATTTGGGTTGTGATACTAAAAGTGTTGTGAAAGAAAAATAAAAAATGTAGAATTCAGAAGGATTGGTTTTTCGTATTCAACTGAAATCTTGATATACAAATAAACATTCACAGCTATAAATTATGATTTAGTAATAATTAAATAACATTTAATTTTACCCAAAACAGATTTAACATCATTTTGGAATTACTACGCCAATGATATTTGACTTCTGTTCTGAACAAGGAACTGAACAAAGTTAGCTAAAAATACATACTTTGATTTATGTACTGATCCTAATAAGTAGAAGGCATATATCCACTTTATTACAAAAATACAAGTGTCCAGAAAAAATCCCTCCTCCCCCCGTATATTATTTGCAATCCACCCAAAAGGTGCCTTTCTGAACTTAAACTAAAACTTTCCAAGTAAGTAGCGAAAATAACATTTCCTATGCTTAAAAAGGAACAGTTACCATGTTTTAGCAGATTACCCTTAAGGAAAATTAGCAGTTAAAGTCCTACTCATGACTCGATTTTCGAAAAATGTCCTCGAATGTCCATCGACCATACCTAGGAGATGACGAAAATACGAGCCTTTCAAAATTATATGTATGTGTGTATACTTGTCTGTTAGCGCTCTAGTGATTGCAATTCTTATTTGATCGTAACCAAACTCAATATATAAGTGTTTCATACAAAAACAAAGGTCGGCTTCGTTAATGGCAGAAATCGGAACCAGTGGGAGGGGGGTTTATTTTGGGGAAAATTCAAAATATCTCCGTTATTATACGTCGGATAGAAAATTTGAATAGAACCAAATTCATTGCAAATAAAATGTATTATAAATATTTTTATATACATGAAGCCCACAGGCAAAGAACATTCTAAGTCAATTTTTTTCAAAAATGAGGTTTTCTCGCTATCTAGTAGCTAAGGCCGAGTACTACAACCTAGTCTACTCATCAAGGGGAAAGAACTTTCTGTGTCACTGTTATTAAAGCTGGAAATAATCATATACAGGGAAATATCATTCTATGTTCAACCAGCTGATTGATTTACAGTGGAAGCATATTCTATGTCACTATCAGCTGTTCAAGTTACTTTGAAATAACATTCTATGTTTAACATGACCTCTCAGTTTTACGTACTTTGTTGTCAGTGATTGTGGGTTGTTTAAGTAAATTCATTGAATTTTAACTTATTATTAATAGTGGATAGTGATCAAAATGAGTGATAACGACGAACATATTACTGCAAAGAGGAAATATGGAAGAATATCAGACGCAACGAAGAGAATCAGTGTCATGTCACACATGCCTGGTGATCCGTGTAATTGTAAGCGCTTTAAATGCTTTGAAACAATCAAAGAAAAGGAAAGAGACGAACTATTGAAACAATTTAATCTAATGACGGACTACAATAAACAAATGGCACATTTAACCGGATTTATTAGTGTTTTACCGATCAAACAGCGTAGGCCTCGAGTGAATGAAGAGGATTTTACTTCTCTTAAAGAATTCTCTTACGAATAAAAGGTAAGGATTTTGACAGATGGAGAAGTCAATGAAATCACTGTCTGTCAAAAAGCATTCATATCATTGCATGGAATTACAAACCAAACAATTAATACGATTAAAAAATCTTTGAATACCACTGGAAAAGCTCCAGTTGATCAACGAGGCAAACAGAAAACATTCGAAACCAAAAGAAACACTGGATAAGGTCCACAAACATCTTCTTTAAAGGGACGAAAATCGCACTACAATTTAAAAAAAAAAACAGTAAAGTGTACCTCTTTGAAGATCTAAACATTAATAAACTTTATAAAATGTATTCTGAATTATATCCAAATAATCCAGTATCATACGAATTCTACAGAAATGTGTTCAATAATCTTAAATATTCACTTATTCGTTTATAATAATAAATATTTACTGATATTCTTCGACTTTTTTAATGTGTTCTTATGTAAAGTTTATAAATTCCCAATAACCTATGCATGAACATAGAATGTCATTTCCATGTTTCAACTGACTTAGACTGTTTTTTCACTCTTTTTTTATGACATTATGTTTGATTTATTTATTTTTTTAATAAATATAACCAAAAATGGTGATTGAACAGTTTTATTTCGAATTTAAATCTATTTGATCAGTACAAAAAAAAAAATTATTGTTCAATAAATATCAATTCTCAATTTTCATATGACGTTTCAAAGACTAATTTTCAATTTACTCAAAAGTAAGAAAAAGTGACTTAGAATGTTCTTTGCCTGGGGACTTCACATTTATTCTCTAACTTTAGTATGGAATGAGATATTTGTATATTTTAGCTTTGGGCTTTTATTTAGCCACCACTCATACTCCTGTTATATTAAATATAAGCTGTTATATTATGAAGCACTATATTTGAAGCCCACATACCAAATAACGCTCTCGTTGAACTGTTACGTATTGAGATAAATAGAAATAAGTAACGCATGTGGGAAATCCGCCTAGTTAACTTGCTACGACTGAATTCTTCTCTCAAGTTCCTAAAATAGGTAAACGTTTTGCACGAAACTAATGAGATTTATTATTTGAAATATAGATTGATCTGTTGGAACTAAGTTCGTTTAATCGAGGCAGCTTCAACTCTAGGTTGAAATGAAAATTAGAAATCAATGATTAGATTTTTAATTTAAATATCTATTTCTGGTTCTTAAAAACTAAGGATACGTTTAAAAAAGATTGGATTGTGCCACTTAATGTCAACAACAAGCTTGAAAGAAACAGAAAGAGAAGTAATACCAGGAATAGACAAAGGACATGTGCATAATTTACCACCTGATATTTGCATAAATCAATAGCAGCTGATATTGGCAACGTGTATCCCAGTTGATATTGGCAAGCCCGATATTGCGGGCATGTATCAGAGCTCCTTCAAAGAAATCTTAGTAAATCCTCCTACTGTTTTCCCACGGGCTCCTATTTCCCCAGGCAATGCCTGTCAATATTGTCCCCCCGATACTCATCCTCAATACGGCAGGAAAAACTATGTTATCAGTCAGGCAAAAGGCAGCTTATTTACTAGCAACTACTCAGACGTCTTTGTGAAAAGGAAAGCTGTTCTTGAGTGAAACACTTCTCTGTATTATTTTCCTTTCCTATTGCAGATATATACATAACTTAAGGAGTGTTTCTAAATGTAAGTAACAGAATTTAAAACTATATTTTACATCCCTAGCTTCTGATTAAATTTAAATTCCTTTATGGAATGATGGAATAAATCTCTACCTCGACTAAATAATCTTATTACAGCCACAAATTTCACGGATTACTGCTTTTTTGGTCTCCTGAATCGCGTGAAAACATATCAGCGGAATTCCAAAAATCAAAAATACTTTAAATAAAACGACTTGGGTCTTGGAATAGTTATTTCATCTGATGGTTTCCTAAAGGCTAATTTTGAGGTATCTATATAAATTATATTTTGCAATATAATCCTCTAAAATTACTTACTAAGAATTGGAATAATTGTATCAAAACATTACAGCAATTTTAATCAACCTTTTAGTAGATTCCCCTTGAGGGTATCAGCTGTGAAGGTTGTACTCATGGCGCGATTTTTGAGAAATTTCTTCAAATGTCCATTGATTCTAACTAGTGGGTGACGTCCTTTAACAATTGTATATATATTTATATTTGTCTGTTACCGAATTTTGGTTTAATCGTTACCAAACTCGACATTTACTCGTTTCATGTAGAAAGAAACATCGAGTTCGTTGATGGTTGAAATCCGAACAATGTGAGGTGGAGGGAGGGGTTTAGAGGGGAGGAATATTGAAAATTCTTAATATCTTCTTTATTATGCGTCGGATCGAAAAATTGTATAGGGCAAATCTTATTGCAAATGCAATGTTTTATAAATGTTGTTATGTACGTATTTTCAATAACTTGATTATTAACCGAGATGTTTGAATTTTTTAGTTTTTGGGCTTTAGAACCCCCCCCCCTCCTCCTACTCATTTCATATAAACAATTAAATTATGAAGCTCTATATTTGAATCCTAAATACCAAATATTGTTCTCATAGTACGTTTAAGTTTCGAGATAAATACAAATACGTTCCGGACATGGGAAATCCGCTTAGTTAACGCAGTCGCCTGCGTAATGGAGTTTTAATCACTTGCCACCTCACCCATTAAAATGTAATCTATAAGTTCAACCATTTACTGTATTCGATGAGAGACCACTTGGTGAAAAAAATCCTAAAAAATAACACATGACGACAGAATTATTTAAGTTGTTGTTATTTAATGATGAAGAATATTAACGAAATCTCTTAAAATTAGGAACATAATAACCCCATTCTTGAAAATACAAAACACTATGTTTCAAGAAGTGTTTAGTGTCGTCGCTAATTAATAAGCTCTTGGATTTTTGCGTGGGTCGTAAATGGTCTACATTATTAGCTGAGAAAATTAAGAAATTGGGAATAAAATACCTTTTTATATTGATTTTCACGAATATTTTTTTGATGTATTGCGCTCCTAAAAAGTTTATAGACTTGCTTTGGGTGTTTCTTGTGCCTAGCGGAACGACGTAATTTTGAATCATTTCATTGGTAATTTCATTTCGGTGCATAATAATACTGTGCTTCCAAGGTTATATATCAACAGACATTTGTGCTTTCAGAAGATCAAATCTGTAAAGTTATTCACGTGGATATCGGATTTTTGTTGTAATCTATGTTAACGATAATCATAAACTTAGTTTCTTCAGTTTTTTTTTTTTTGCTTAATTGCCCCAATAAACTGAGACCCTAGACCTAATAAAAAATCAGACATTTTGAAATATATTTTTGGGCTCGGTTCTTAACATTGGAATGTATTTTTAATAAATGATTCGTGAGTGAATTTGCTAATCGAGGAAGTGTTTTTCGTATTTTTATTTGTTTATAACAGTGAAAGTACTTTTCAAATTATTGAATAACACTGTATGAAACTGTTTTTCACAGTTCAGAGAACAAGATTTCCTTAGAGTATTTTCTATGGTTATGGTATACATTTTATTGCGGATTATTTTTGAGACTAGTTAGCTTAAAATATATAAAGCATGAATATTTATAACGAGGAGTGTACGCTTCCCTTTTTTGCAATTCATAAAATTATTCTTAAGAATTAATGCTGAAAAAACTTGTTGAATATTTAAACACATTTTTCAGGAAATTGAATTTGCGTAAATAAATGTTAGCCACAGATACAGCCGACCTTCGTTTATGGAGAAAAAAAAGTGTTTTGATTTTATGCTCTAACTTACACAATGAAAACATTAAAAAAAAGAATAAAATAAAAAAAAAAGACGGGAAGCTAAAGAATGAATAATAAAAACAATAGGGCAGGGCTAAATGTTTGTCCCAGCAAGGAATATAAAGCAGGTATGGAAATTGGTAGGGGCTGGGATATCGCTCATGTTTATGAATACTTTACTCAGGTAAAAAAGGCCAAGGGAGGGCGTAAAAAAAAAGAAAGAAAGAGAGAAAAACGTTTGTAATTTTGGAGTCGGTTGAAATTTGTCTGGAATAAATTTGAAAACTTAGTCGAATACCATTTCTCAGTGACGAGGATAGCTTTTCTTATTGAATATATAATCCCGTAGAAGTATTCCACCTTGTATAAAAACAGAGAGGTTCTATATGTAAATCGATTATACAGGGTGTGTTTTAACTAAAAAAAAAGAAAGAAACAAACGTAATTAGGTATTATTTTAGGACTTGTTGTTTTCTGAATGGTTCCTCGGCTGATAAATTCAAATTTCATTAACTTTCTTCATTTGGAAGATCTTAGATTATTTGTTTGGAGTTTGAATTTTATATGGGTACCAGGGCACTAGCTCTCAGTTACATGCGTCTTCACTTCAAATCTCAATATATGCTCCTACCTAAAAATTTGAAATTTGCTTAGTGAAACAATTCATGGCACTATTAAAAATTTAAGGATCAATAAAAAGGCCTTGTCCTCTACTAGTGTTTCAATTTATGCAATGTGCACTTTCAGAGTCAGCACACCATCGTCAGTGCCTGCTGATTAGAGAAGTGACAGTATACCCCTAGGCGACTTTGGTCCAGGCTGAGTTCTGACACTGAAGGTACCCTTTGCATAAATTAAAACATTAGTAGAGGACAATGCCTTTTAGCAGATTTCCCTTAAGGGAAATCAGCTTTTGAGGTCGTACTCATGACGCGAGTTTTGAAAAATTTCCTCAAATGTCCATCGATCCTACCCAGGAGATGACGAAAATGAGGTCCGTTCATAATTATATATATATATATATATATATATATATATATATATATATATATATATATATATTTGTCTGTTAACGCTCTAGCGGTCGCAATTTTTGTTTGATCGTTACCAAACTTCATATTTAAGCGTTTTATGTAAAAAGAAAGATCAAGTTCGTTAATGGCTGAAATCGGACCAGTGGGAGGGGGGGGGTTTAGAGGGAAGATTTTTAAAAATTCGAAATGTCTCCGTTATTATGCATCGGATCGAAAAATTGTATAGAATTAATCTTATTGCAAATTAAATTTACTATAAATATTGTTCTATACATTTATTCTTATCTTGAATATTAACCGAGATATTTGCATTTGTATTGTGTGTGTAGTCGGCACTATCCGCCGAGAGCTCTGGCGGCCGTTTTGGTAACTATTCGTCCCTCGTGAATAGGTCTAGAGATACCTTCCTACTACTGTTATTATTAGGAAGATTTCTCTATTGTAAAACTTCACGTGGGAAATCTGCTTAGTTTACGCAGCCTCTGCGTGACGGACTTTTTTAGTTATCCTGTTCAACCGTCCAGTATTTCGGGGCGATATTTAAAATGTTCTCCTGAAACAATACAACGCTTTCAACTTTCGAAAATTGACAAAAGCGTGGATATCATCGATAAATGAAAAAAGAATGAGCTTTATTATTTAAGGAAATTTTTATATTTAAATTCTAGATATTTTATTAATCATAGACTTATAGTTTAATTTTTCTTCGAATACTTTTGGATAGTATTTTTGTTCATTAAAAGTTGTCATTTCATAATTTGTTTGAAACTTTCAATTTATATTATCTCACGTCTCAGACTTGAACTAGGGCGGTGATAAATATCTCAAGAATTTCAAATAACCTTAATTGCTTGAGAGCAAAGTAAATCACTGGCTTATTATCAACTTGACACTAATTATCACGCCTAATTACTATTTACTTGCTAATTAGTGTGTTTCTATTATACCCTTTCCGACAGATTTATTCTCTCTTGATCCTCAAAGGTACACACACCACTTATAATTAAGGATAAAGCCAAGTTGTATTGTATGTGTGTGTGGGTGTCAAGTCCGGATGAGGCAACTCGTCAACTTTGCCAAATAAATTGGTAGAAACGTTTGGCCACCAAATGTTAATTTCCCACTACTAAACTAAGACACGTAAAAGTATATATGTGCAATTTAAAAAAAAAAAAAAACTTTTATGACTGTTATACATATAACATTGACTGGTAGAATATGCTGCAATACTTAAATCACCGACATATGTTCGACAGTACATTTATGTTTTTATATTATTGAAAACGCATAGTTACAGGTATTCCCGCATTTTAGTGGCTATCGTGGTTGTACCCACGGCCCAAATTTACATAAATTACCATTTTTGAGGTGCTGGATGGTGAAGGAATTATTATCTCAGGTAAGACAAAACGCCTCGTTCCTTCACTATTCTTTATTCGTTGTGAAGGAAGTCACAGGGAATCCTTGGTTCCTGTCACATCATTGTGAAGAGCAGGGCACTGATGATGGAGCGTAAGCTCTGAAAGCACTCTGTCACAACGAATAAAGAATAGTGAAGGAACGAGGCGTTTTTTCTTACCTGAGATTACATAAATTAGTTCAAATGTCCTCCGATCAAACATACCCAATGAGATCCATTCAAACATATGTCAATGTAGATTGTTACCAAACTGGATATTTATAATATTTATTTAATGTAAGATCAAGTTCGTTAAGGGTTTAAGGGGTTTAGAGGTCGGAACTCAAATTGATACAGTTAAAAAATTATATGTAACCATTATGTAAATTTAGTACTATTATTGTTCTATGCATTTTTCCTCTATCTGTAACATTAATTGAGAAATTTGCGTTTTTCGTATTTCTATTTTCAGAATAAACCCCACTCCTACTTGCTCTTACTTGTGCTTTTTCACATCGTTTGGCAGCCCATTTTTAATGTTTATGACACATTATGCATAACTAACATATATAAATCAGTTTCTTGATTAAAATAACAAAGTTGAATGCACCAAATTAACGAAACAAGGAGCAAATAAACGATTGGTCGAGCGAATTGCTGGTCTGTTCAACTGCTTGGAAGTATGACCGCACAACGTCGGTTTGCCACTCCTGAGGTCCGGAAGTAATGCATTACTATTTCAATACCACTGAATTGTGAATAGAAATAGACACTACTATCGATATGGCGATTTGAAAAAATCTCTCTCTCTCTCTCTCTCTCTCTCTCTCTCTCTCTCTCTCTCTCTCTCTCTCTCTCTCTCTCTCTCTCTCTCTCTTTATATTAGTTTTCATTTTTTATATATTATTATTTATTAACATCCACTTTTTGCTACTATGGCTAATTGGGACGGTTTATCTTCAGGTTACCACCCTTTTCTAGCCAGGGTGGGACCAATGATTCTTTTTAATGAGTCCTTCACTAAATAAATTCCTACTGCCCAGGCGGGAATCGAACTCGCCACTCTAGGTTTTGTCTAGCAATAAATAGTATCATATCTAAACAGTCTTTAGAGATAATTTGTAAATGGTTTAGTAATACGAATGTATTTATATTGTCTGTAAGAGAGCACCACTGGCCATATGACAATAAAAAGGCACCTGTCTATTTATTTCTAGCTCTCTCTTCAGGTTTCTTATATATTAAATTATTCCTTGCTCTCAATCATAAATATGAAACGATATATCGAATACTGTCATGAATGATGTATTGTTATCCAACGATCATTGATTGGAATGATTCCCAAACTTGATATGAATATAAATAACAAGTTTTGGTACTAAATGGTTTTAGATTAATCAGTATATTTAAGGGATAAAGATATTTAAATGTTTTTTTCTAAATATATATATTATTTGAAAGCCTAAATAATAATTTTGTAATACATTTAAATTCAATTTTACACAATAAGAAGCCCTCAAGCTGAGGTCCAAGAAATTTAAATTCATAATTTACTTCTCAAATTTCCTTAGCTGTGTAGATATTAATAGGTAAATTATAAAAAAAAAGTTAGAAATCCTTTTAACAGTTCTTGGTATCCAAAACAAAAAGTAAAATAATCTCAGAGTTACAGTGTTCTAAAAACATTTCTGAAACCAGAATAAATTATAATAATACACACTGAAATTCAAATAATGCAGTAATACGCATACTGAAGTGGTATTTAAGTATTATTTCGTGACGTGGAGAATAATTGAGTACCTGCTAAAGAAGTAATCAATCGTTAAAAAAATGAGTGTGCTTTTAGCAGATTTCCATTAAGGGAAATCGGCTATTGAGGTCGTCACAATTTTCGAAAGATTTCTTCAAATGTCCATCGATCCATCCCCGGAGATGACGAAAATGAGGCCCGTTCAAAATTATATATATATATATATATATATATATATATATATATATATATATATACTGTTCTATATTATATATATTCTGAATATATATATTCTGAAATTTTAGTTTCATCACTGCCAAACTCGACATTTAATCGTTTTATGTAAAAGTAAAATCAAGTTCGTTAATGTTTGAAATCAGACTAGTGGGAGGGTGAGAATTTCGAAAAGTCTTAATATCTTTGTTATTATGAGTCTGGTAAACAAATTGAAGGTCCAATGTTATTACAAATGTTATGTTCTATAAATGTTGTTATGTGCGGTTTTTAACTATTTTGATCATCAATCGAGTTATTTGCATCTTTTAGTTTTCGGCCTTCAGTTAAACCCCAACTCCTACTCGTGTCATATTAACAATAAGCTGTTATATTATGAATCAATTTATTTGAAGCATAAATATTAATTATTGTTCTCATTGAACTTTTTGGGATAAATGTAAATGGGAAATCTGCTTAGTTGACACAGCACCTGCCTGACGGAGTTTTGGTTATCTCCAACGTGGCACTTTGAGAAACGGGGGATGTTTTCGAAAATCTTATCAAGACTACCTTAATAACTGATATACATTAGGGGATATCTGCTAATATAAAATATATAGAAATAAAAATGGAATTTTACCTTTCCTACGAAAGGGAGGCCAGGCTTGTACCTCCGGCGCATTTCCTTGGAGAAACCCAGTTCTACGTAGTGCTCCTCTGCTATTGGTAGTTCAGGAAGAGCAGGGTCCCTGGAACCGCGGGCCAAAGAGACGTTCAGCTCAGCCACGAACTCAGAACTACCTGTTACCACTTCCAGCGACCATATCCCAGTTCTTGCCTCTTCGCTCAGGGTCATCTGGAAGCCTTTTACACCTGTAAGTAAAATATGTTGTGCTATGTAACATAATACAAGAAAAATTAATGTGTCAGCAGTAATTTGTATACTAGATTATTACATATATAGAGTTATAAGAAAAAATTTAAAGAGCAATATTTAATTATAAGAAAAATAAATAAATAAGCTGGCCCTATATTGGGGGTACCTATTGTCAGGAGGCTGATAAGTCTTTTTGAGGTAATTTTAGCAGATTTCCCTTAAGGGAAATCAGCTATTGAGGTCGTACTCATGACGTGAGTTTCGAAAATTTTCTTCAAATGTCCATCGGTCCTACCCAGGGGATGAAGAAAATGAAATCTGTTCAAAATTATATATATATATATATATATATATATATATATATATATATATATATATATATATATATATATATTTGTCTGTTAACGCTCTACCGGTCGCAATTTTTGTTTGATCGTTACCAAACTCGGAATTTAATCGTTTTAGGTAAAATGGAAGATCAAGTTCGTTAATGGCTGAAATCGGGGCTGAACAGTGGGAGGGGGGGTTTAGAAGGGGGGATTTTCGGAAAATTCAAAATATCTCCGTTATTATGCGTCGGATCGAACAATTGTATAGTTTCAATCTTATTGCAGATATTAAATTTACTTTAAATAATGTTATATACGTTTATTCTGTATCTTGAATATTAACCGAGATATTTGCATTTGTATTCTGCATTGGTCGGCAGGAGTGAGCTGTTTGGTACTTTCCGAAGAGAGCTTTGGCGGCCGTTTTCGTAACTATCCCTTACTACTTACTACACTAGTTATTGGGCAGATTTCTCTATTGTAAAACTTCACGTGGGAAATCTACTTAGTTTACGCAGCCCCTGCGTGACGGACTTTTTTTATAAATTTTGATCTATTTTATGAAAATTATAAATATTTTCAATAGGGGATGTTAAAAAAGAAGGTTGTTAATCTTTATTTTTGTATAAGTGGTAGTTAATTCTAATTGACGTTTTCAGTATGCATATAGACTTCTTCCTTCTTTATATTAAGATCTTAAAGATAATGTGTTGTAGATTTAGGTATAATTCTTCTGGATCCAAACAGCATACCTTTCACACTCCAATTTTACATGTGATATTTTTCTTAGAACTATGGAGAGCAAGGGGAGAAAATAGTTATTTCTTTTTTTTTAATTTACTTGTTTTTGCTGGTTTCGAATCTTACTGTCGGATCTATAATTAAACCGTTTTAATTAATTTTAAAAAAATAATTAAAATTAATTCATTGCCTCGCTGCGAACGCTCCAAAATAAATAAATAAATAAAATATAATTAAACCTTGATTATATTTTATTTGTATTAACACAAATTCTGCTCTTCATATGTAGACACACAAACAGAAAATAAAACATAAAGCGTTAATTTATGAACTGCAATATATTATTTTCAACTATATTGGCTTTTGTTTTCGAACATTTCTTTTGGAAAATAAGCTTTATAATCTTTTAGAATATGTTCTAGAGCATTGAATTATTTTTATTGATAAATCTATCCTCAGATATCCATATTATTCTTTAAGCTTTTCTATTCGCATTATTCCATAAACTGATAGTTTGGCCTATCGTTCAAAGCAAATGTCAGTTTGAACCATTGGCCTCGTTGTACGTTTTTTCGAAAGCCTTTGTATTTTGCAGCAAATGCGGAGAGATTTTGACTCATTGAAGGGATTGACTCTCAAAACAGTTTTTTAAAAGTATAAAGTCTTTAATTTTATTAGTATTAAGGTATTAGTTTATGATGGGGAAGTTCTTATATCAGAGGATGTCCACTGAGGATTGGTTAAAGAAATTAGAGAAAATACTTAATTTGCTTTCAATGCAGTGTTTTGATAATATATGTCATTTTAAAAATTTAACTATTTATGGATTTCTGAATACCTTCATCGAGTGGGACTTCTTCCCAAATGGCCACCTTGGTTCCAGTTGGATCCTTGAGGTACACGCTGCCCGTCACGTCGGATGCCATTCTCAAGTCATGATCCAGAGCAAGTATCCAAAACTCAACTGTGACAAAAAAAAAAAAAACATATAAATCAAACATAGCCAAGCAGACTTTAAAAAAAATTGATTATACATAATAAAAAAAGATGATGCATCAATGAAGTGTAAAGTATTTAAAATATAAAATATTTTACTTTATAGGACCAGGATATCGAATAAGTGGATGGTCTATTGGAAGTAAAGTTTTAATTTACGAAGCAGTAAAGGTATATACTTCTGGAATACTTTTTCATATTCATGAAAAATTTCTTGCTTGGTTTGTAATGTAATTCCAGGCTTTCTCTCTCGCCTATGTAGATTTTCTGCTTTCCAGGAAAATTAGAGTCCTATTTTAGTCGAGTAAAGTTTTTCCCATGTAAAATAAAATATGTCAAAATTGTTTGTAAGTACTGAAGATATAATTGGATGTGATGATGAAAATAAAACAACAAACTTTCTTGTTGTTTAGTCTGCGGCACTAAGTCAACGAATGGCTGAAGTCACCCTCAATGGCGGTTATAGAAGGTAATAACTCTTAAAGTTTTTTAAAAATCAAAATTTACCGTCGAAGATACATTGACAAAATATTCGGTAGTAAGGAAACTGAAACCAAAACTAAGGAAAATGTTTATGGGCTCGGGTTAGCCATGTGAGTTAAGGTGTTGGCCTTAATCTCAAATGGTCAGCCTAGAGGGGCGAGTTCGCTCCAATTAGCCTTAGTTGCAAAAAGTGGACGTTAATACATAAATAAATAGTGAATGTTTACTGTAATGTTTGAGGAGTACCTTTTCAGCAGATATCCCTTCAGGGAAATGAGTTATTAAGGTTCTACTCATGACAAGATTATCGAAATATGTCATCAAATGTCCATCAATCCTACCCTGGATATGTCAAAAATTAAGTCCGTTCAAATATATATATATATATATATATATATATATATATATATATATATATATATATATATATGTGTGTGTGTGTGTGTGTGTTGTCTTTAACTGCTCTAGTGGTTGAAATTATTGTTTTATCGTTACCCAACTCGATATATAATGTTCATAACAAACTAAAGATTAAGTTCGTACGGCTAAAATAAGACCTGGGGGATTGAAGGAGGACAATTTCGAAATACCTCTGTTGTTAGTCCTTGGATCGAAAAAGAGTATAGAATCAGTCTTATTGCAAATATGATGTTCTATAAATGTTGTTATATACATTTTTTTGTCTCTAAATTGAATATGAACTGAGATATTTCCATATTTTAGTTTTCGTACATCAGTAAACCTCTACTCCTACTCATGTCCTAATGACAATAAGCTCTTTATTCTAAGCGTGAATTCCAGATATTGTTTCCATGGGACTTTTATTATCCGAGATGGTTTTATGTTGTTGTTTCAAAAATATTCATTTGATATTTAACCCTTTTATTTACACCAAAGATTCATGTCTGAGATTGACAGAAATCGGACCAGGAATATTGGGGTTTAGAGAAGGAGTGAATTAGAAAATTCAAAGTATCTCTTATGTTATTAGTCGCATCGTAAATTGTTACAGAATCAATCTTGTTAAACTATTAAAGCTCTACAATTGCTGGTCTATTCATTTTTCGTAACTCAAGTACTAAGCGCGTTATTAGCAGATTTCCCTTAAGGGAAATCAGCTATTGAGGTTGTACTCATGACGGAATTTCCGAAATTTTTCTTCAAATGTCCATAGATCATACCTAGTAGATGAATAAATTGAGGTCCGTTCAAAACTTTATATATATATATATATATATATATATATATATATATATATATTTGTCTGTTACCGCTCTAGTGGTCGCAATTTTTGTTTGATCGTTACCAAACTCGATATTTAGTCGTTTAATGTAAAAAGAAGGATCTAATTTGTTAATGGCTGAAATCAGATCAGTGGGAGGGGGAGTTTAGAGGGGAGGATATTCTAAAATTCAAAATATTTCCGTTACTATACGTCGGATCGAAAAATTGTATAGATATATTCTTATTGCAAATTAAATTTACTATAAATATTGTTATTATTATTATTTATTAACGATTTTCTATAAATATTGTTCTATACATTTATTCTCTATCTTGAATATTAACCGAGATATTTGCATTTTTATGAAATCGGGGCGGATAACGGATGAGAGTAAAACTTCACGTGGGAAATCTGCTTAGTTTACGCAGCCCCTGCGTGACGGACTTTTTTTTTCTCCATAGAAATAGAAAATATGTGGTGAGGTGAGAACACGCGTGTTATACCAATACGTTGGAAATCTGCTAAGTTTACGCAGTTCCTGCATGACGCGCTTTTATTAAAAGTGGTCTACATGTCAAGATTGGCCGATCAGTCACCTCGTTCGGCAAGGAGTTCAGCATTTGATTGTGACGAGGGGAAAAGACGTGATCCAGCTATCAAAGAAGAGGCTGTGAGATGGACCAGAGGGGTGACCCAAGCATCCCAGAGATTTACCGTCCCACTTAACTAAGTCCCACGAGCCCCTGCACCAACTTGCCTACTTACTTCGTTGATCGCCACCCAAGTTTTGAAGTAGTTCCTCTTCCCTACCTCCTCTACACCCTTCCCCAGAATGAGTTACCTCTTTACTTAAGTTAGGCTTTGGATCGTTTCTGCTGAAGGAGTTGGGTGGGGGGGGGGAGGTGAGGGAGGAAGAAAAAAGTAAAATAAACTTTAACGAAAAGTTTTTAAGAAGTTCATGTTAAAATTGTTTCAACGTCAGGATTTTGCCTAAGTTGTAAGTAAATATTCTCCCCTTTACTTTACAGTACTCTAAGTAGATTTCATCATTAAGTTTGTTTTAAATGTTTTTACAAAAGGCCCGTAATCGTCATAAAGTGCCTCTTTATATTTTACTTAAGTGGCTTTGAATAACAATTTAAACGCATGAAGTTCATCATATTTTAACAAGGAAATTGTGGACTTGTAGTAAAGTCCGTCACTCAGGGGCCGCGTAAACTAAGCAGATTTCCTATGTGCTGTTATAACACACTTTTGAACTCATCTCACCACATATTCTTTATTTCCATGTGGGACTAAAGGCTCAATCCAAAATAAGTCCGTCACGCAGGTGTTGCGTTAACTAAGCAGATCTCCCACGTACGCCACAATTATCTTTTTTTGAGCCACGTATTTATATTTGTTATAAAAAGTAAAACTACACTGAGAACAACATTTGGCTTTGAAGTTGACAAATAAAGTACTTCATTACATAATAGAGTATTGTTTATGTGACATGAGTAGGAATGGGTTTTTACTAAAAGCTGAAAACTAAAAAATGAAAATATCTCAGTTAATGTTGATGTTATAGAATAAATGTATATAACAACATTTATAGAATACTTGAAATACGATAGATTCTATACAATCTTTTGACTTATAATAACTGACATATTTCGAGTTTTCCAAAATGCCCCGTCTCTGAATCCCCCCGCCCGATCCGATAATATATAAGAAGTTTGGTAAGGAAAAAACACAAATTGCTACCACTAGAGCGGTATGTGTATCCAGTCATAAACCTGGTATATCTCCTGTCTGTTTGACGTTTGGCAAGTCTGAACCTTGTTCAAGAATGAAGATGGAGCATCGACTCGAATTCCAGTACAAGGTTATGGTTAGTAAGCTCTTCCTGGAGCTAGCTTAGCAATATCTGGATCAATCAAGGATTTCATGGAGATATTAAAATTACAAATTATTATAGCTAACATTTGCATTTACAACCGCTAATAACCGCTTACGAATTAAAATAGTTACTTAGCTGTTACAAACTTAATTCTCCAGTTCCCTGGTACACAGGTACGAACTAGTTAAATTCTCAAGTACCCATGCACGATCTACGCGTATGAAAATGTGGGAACAGATCCGAATCTAGACGAGGAGATGGTCCTGTCTAAATGAGAGAGCTCAGGTTTCATGGCGTGTTAAGGAGAGTAAAGTGTGATGAGCTGATATTGAAATGATTATTGATAGTAGTGTTGAAATGTTATAAGAAGTACATCGCGCAAGGGCTGTGCAAACTAAGCAGATTTTCCAAATGCTGGTACAATACTTGTGATCTCATATCATCATGTACTCTCTATTTTTATGTAAAAAAAACTGATAAGCAGAAGAGGGGGGGGGGCTCTGAAGTAAGAAAGGAAGAAAGTACGAATAACTCGCTTAATACTTGAGTTACCAAAAATATGCATAGGACAAGAAATGTAGAAAATCAAAAGTTTAACAAGATTGGATTTATAACTTTTTATAGCCCGGCACATTATAACAAAGTCTTTTCCAGGCCCGATTTCAGCCAATACAAATATGATCTTTATTTTTCACTGAAACGGCTAAATATCGAATATAGTATAGATCAAATAGACATTTTCGAGTAATGCATGAAATTCATAATAGATACCGTCAACACTCGACGAATTTGCATGTGTCACACAAAATAATTGCTAAATGAAACCATATTTGATATTTATCCTGGGAATGACGTGGCTCCTGATACAATAGATTATAGTTAATACGACATGAATATGCGTTGGGGTTTGCTCATGGCCAAATCCATAAAATAAAATATGTAAATATTCGGTTAGTATTCAATATTGAGTAAACATGTATGTAACAACATTTCAATAAGATTGATTCTGTACAATTTTTCAATGAGACGCATAACAATGGAGATATTCTGATTTTTCGAAATTCTCCACCTTTAAACCCACCCTCCCACTGATCCTATTTTATCCTTTAACGAACTTTATTTTTACATAAAACGATTACGTGCGAGTTAAAGCGTTGGTCCTAATCTCGCTTGGCAGACCTACAGTGGCGGGTTCGAATCCCGCCCTGGGCAGTAGAAATTTATTTAGTGACGGACTCATTGAATAAACTTGTGCCCACCCTGGCTAGAAAAGGGTGGCAACCTGTCCGATAGCCCGTCCCGATTAGCCTTAGTAGCATAAAGTGGACGTAAAATAAAATAAAACGATTAATTATCGAGTTTGGTAACTACTAAACAAACATTACGGCCGCTAGAGCATTAAATGATGTCTATATATTTATACAATGTTGAATGGACCTCATTTTCGTCAGCTTCCGAGTAAGATCGATGGACATTTGAAGAAATGTTTTAAAAATCCCATCGTGAGTACAACCTCAATAGCTGATTTCCCCTAAGGGAATTGCTAAAATGGTTAGCGGTCGCTAGTTCTAAGACCAGGTGCGCTTTATTCTGCGACAATACCTCGTTCTATCTATCTTTGCGTACTATATTAGGTAATAATATGGCAACGGTATTTCGAGTCATTAAAAAAATAATTTATTAAGCCTCATGGGTTTGTTCCGGGAACTTACTGGCAATTAATAGTGTGTATACTCCATTATTATTAAGCTGATATTATTATGACTCCATTCTGCTACACCTGCCTCTAACTCATTATTCGCTTTCAAGCCATATTTCTCTAGGAATCCAGCTTTATTGGAAAATGATACCTAACCATTACGAGTATAATTAATGTTTAATTAATTTTGCTAATTTGAACTACTGTTATTACTCTTGTTTTTATTTGTTAATCCATTTTAACCACATTCATTAAACAAAAAGACAGTTTAATTATTAGATGATGTTTCGTATTTATAAAAGTGCATCAGCTATTTGCATTTAACTCTACCTAGTTACTACGTCATTCTATTAGTTTCGAAAGAAAATAAAAGGTCCATTTACGCGGATTTAATTATCCTGTTTTATTTTAAATCAGGGTTGCTATAATTGATGAACCTACTAAAGAAGATGTTTTGAGAATTACTTCCTAAAATACCATTGATGATTTTAGCAGATTCCCCTTAGGGAAATGAGCTTATCGTACAGATGATGCGAATTTCGACATTTTTGGAAGGACTTCAAATGTCCATCGATCCTACCTAGTAGATGAGGTCCGTTCAAAATTGTGTGTGTGTGTGTGTTTGTGTATATATATATATATATACATACATATATATATATATATATATATATATATATATATATATATATATATATATATATATATATATATATATACATTTGTCTGTTACCTCTCTAGGAGTCACAATTTTTGCCTTATCGTTACCAAAATTGATATATAATCGTTTTATATAAAAAGAAAGATTAAGTTTGTAAACGGCTGAAATCGGACATGGGGTAGGGCGGGTTAAGAGGGGAGAATTTCGAAAATTCTTAATATCTTCGTTATTATAAGCTGGATCAAAAAATGGTATAGAACCAACCTTATTGCAAATGTAAAGGTCTATGATTGTTGCTATATACGCTTTATTAACTGTCTTTAATATTAACTAAGATATTTGCATTATTTAATTTTCAGCCACAAGCATAAAATTACATTCAGTATATATATATATATATATATATATATATATATATATATATATATATATTTGGCTGTTAACGCTCTAGCGGTCGTAATTGTTGTTCGGTCGTTACCAAACTGAATATTTAAACATTTTTTATTAACTTCGTTAATGCCCGAAATAATCGGGCAGGGAGAGGGGGATTTCGAAAATTTCCATACACGTCACATCGAAAAGGTGTAAAACGAACGGTATTTCAAATTTAATGTTCTATAAATGTTGTTATATGCATTTTTTTCGCTATCTTTATGATTAACCAAGATATTTTCATTGTTTAGTTTTCGGCCTTCAGTAAACTCCCACTCCTTCTCATGTCATATTAACAATATAATGTTATTTCATGAATAACGATCAATTTCAAGTTTAAATAACAAATATTGTTCTCATTGAAATTTTACTTTTTAAGATAAACTCGAATAAGTGGGAAATCGGATTAGTTAACGAAGTCCGTTGACGAACTTATTTTTTGTAGCCAAAATATTCTTATTATTTGAGAATGCCACATATAATATAAAGAAGAATCTTAAAATAATCTAAACAGTGGTTTTATCAAATTTTTTTATAAAAAATTTGGGCACATTTGTGCCGTTAAGCCTTCGATTAAGGTTATTATAATGAAAAAGATCAAGATTATACAAGATTCGTTTAAAAGCTTTTCACTTTAAAAAGGTGAAGGCCTGTTTTTGACAATTAAAAGTTTTAAAGTTAGTTACGAAGCGGCAACAGCTTTAATTAACTCTACAACAATGAAACGAACATTTTCTCATTAAAGCCTCAGTTATTATAAGATTTGTAATACAATAAATGAAGGGATATTAATTTACAAGGATTTTCGTGGTCCCGAATTTTATTGACAAGTACCTTGGATAATTCAATCAACCGTTTTTCTTCAACACTAATACTTAAGTATTAATTAACGCAAGTTTTCAAAAGGAGGAAAATCACAATGTAAATTTCAATTAGGGAAGATACTGACTTTTGACCCGTAGACACAGTTATCAGCTAGTTTGGACGTTGTAAAACTGTTTGCTTACAATGTCTTATCACTTTTTAACACTACCCGATACTATCCAACATGGGGTTGCTCTCTTTTTATAGGACATTTAACGCTTTACGAACGTTTTATCGTAATTATTTTATTCCGTTTAGAATAGTGATTCTCCTCTTTTCTGGTAGTTTTCTAAATATTTTTCCAATTTTATGATAACTGTAAATGGGTTGTAGAAAAAAAAGTCCCGGCGATCATTTTTATTAGCAGATTTCCCTGAAGGGAAATCAGCGATCGAGGTCGTACTCATGACGCGTTTTTCGAAACTTTTCTTCAAATGCCCATCTACCTAGGACATGTAAAAAATGAGGTACGTTGAAAATTATATATATATATATATATATATATATATATATATATATATATATATATAATGTCTGTTAACACTCTAACGGACGCAATTTTTGTTTAATCGTCACCAAACTCGACATTTAATCGTTTTATGTAAAGAAAGATCAAGTTCGTTAACGGCTGATATAAGACCAGTGGGAGGGGGGGGGGGGGTTTAGAGGTGGGATTTTTGAAAATTCGAAAAATCTCCGTTAATGTAGGTCGGATCGAAAAGTTGTTTTGAGCCAATTTTATTGCAAATTAAATTTACTATAAATATCGTTATATACGTTTATTATCTATCATGAATAATACCCGAGATATTTGAGTTGTTTTTTATGTTTGTTGCGGCTATTGTCAGAAGTTTCCGGATTAGTTCGGCCGTTTCCGTGACTTTTCGTTACTCGTGTGACCTAATCTTTCTCCGTTCTTGCCTTCTAATCTTTTACTTTGTGAGATATATGCAAATACGTTCTGTTGACGCCTCCTCCCATATTCAAGATGGTGTTGTGTTACCGGTATGTAGATTTCTCTATTGTAATACTTCACGCGGGAAATCTGCTTAGTTTACGTAGCTCCTGTGTGACGGACTTTTTTTTTAATTGGATTTGGATTTATATTAATTTGATTACGTTACAAAAAATCTTTAAACAGCATCAAATTGACAGTTGGAATATTCGAGGCCAAAATAGTTAGTAAGAGACTAAGATCTTTACATTTCTCTCCATCACTTACCATGTATGGGGTGGAGAGAAGGTGTAAAATGAAGTTTCTATGGATTTGTACATGTTGATAAATACAAGTAAATTGCCTCAGATAATTCTTAAACATAAATTCAACCCCTACTAATGCTTTAATGACAGTTTCACCAAACAAAGTTGCATTTGAATAACACTCAATTAGTCATAGTAATGTTTAATAAACAAAAGTCCGTCACGCGGCGCCTGCGTAAACTAAGCAGATTTAACCCTCGTGAAGATTAATAATAGATAAACCTACATACTGCTAACACAACAACACCGTGAATATTAAGTGAATAAACACAAACGGAAATAAGAACTCTTTCTCCTGCCGGAAGCGTCTCGAATATAAACAAATAGGTCAGTCAACGGCTAAACGGAAAGAAACATGCAAAGGTTTACAATAGATTAATATACTGAATTCTAGACCGGAAATAAAAACCATTAATTAAATATTCTGAATACAACACATTAATTTTATTGAAAACTATTTACTATAGCTAATGCTGTAAGTTGTAAGGAATCTGAATACTTTTAATCTCAGTTACTTAAATTTTATTAATCCAAGAACAAAAGAAGGGGGGGGGGCAACAGAACTTAATTGCATATATCTCACAAAGTAAAACTTCCATGATAACAATATTCTGTATTTAACCTTGAAATAACGCGGTTCATGACAGCTTATTATTAATGTAACACGAATATGGGTTTACTGAAAGCTGAATACTATAAAATCCAAATATCTCGGTTAATATTCATGATACAGAAATATAAAGGAACAATATTTATAGAGCATTTAATTTGCAATAAGATTGGTTCTATACTATTTTTTTATCCGACGTATAGTAACGGAGATATTTCGAAATTTCAAAATTCCCCCCTCTAAACCCTCCCCTCTCACTGGTCCGAGTAGCCATTAACAAACTTGACCTTTATTTTTTTGGATAAAACGACTAAATATCGAGTTTGGTAACGATCAAACAAAAATTGCGACGGCTAGAGCGTTAACAGACAAATATATGTATGTATATATATATATATATATATATATATATATATATATACAATATATATAATTTTGAACAGACCTCATTTTTGTCATCTCCTGGGAAGGATCGATGGATGTTTGTGGAATTTTTTCGAAAATCGCATCATGAGTACGACCTCAATAGCTGATTTCCCTTATGGGAAATCTGCCAAAAATACCACAATTTAGTATTTTAGGTATTATTTCTTGCCTTGTATTTGTTTAATTTTAGAACGTTTAATTTTTTAAGGGTGGAAAAGTTAAATCATCTAGTATAAAAATCTTTGGTGAGGGCTCAGGCTGGCCGTGCGAGTTAGGGCGTTGGTCTTAATCTCGCGTGGCTGACCAAGAGTGGCGGTTTGATTCCCGCCCTGGGCAGTAGAAATTTATTTATTGACGGACTCATTAAATAAGCTCCTTGAGTCCACGAGAACCGTGGTAACCTGTAGATAACCCAGCCATAGTAGCTTAAAGTGGACATAATAGTAATAAACAATAAAGAAATTCTTTGGTTAAACTACCTGTAGAATTGCATTACTTCATTTTAATCGATTTCACTTAGGGTAAATTAGCTGTTGAGGTCGCACTCATGACGTGGTTTTCGAAAAATTTCCTCAAATCACCATCGATCCTTCCCAGGAGATGACGAAAATGATGTCCAAAAGTTTATACATAATTTGTCTGTTAACGCTCTAGTGGTCACAATATTTTTTTAATCGTTTTATTAAAACTCAAGAACAACTTCCATAATGGGTGAAATCCGACCCGCAGGAGGAGGGAGGGGGGTTAGAGTGGTAAAATTTCGAAAATTCATAATATCTCCGTTATCGGATTGAAAAATTATAAAGAATCAATTTTACTGAAAATATATTTTTCTATTTTATGTACGTATTTTCAATATATTGATTATTAACCGATATATTTGCATTTTGTAGTAATTGTTCTTCATTAAACCCCCACTCCTACTCATGTCATATAGACAGTAAGCTTTTATATTATGAAGAACTTTATTTGAAGGCTAAATACCAAAAGTTGTCCTTATTGAGCGTTTACGTTTTGAGATAAATGCAAATACTTGACACACTTGCGAAGACGCTGCGTGACGAACGTTTTTTTTATTAATAGCGAGGATACTTAACCATTATATTAAATGTATAATTTAGGCTTGGAGATGTCCTTTTTCCAGTGGTAATTCAGGAATTGTATTGCTAAATCTAATGTTCCATACTCCTTTATTATATAAAAGTGAAACATAGTAGGGACCATTTAATTTATATCTGAAACTCATTTAAACTTATGGAATTTAACATATGAGATCCAGTGCAGATTTGTTATTAATATTCCGTTTTTCCAAGTTCGGTGCCATTATGACTTCCGTACGACTGAGATTAGTTCCTGTTTCCAACCTCATTAAGTAATTTTCAATGGTTCAAAGTCAGTCAAAGTCTAAGCCTTACCTGCCATAATACATGGTGATAATTATAGGTCCGAGAACTCTAAATGGAAATCTCTCTCTCTCTCACACACATACACACACACACACACACACACACACACACACACACACATCCTTCAAGATAAGCTATTATACCATGTTATTCTAAAATGAAATTACGTTAAATAAAGGGATTTAACAACGCTAAAGAAAGATCTAGGAACAATCAAAGAATTTAAATATGAATTAAATACGGATTTAATTATATAGTATCAGAAAAACCTAAATCTAATTGTATCCAGGGGCTCAGGTTAGCCATGCGAGTTAAAGCGTTGTCCTTAATCTCACATGGTAAACCTAGAGTGGCGAGTTCGATTCTCGCCTGGGCAAAGGAAATTATTTAGTGACGAAATTCATTAAATAACGTCCTAAAATCCCACCCTGGCTAGAAACGGGTGGTAACCTGTTGATAACCCATCCCAATTAGCCAGAGTTGCAAAAAGTAGACGTTAATAAATAATAAAAATAAAATAAATTGTGTCCAATCAATCCGAATTATCATTCTCAATGTTGCATTACGTAGTTTCACCGAGAGATCGATAAACGCTTAGGAAAAAGAAAATTTTAGATATGGACGTCTATGGTACTGAAGGTCTCAATAGCACGGAAGATCTCGAGGACACGGAAGGTTTCAATAGCAATAAAGGTCCCAGTAGCAGTGAAGGTCTGCATATCACTGAAGAATTCCATTGCATTGAATGTCTCCTTAGCAATGAAGGTCTCAATAGCACTGAATGTCTCAATACCACTGAAGGTCGGTAATGACACTGAAAGTCTTCATAGCACTTAAGGTCTCCAGAGTACTGAAGATCTCCATAGCACAGAAGGTTTCAAAACAGTACTGAAAGTCTCATTAAAGGTCGGTAATGACACTGAAAGTCTTCATAGCACTTAAGGTCTCCAGAGTACTGAAGATCTCCATAGCACAGAAGGTTTCAAAACAGTACTGAAAGTCTCATTGCCTCAAAAGGCTGCAATAGTAATGGTAGTCTCAATAGCACTGAAGGTCTCAATAGCATTAAAGGCCCCAGTAGCAGTGAAGGCCTCCATACCACAAAAGGCCTTCATGGCACTGAAGGATTCGGTAAAACTAAAGGTCTCAATACCACTAAAGGGGTCGGTAATGACACTGAAGGTCTCAATTACACTTAAATTCTATATAGTACTGAACATCTCCATAGCACTGAGGCTTTTAAAATAGTATTGAAGGCCTCAAAAGCACCGAAGGTGTCCTTAGTAATGGAGGTCTCCATAGCACTGAAGGATTCGATAGCACGAAATGTCTGAATACCACTGAAGGTCGGTAATGACACTGAAAGTCTCCATAGCATGAGGCTTTTACAATAGTATTGAAGGCCTCAATAGCACCGAAGATGTTCATAGTAATGGAGGTCTCCATAGCACTGAAGGATTCGATAGCACGAAATGTCTCAATACCACTGAACACAGGATTCGATAGCACGAAATGTCTCAATACCACTGAAAGGGTCGGTAATGACCCGGTAGGTCTCAATTGCACTTAAATTCTAAATAGTACTGAACACCTCCATAGCACTGAAGCATTTACAATAGTATTGGAGGCCTCGATAGCACCAAAGGTGTCCATAGTAATGGAGGTCTCCATAGCACTGAAGGATACTATAGCACGAAATGTCTCAATACCACTGAAGGGGTCGGTAATTACACTGAAGGTCTCAATTACACTTAAATTCTAAATATTACTAAACCTCTCCATAGCACTGAAGCTTTTACAATAGTATTGAAGGCCTCAATAGCACCGAAGGTGTCCATAGTAATGGAGGTCTCCATAGCACTGAAGGATTCGATAGCACGAAATGTCTCAATACCACTAAAGGGAGAGAAAGAGTAAGCTATAAAATTCTAAAAAATCTTATGAAATTAGCTTCATCTTGTTTAAAGTTAGGCCCTGATTTGAGCTCCAATCACTTAGTCCCAGCGAGTGCAAACATTGAATTAGGAGAGATTTTTAGTCCCACCTGTGGTTCTTCCAAACTGAAAGGATTATTTTCTTCGGCACCTGCTGCCTATTTAAGAAACATAATCTGATTTTAAATAAATAAAAAAAAAATTCGGCGCCTACGAGTCACGGCTAATGAAGAATAATTAGAGCTGGAATGAGCCTAATCCAGGCTGGAGGAATCCTTAATCCTTGCCAGAGCCTGGAGGAGTGTGGAAGCCTCCAGGAAGGGCTGGAGATAAATTAGGGGAACCGTTCGTGACTTGAATTATGGCCTGATTAATCTGGATTTTCTTACTCCATAGACACACTTCAACGATTCACTTCGCAGACTTTCTTCAACACATTCCCGCCCTCCTTGTTTCATCTCCTCTTTCACTCTCCCACCTGTCTGCCTCTATAGACTTCTATTCTCTCTCCCTCAGTGTTTATCTCTCTCAACCTCTATTTGCGAGTAACTTTATTTGCTAGCAGCCCTAACAAAGCCTCCAATCATCGCTTTCTTCACAATTGAATTCGGTCTGGTTTTTAGCCTTTCTTTCTGACTGCAGTAGGCCTATGTGCTCACCTTCGGAATATCGTAAGTGGATCTATAGAGATCATATTCATCGCGGTTTCAAAAAAAATGTCTTCAAATATCCGTCCATCCTACCAAGGAGATGATGCATATGAAGTCAATTCAAAATTATATATATATAAACACATATATTTGTCTGTTAACGCTGTACCAATTTTTGTTTGATCGTTACCTTAAATTATTTAATCGTTCTATGTAAAAAAGAAGATCAAGTTTGTCAATGGCTGAAATACCTTTATATATAATATTCTACAGTACCTACGTGTGTATGTCACTGAACTCCTCCTAAACGGCTCTACCGATTTGAATGAATATATTTGTATGCGTTTGGGTGACGACCTGGATGGTTTAGATTCACAAATCAGCCCGGCAGATGGAGCAGGAGTGGGGGTTGTAAAGGAGGTTTAAAATTAAAAATAGTGATATTTCGTCTCCTATTGGTTTTTCGGCAAATATGCTCAGGATAAAAGTTGTTTATTTTGTTATTTGGAGTAAATTTTGTTATATTCTCTTTTGTCGTATAACAAAGTATAAACGAGGTATACACTAAAAAATTAATGTGGGAGCCAACAATTTTATTGGGCACTAACGATTGAACCAATCTTATCAAAACTCTATATGTAAATTAGCATTAATTCTTCCATGATTATAAGCTATATTACATTTTTTTAGGTTCGAACGGGAGTTGGGGTTATAAGGAAGGCCTGCATAAAAAATTCGCGATATTTCATTGTCTAGGCAAACGCGCACATAACAAAAGTTGTTTTTTGTGTTATTAAAAGTAGCTTTTGTTTTAAACATTTTTTCGCACAGCAATGTGTGAAGCAAGTAATTTGCATAGAAATATTGTTATCCTCAACAATTCTTTCCAATAGGAACATTATTGATTATAACGAATTGTTTTTAGAAAAATTGATGTTATTTCAAAATAAAGAATAATGAAATTACTATGTTATTTGTTTTTCATTTCATACTTTGTTTAATATCCTAATCGCTTGAAATATCATGCAGGACAATGTCTGTCGGGTCCGTTAGTATTCTATATATAATTAGAAGTCACGTCATGTCACGATTTCGTTATAAATATATTTGAAGGTATTATTAATAGGAATATGAAAATACATTGCAGGCAAGCTGGTCAACGGGTGACCCAGTCATATTTATAGCACATTTTTTTATATTTATGATAAAAAAAAAAAACTTACATTAGTAGGAACTATTCTTAAATTAGTATGTGACAGACCTTTCCAGAGGCGAGTGCCTAGAAGGGAAAAAATAAAAAATTTCCAGCTTAAAAGACGAGAAAATTTAATAAAATCTTAGTGATTAAATAATTTTCAGTAAGTTATCAGTCTTCCATTTCATGGTCAAGCAATAACAGTAAAAACTTTCCAGATCAAAATAAATATTTTATTACAGATTAAAATTAAACTTTTAATTAAACTTCTATTGACAAGTTTTTAATTTTTAATTTTTAATTTTAATCTGTAAAAATAGTTTTTGTAAATATTCACTGTTTTAACTCTTGACCATCGACATGTACATATATTTTCTAAATTGTTTAATTAAATGACATATTGTACAACGTTTTTATGGTATTTGTTTGCCAGCAGGGCACTGATGATGGAGCGTATGCTCTGAAAGCGCTCTGTCACAACGAATAAAGAATAGTGAAGGAACGAGGCGTTTTTTCTTACCTGAGATAATAATTCCTTCACCATCCAGCACCTTAAAAATGGGTTTATATTTTGTGTTAGAGGATACATATAACCTATAGATCTCTATAAGGTATACTTATAACGCTATGTTAAAACATATGAAGTAAAGGTCCAATGAAATCAATAAGTTGCTTTAAGGTCTGAATAAGACATTCTATTTGGAATGATATAGGCAAGTGCGCAGATGCAAGTGTTTGTTGAAGACTGAGAAAACTAACGTACAAATAACTCTGGGAACAGTTCTTAATAATAGGAAGTCTTCCCACCAATTTCTTTATTCAAGCACAAGGCCTTTTGGCCACTCCATTCCGGCGCTAACAACCAAAAAAAAAGTCCGTCACGCAAGGGCTGCGTAAACTAAGCAGATTTCCCTCGTGAAGTTTAGTAATAGATAAATCTACATACTGCTAACGCAACACCACCGTGAATAAATACAAACGGAAATAAGAAATGTTTCGTGCAATTTCAATAACCTGCCGACTGGAAGCGTTAGGTTAGAAATGTAAACGAACGGGTCTGCCCGCCTCATACCGGATTGAAAAACAATTACTGTAATATATCTGAATATAACGTATTAATTTGATTGAAAACTATTTACAATAATTAGTACTGTAATTTATAATGAATCAGAATAATTTTTATCTCAAACAATCAAAATTAAAGTAGTCCAAAAACTTAAGAGGAGGGGGGGGGGTCACCAGAACATATTTGCATGTATCTCGTATAATAAAGGTCTCTTAAATACAATTTTTGGTATTTAAACTTCGAATAATGTGTTTTATTATGTAGCAGAGTATTGTTTGTGTAACATTAGTAAAAGTGGTGGTTTGCTGATGGCTGAAAACTGAAAAATGCAAATATCTTGGTTAATATTCAAGATAGTGAATAAATGTATATAAAAATATTTATAGATCATTTAATTTGCAATAAAATTGATTCTATACAATTTTTCGATCTGACCTATGGTAACGGAGATATTTCGAATTTTCAAAAATCCTCCCCTCTAAACCCCCTCCCCCTAGGTCGATTTCAGCCATTAACGAACTTGATCTTTCTTTTTACATAAAACGACTAAATATCGAGTTTGGTAACGATTAAACAATAATTGCGCCCGCTAGAGCGGTAACAGACAAATATATATATCTATATATATATATATATATATATATATATATATATATATATATATATATATATACAGTTTTGAACGGACCTCATTTTCGTCATCTCCTGGGTAGGATCGATGGACATTTGATGAAAAATTTCGAAAATCGCGTCATGAGTACAACCTCAATAGCTGATTTCCCTTAAGGTTAATCTGCTAAAAGAAACATGCTTAGGTGTTAGTACATCAGTCTTACAAAACAGTCCTATCAGAAAAATATTAAAATCGAAGTCAAACTTAAACGAATGCATTGTAGTTTAATTGATTAAAAATATAATTAAAATGAAGTAAATATTGTGAATATTAAATACACCTCTAGCAGAGAGACAGGGAGGCCTACTCAGCAGGACAGAACTCTGCATTTCCAATTGTGCGTTTATTCAGACACCCCTCCGTTTCTCCAGCTCAAAGTAATAAGTACTTTAATTTTTGGGAAGACATCCCGTTATTAAGGCCTGATTATTAAGATCTGCTCTCCCATATACAGCAACATACAAATTATACAAAAAACTCCGAACATTTCCGATTCAGTTCGTTGGATACGGTCTTGATTCGATCAAGTCGTTCAGTAATACTTGAACAATTGTCACCAATCTGTAATCCTACTCTCCCACATTTGTCAATATCTGTAAATAACGTTTTATAAGAACCGTTACAAAAACGTGTTTTGTAATAATCAAAAAATTAATTGCTGCTGCTAGAGGGTTAAAAACCTAACACTCACTCACACACACACATACACACACACACACGCACACACACACACAAATATATATATATATATAAAATTGTAACCTCTGTCTGTACATTGATTTTTTTCGCGAAATTTCACGATAACTTTTCGTTTCACATGTCATAGACACCATAACTACATTTTGTTTCTTTCGTGTCTGTTTGTTTGTTTGTTACCTTTTCACGCATAAACGGCTGAACCGAATTTTATGAAACTTGGTATGTATATTACTACTAGCCCAACTTAGACTTTAGGCTATATTAATATTCTCTAAGACGAACAGAAGTGGGGGTTATAAGGGAGGCCTGAAATTAAAAATAGCGATATTTCGTTTCCTATTGCTTTTTCTGCAAATATGCCCATAACAAAAGTTGTTTATTTTGTAATTTAGAGTAACTTTTGTTATTTGCACTTTTGCCGTATACGGAAGCATAAATGAGTTATACGCTAAAAACTATAGCGGGAGTCCACAATTTTATTTGGCACAAAAGACTCAACCGAACTAAACCAAACTCGCTATGTGAATTAATACTAACGATTTCCTTATAATAAGCTATACTAACATTTCTAGGGACGGGCAGGAGTGGGGGTTATAAGGTAGGCCTGAAATTAAAAATAGCAGTATTTCGTTTCCTATTGCTTTTTCAGCAAATATGCACATAACAAAAATTGTTTATTTTGTTATTTAGAGTAACTTTTGTTATATGCACTTTTGCCGTATACGGAAGCATAAATGAGTTATACGCTATAAACTAAAGCGGGAGTCCACAATTTTATTTGGCACTAAAGACTCAACCGAATTAAACCAAACTCGGTATGTGTATTAGCACTAACGCCTTCCTTATAATAACCCATACTAACATTTCTAGGGACGGGCAGGAGTGGGGGTTATAAGGAATGCCTGAAATTAATAATAATGATTTCCTATTGGGGTTTCGGCAAATATGCACATAACAAAAGTTGTTTATTTTGTTATTTAGAGAAATTTGCTCAACACTTCTTTTCAATATGAACTACCAGGTACCTCACCTGAAAAAATTAATTCATATGTATGTCAATATTTTCTCCTTAATTATTCAAATCTATGCATAATGCACAGGAGACGGGTAATATAACAATATGCAGGACAGTGAAGTCTTACATAAAAAAATAATTTTATTATTAACAAATGCCAACAACGGGTATTAACCCTAAACACTGGAACGGGTAAATGTCAAAATATTTTGCAAAGTAAAGCCTTGCCAAAAATATACCATCACCATTCAGCCTCAAATGAATTCCCTAGCGAAGCCGGGTATCTGAGCTAGTATATATATATATAAACTTGAGTGGATCATATTTTTGACAATTCATAGGTTTGATCGATTTGCAGGCCTATGCAGTGGATAATGTACTAACTGCCTTCCACTCATAGCAGAATTAGTTGTAGTCCAGGATAGAGATTGATGACGACATAGACACTGTTTGATTGTATGTACTAGGACCACCAAATTGTATGATAATAACTGATGGATATTGATAGACCCATAAATCTAATAGTTTAATAAATTATCAATAATATCATCACCCGAACCAGATAATTAATAATTATGTGGAGTGTGGCTTCCAAGTATTTTTATTAAATTAAATAAACAGAAAGTTTTTCATTTGAATGAAATATACAACATATCTGTTCGATTTCATCGCATAAAAAATGCCATACAACATAATTTATATATTTCTTCATCATAAATAAAAATATTTCTCTACGATTATTTTGTATTCAATAGTACGAAGAAATTCTTTATTTTTTAACATTTTTTTATTTAAATTTCCCGCTCATCTAAACCTTGTTCTTAAAATGCTGTATACATTAAATATATAGTTATTTATTATACAAGTGACGAAAGTAGATCATTTTACAACTCCAGTGAAACGTTTACCCACACGAGCGAAGCGAGTGTGGTAATTTCACGAGAGTTGTAAATTCTACTTTCGTCACGAGTGTAGTATTAAATTTTTTCTGTAATCGTTGAATAATGGTAACATTACTAAACTGAAATGAGTGAAGAAAGTGAAACATTTTGTAATAGAGTGAAGAAAGTAATCACTTTCTTCACAAGTGAAGGAAAAAAAAATTAACAACTCTCGTGAAATTACCGGGTAAACGTTTCACTCGAGTTGTAAAATGATCTACTTTCGTCACGAGTGTAATATTAAATTTTTTCTGTAATCGTGTAATACATGATCAGATCTAACCAGAATATGAACAAAATTAGGATGTTGTGAAAATTATGTTATGTTGTTGGTAGGTTATAAGCATGGTTGTGAAAGGTTATAAGGATAGTTATAAAACAACTAGTGATGGTCGTGAAGTAGTGCAGTTATAAACAAGTGCAGGTTATAAACAAGGAAGGTAATTATTATTATATTTAAATTTTAAAATATATTGATTATTTCCACCAATAATTCATTCACATTTCAATTTATTTTGTTAAAATAAATTCTTACAATGATGTATTTTTTGTGTTATACTGGACTCTTAGTCACGTACGTTTATCGTACAAGGAGATACAGTAAATGAGATCCTAGATGACAATGGCTGTGAAAACTAATGAATAAAATAAAGAATGATGATAGTAGAAGAATTTAAGAAATAACGTAAATAGCGAGTAAGGCGCTTGAAAGGGGTTGAAAAAATTCTCTCTCTCTCCTCTCTCTCTCTCTCTCTCTCTCTCCTTTCTCTCTCTCTCTCTCTCTCTCTCTCTCAATATAGTGCAACCATTTATCAAGTACTATAACATGACTCCTAGTCTTAAATATCTTGACTTCTCTTTGTTCCAGGAATTAGTGTTCTGTAAGCCTAGGGTATAAATCAAGGTTAGTCTATCCTGGCAGTTGCAAAATGTCTCTTTTGCGGGAATGCTTTACACTACTTGAGCAACTGATTACTTACTGATTACGAGAATAATAGAAATATGAGAAAAATAAATTTGGGGTGACATTTATTTTTTGAGGCAACGGTACTCTTAGGGAAAATCTGCTAAAATACTCATAATAATGTGAGCGTCAATATATATTACATTAAAAAAAGGGTATTAGTAGAAACAATTGACTTCAGTCCGTGAAATTTCTACCTACTTACACTATAAGTAGGTTCACTACATTTGCAAATTTGTGCCAGTCTTCCAATCAAAGTGAATATTAACTATCTCCTTTCTCAATTTCTGGTCCTCAATGCCAAACAGGCATTGAATCGAAAAAAGTTTTAATTAGCTTTGATGTAGGATCTCACCCGAGTGCCAAATAGTTTATATCTTGTTGATGATGATTTATAAGGTACTGACGTCAGAGGGTTATTAATCAGAAAAACGACTGGAGTGCTGGAGCTGTCTGCCGTTTGGAACTGTGCCAAACACTGCGCTCACTCCAGAGATAGCCTCTGCAGCTGGAATATTAGCTCTGGAAAAGTAAGTAGTTAAGTTGGTGTTTTCCTCCTCACCTCAAACTCTGGAAATCAGCCAGTATGTCCCAAAGGATCAAAATCACCGAAGCAAAATAAATTTGAAAACCTTTTTTAGTTATTACTATTGGCAGGTGGGTCAGTAAATTGAGTTTATCACTAAAAATATTCAATTACACTACTTATCTTTAACTAAACATTTTTTTTCTCGTACTCATGACGCGATATTCGAAAAATTTCATCAAATGTCCATCGAACCTACCCAGAAGATGACGAAAATCAGGTCCTTTCAAAATTATATATAAATTGTCTGTCAAAGCTCTAGCAGCCGCAATTTTTGTTTGATCGTTACCAAACTCGATATTTAATCGTTTTATGTAAAAATAATGATAAAGTTCGTTAATGGCTGAAATAGGACCAGTAAGAGGGGGAGAGGGGTTAATTCAATGCATTAAATTATTATAATTTGCCTCCCCTTTGAAGTAGTCCTTTAATCCTTTAAATATTCAACCTAAGATTCCATCAATTAACCTAGGCACAAGGGTATGAAACCGAATGAGAGCGATGAGTTTGATCAGATGGCCTGGCTGTTTGGGATGTAAATCCGGGAAAACGGGGTAATGATAATAGAATGGGTAATGAGAGAGAGAGAGAGAGAGAGAGAGAGAGAGAGAGAGAGAGAGAGAGAGAGAGAGAGAGAGAGGGGGAGAGAGAGAGAGAGAGAGTGAGTGAGAGAGAGAGCGTGATGGGAGCTGTGAGGTGGGTGGGGAGACTGCTGTCCCTAGCAGATGCAATATGCATACACTGACCCACTCCCATGGGTTATGTGGGTGTTGATTCAGGGTACCTCATTGTTGATGCTCTCGCCAAAAGCTCCCCTAATCAATCTGCTCTGCTTCCAGCACAAACCCCATCCAAGACCCTCTGGCCTGGACTCTCCAAAGATCTCAATGAAGCCCATTTTTGAACAGCTCTTTTTTTGTGACGGGGCGAAATGGTATAGTAAGTATGCAAAATTCGCTTGAAAAAGTACTCATGGTTTGTTTTTTGAGTTGTTAGATACTAAAAACCCGTCGTAAGCTAAGCAGATTTCTGCTGGTCTAACACACTGGTGATGTCATCTAATTTAATATTCTGTATTTATATGTAAAAAGTCAACCACGCAGGGGCTGCGTAAACTAAGCTGACTTCCCATGTGAAGTTTAGCCATAAGGAAGTCTGTATACTAGTAACACAATACCACCGTGAGTAAATACAAACGGTAATGAGAAATCTTTTAGTTAATTTTAATAAATTCCCAACTGAAACGGCTTCTGAATTGTAAGAATAATTTATATTTTAGTAACTCAAATTTTAGTAGTCCAAGAATGAGGGGGAGGGCGGATGAACAGGACGTATTTGCATAAATCTTACGAAGTAATGAATGTAAAGTAAGGTTAGAAACGACAGGTAAGGTTAGAAGAAGCTTCACCAGAGCCGAACAGTTACAGAAACGGCCGAACTAATCCGAACGATACCCGACCACATGTCCCTCAGACTTCATAAAAATGCAAATATCTTGGTTAATATTCAAGATAGAGAATAAGTAAATATATATATATATATATATATATATATATATATATATATATATATAACAATATTTATAGTAAATTTAATTTGCAATAAGATTGGTTCTACACAATCTTTCGATCCGATGCATAATAACGGAGATATTTCGAATTTTCGAAAATCCCCCCTCCCTCTGGTCCGATTTCAGCCATTAACGAACTTGATCTGTCTTTTTACATAAAACGGTTAAATATCGAGTTTCGTAACGATCAAACAAAAATTGATACCGATATATATATATATATATATATATAATTTTGAACGGACCTCATTTTCGTCATCTCCTGGGTAGGATCGATGGACATTTGAAGAAATTTTTCGAAAATCGCGTCATGAGTACGACCTCAATAGCTGATTTACCTTAAGGGAAATCTGCTAAAAACGGGTGATAAAAGGGTTATTGGGGGGGGGGGTATTGAAGTCAGAAAACTAAAAACTTTAAATAACTCCTTTAATACTTGTGTTAAGAAAAAATGTATAAAGCAGCAATTGTAAAGTATCAATTGCATATTAAAGATTTCTGTTTTATTCGTTCCATTTATATTTTTTGTTTGATTTCTTTAATTCTTGTAATCCATTTCCAAAGTCCAATTACATTAAAGCTGACGGCAGCCTGACGCAGCAAGAAGGATTCTGAAGGAGCAGAAAAAACGGAACTTCAACATCATCAGATTCATCTTCGCAATTGAAGGAAGAGCCAGAGGAACAACATCACTACAGTAGTGTGAGTAGCCTCTGCATATCTAATAAAAATTACTTTCTTATTCAACCTTCTAAATTAAACCCTATTATGTCTAACCAACAAAAAATACCAACTATTTCCTAAATCCAAAAAGATATTTTGACTCAAAACATTACCGAAAATCAAATGATCTCCAATTTATATTTTAAAATATATTCCTTGGTACGATGGAAATAGCTACAAATTACCTCAATTTATAACCACTTGTGAAGAATTATTTAATTCATATTGCCCCCTAGATAATTATATGGTCCTGCCGAAGCTGTTGCTTACAACAATAATATTGCAACACTAACTGAAATATTAGAATCATTAAGAAAATAAATGCTGATGTTTGTGATGTCAGCAGAGTGGATGTTCCCTAGACGTAACTTTTGACAAGCTGACTCTAAATGTCTTTGAAATTTAAGTTTATCGTAAATGATATTTTTTAAAATGTGTGAAGTAATCGAACCGAGATACACAATCCCGTGCATTAGATTTAAGGTGGTTTGACCAGGATTCCACAAGCTACATATTCGAAGCAGCTCATACCCTTATGCGAATAGCACACTGAGAATTTTCCCTAGAGGAATTCTTTATCTAAAATTGAGTGTAAAGGTGTGAGGGAAAGCAAGAGTCCTGTTGAGGGTTTCCCTTTGCTATGCTAATGGTTGTAGATGGGACCACTCCTAGAGGGAATTAGTAATAGCAGTCTAGGGTGGAGTAGCTACAACTAGTGGTTCCAGCGGTCCCTCACCCCCGTTCTACATTATTTATCCAGCGGCTCTTCCGGGGGGCCACCGGACGCTGTTGATTTTGGATCTCATGGATCAAGGCACCACTCCCTTTCTGCTAATCAGATGGAAACTAGGCTGTCAGCTGAGTGGGAGAACTTGTCGGCGCTTTGAGAGGCAACAGACAACTAGCAACAAATTACCACCTCCACCTCCGCTAATCACATTAACTCGATGCAAACTCTGTTTAACAGCTGGTTCTCTCGCCGCCTCCTGGCTCTTTAAACAGCGCGGCAAGACTAAAACAGAGCTCCTCAGAAGTTAAGAGTATTTCCGGAATAGTTGGAGCAAAACAAATTAGTTCGAATGAAATCTAGGAAACATCTCGCTCATTTTGTGAACAAGAGCCAAAATAGATCATCGCCACATTGAATAGAATAAGTCATGACCTGCTCTAACATAACTACTAGAATACCAGGAGCGCACCACTTGTTCTAGGAAAACGCCTTACCTTCCTGTCAAATACTGTCAACTGATGAAATGCACACAAATTTCCGAAGAATGATACAGACAAACTGCAATAATACTATATATGCACGAGAACAACTTAAATGTTCAATGTGTTGAAAGTGCACCTTGTTAAAAAGGTCCGTCACGTAGGGGCTGCGTAAACTAAGCAGATTTCCCATGTGAAGTTTAGCAATGGAGAAATATGCATACTGGTATCACAACACCACCATGAGTAAATACAAACGGTAATGAGAGATCTTTCTGTTAATTTTAATAAATTCCCAACTGAAACGGTTTCTAATTGTAAGAATAATTTATATTTTATTAACTAAACTTTTAGTAGTCCAAGAACTAAAGAAGAGGGGGGGGCGGACGAACAGAACGTAAGATTAGAGGTTAGAAACGAAAGGTAAGGTTAGAAGAAGCTTCCACCAGACCCGAACAGGCTGAAACGGCCGAACTAATCCGAACGATACCCGACCACGTGTCCCACAGACTTCATAAAAATGCAAATATCTCGGTTAATATTCAAGATACAGAATACATGTATAGAACAATATTTATAGAAAATTTAATTTTCAATAAGATTGATTCTATACAATTTTTCGATCCGAGGTATAGTAACGGAAATATTTCAAATTTAAGAAAATCCTCCCCTCTAAACCTCCCCCCTCCCACTTGTCAGATTTCAGCGATTAACGAACTTGATCTTTCTTTTTACATAAAACGACTAAATATCGAGTTTGGTAACGATCAAACAAAAATTGCGACCGCTAGAGCCGTAACAGACAAATATATATATATATATATATATATATATATATATATATATATATATATATTTACAGTTTTGAACGGACCTCATTTTCGTCATCTACTAGGAAGGATCAATGGACATTTGAAGAAAAATGTCGAAACTTCCGTCATGAGTACAGGCCTCAATAGCTGATTTCCCTTAAGCACTAAAAGGTATACTATTTAATAAAATCCTACAAGTTTTGAAGCTAATGACGTTGTACAAATGATTTCATTTTAAAAAAATGTCTTCCTGGAGATGACGAAAATGAGGTCCGTTCAAAATTGCATTTATATATATTTATTTCTTTTAGCGCTAAAGCGGCCGCAATTTTTGTTTGACAGTTACTATACTCCACATTTAAATGTTTTGTGTAAAACTAATAATCAATTTTGTTTACGGCTGAAATCGGGCCTGTGAAAGGGGGTGATTTAGAACATTCAAAATTTCTCTCATATGATTCTGGTCAAAATATTGTAAATGTTGTTATGTATTGTTAATTTTTGTGTATTCTGAATATTAACCAAGATATATGCATTACTTTTTATTTTTCAGCCTTCAGTAAACCCCCTCTTTTGGTGATCGCACGTTCATAGCAAGGCATTCTATTATGAAACGTCTTATTCCAAGTTTAAATACCAAATTTTGTCTGTGACGCGCCTTTATAATTTATATACAAATACGTATAGTATTGAATTCATCCATTAGGACTAAGTTCTATTCTAGAATAGTTATTTATTATACAAGTGACGAAAGTAGATCATTTTACAACTCGAGTGAAACGTTTACCCACACGAGCGAAGCGAGTGTGGTAATTTCGCGAGAGTTGTAAATTCTACTTTCGTCACGAGTGTAATATTAAATTTTTTCTGTAATCGTGTAATACATGATCAGATCTAACCAGAATATGAACAAAATTAGGATGTTGTGAAGATTATGGTATGTTATTGGTAGGTTATAAGCATGGTTGTGAAAGGTTATAAGCATAGTTATAAAACAACTAGTGATGATTGTGAAGTAGTGCAGTTATAAACAAGTGCAGGTTATAAACAAGGAAGGTAATTATTATTATATTTAAATTTTAAAATATATTGATTATTTCCACCAATAATTCATTCACATTTCAATTTATTTTGTTAAAATAAATTCTTACAATGTTATGAAACATTTAAAAGCATTTAATTTCCAACTTCAAATTATTTTTTAATTTATACTTATTACTAATTAAGAAGGCAATTCACTTTCTTCACTCTATTGGAAAATGTTTCACTTTCATCACTCATTTCAGTTTAGTAATGTTACCATTATTCAACGATTACAGAAAATATATTTATTAGATCTATGCTATACTCCATATATAAAAGTTTCATTCAATATTATAGATTATTTCAAGCAATGACAGCAATCGGACGAGCAATAAGAGAAGGAGGGGTAAAGAGGGAGGGGATAGAGGAATACTTATTAAACTCTTATTATGAGTAGGGCAGTAATTTGTACGAGAGCAAATCCTGATAAACTATTGATGCTCAACAATTGCTGTTTTATCCATTCTTACGTAACTCAAATATGAATGAATGAATGAATATTTTTATTGCTTATAAAAATTTAACTAACTCAAATATTAAGCGAATTATTCGCTCTTTCATGTTTTCAGCTTCCCGTGTGTCATTCCTGCACATGGGGATTGGCTGCTTAATTTACGCAGCCTCTGAGTGACGTACGCTTTTATTTTAAGTTATTTGTAAGCTTAGGAAAAATAAAAATCACCTTCTGTTTAAACAAGTATGTAAACCTTAGAGAATAACACCATGAGGTGACCAGACCTAGAGTATTTATACATATATATATATATATATATATATATATATATATATATATATATATGTATATATATATATATATATATAAACGGAAAATAACAAAAATATAAAAAAGGGCAGTAAACAAAAAAAACAGAAATCAAATACCTCAATCATATATTCTAGAACACTTTATCATAAATTAATCGACTTTAAATTATGACGCGAAATAATCGAGTTCAAGATTGACGTGAAAATAATCGATTTTTAGTTAGCTGTCTTAACCTTCCACGGGGACCTCTCAGTATCATATGCCTTCTCTGTGAGGACAGTTGCAAAGTAATGTGAACAAGCACTTCAGAAATGTAAGTAGCAATTTATAATGCATAGCACATACTAATACAATATATAGCAAAAGAATTATTAAGGGATGTGTTAAATTAATGTTATTAATAATTTTTTATACGTTTTTCTTTTAAAAGGGATAGCCCCTGAAGAGATGGTAAATACCCCACGAAACATGTAGGACAGTTTCAATATTGTTTGCAGCAAAAAAAATTTTTTTATTGGAGACCCTTGCCATAAAATTTGAAGGATATACAATATCTGTGTATGCTCACAGGTTGGCATCCAGAAATTCGAATTTCCATAATATCCTCCGATTTAGTCTCCAGATCCAGACATTGATTTAAGTCCGAAATGTGGCGGAAGATGGTCCTGATTTGCCGACTCGAGCTCCATCTGGAGGCCTAAACTCGAGAGAGAAATAGGATTATAAAGGCGGACATTTTCGATAATGATAGGAACGGAATGAAATATGGCAGCCATTTGAGGAGCTTCTTCCCCACGCAGAGATTAATGATTACTTTACACTCACTGACAGCATTATTCTGCTCACTAAAAGCCGTTTATATTCACCACTTTAATATTTCCGAGGGCTGAAAAATGTTTTTGTTGTTCCAACCAATCTTTTGTTGTTCATAGTTCAATCTTAAAATACCTATTTTTACTCAACGCATGTTATTGTTGGACGTTCCAAACATTTCGTGGACTAATTATTAAACACGTTCTATATCTCAATAATTGTAAAACTTATACGTCGCTCAATCGTCGCAGTCGCGAAATGCGATTACGTTAAGAATAAATAAACAATAGTTAAAAACATATTAAAATGAATAATATAAAGTTCTATACCAATAAAAGAACAACTTTTCATGATAAAGGTGCTAAGATATCATTTTTTAGCAGATTTCTCTTAAGGGAAATCAACTATTGAGGTGGTATTCATGATGGGATTTCCGAAAATTACCTTCAAAAGTCCTGGATCATATCTACTAGAAGTAGAAAATCAGGTCCATTGAAAATTATATGTATATATTTTTTTTCATTTTGTTTACAGCTCTAGAGGTCGAAACTATCCTTAGATCGCCACCAAACTCGATATTTAAACGTTTTATGTAAAATTAAAGATTAAGTTCTTAAATATCTAAAGCGGACTTTGCGGGGAAATTAAAAATATCTGTTATTAGAAGTCGGATCGAAAAATTGTACAAAACCAATCTGATTTCAAATATAATTTCCCATAAATGATGTTATATACATTTTTTCTTTATATTGTATATTAAACTGGATATTGGCATTTCTTAATTTTCAAATTTGAGAAAACCCCCATTCCTACTCATGTGACATTAACTATAAGTTGTTATGCCATGAACTACTTCATTCGAAGCTTAAATGCCAATTATTTTTTACGTTGAACTTTTATTGTGTGAGATACATGAATACAAGTTGTGTGAATTTGTCATCCATCAAGATTTCTGGTTCTTAAAATAAAAATATTCATTAGATCTATTTTTTCAACAATCGCTTCCTTCAAAATGATTTTTATTAGTTGATTTCCCTAAAGGGAATTAGCTATTAAGGTTGTACTCATGTTAAGATTTTCGAAAGAAATCTTCAAATGTTCATCGATGCATTCAAAACTATATATGTATATAAATATATATATATATATATATATATATATATATATATATATATATATATACATACCTACATACACACATATGTATGTATGTCTTTTAACGCTCTAGCGGCCGCAATTTTCGTTTGATCGTTACCAAACTCGATTTTTAAACGTTCTATGTAAAACTAAAGATCAAGATCAACAATGGCAGAAATCCGACCTGTGGGAAGGTTGGTTTTGAGGGGCAATTTCGAAAATTCTTAATATCTCCATTATTATGAGTCGGAACAAAAATTTGGCCAATATTTTTGGTCGGGACAAAAATACCTAAAGCCTAAATACTAACCTAAACTCACATAAAAAAGGGCAAAGGCCTGAAGGCTGAAAATCTATCAGCGTCGTTTACAAACATGTAGTAGCTCTCAGGAGGCCAGTTCACATATGAGAAAACACTCATTAGCCGAATACGCTTGGTGTTGAAACGCGGACATTGGAGGATCACGTGGTCAGCCGCATGGAACTCGCCACAGGAGCACAATGGGGATTCCTTTCGTTTGAAGAAATATAGTTTGTTATTGAAGTCCCCGTGACCACTGATAAGTTGGCTGGAGAAGAAATCTGGGATGTACCATTTCAGCTTAGTTCTGGTCCTGACATCTGGGAAAAATTTGTAGGTCATCCTACCTTTGCTGGAGTTGGTCCAGCGACTTCCCCCCTTCCTACACCCTCTCGCTACAGTGTGGTCTTGGCCTTGTAATTGTTAACGTCTT
This sequence comes from Riptortus pedestris, assembly GCA_019009955.1. Lineage (NCBI taxonomy): Eukaryota > Metazoa > Arthropoda > Insecta > Hemiptera > Alydidae > Riptortus > Riptortus pedestris. The sequence continues at coordinate 118,096,217 of CM032232.1, forward strand.
TCAGTTATCCATCTCTTCGGGTCATTCTGACCCAACCTCACCGTTTGTGAAACTTTTTCTTTTGTACATCATATTTGAAATGTCTCGGAAGATTGGTGATTCTCATTGTTGTGTGGAGACTCAGGGTACCAACTCTAAATGTGCCCTAGAGAACCTATTCTTCCGAGCTAAAGAGGAGTGTCTCCAATGAAAGACTTCATCTAGCCATCCGAGAACTGTTCAAAGACGTTCTTGGGCCTGATGCACGACAAAGCCTGAAGCCAATTGAGACAACTAGTAGACTAAGGAAATGGAAAAGGTGCTGCATTTGCCCATCCAGCAGTGACCGGAAGACATACAGCAGGTGCGGAAAGTGTAAAATGCCAGTATGCAACACCTTTACCACATCTATTTGGAGAATATTAACAATATTAAATATTGAAATTAATATTATAAATATTCTTATTTATTAAGATAAGTAATCTTACCAATTTAAGAATTTTATCATATACTTAAGTTCTTGTTTAGTTATAAGACATATGATTTTTCTTTTTAATTTCTTTCAACCCCTTTTAAGCCCTGGGTCATTCTGACCCGACGTCACCAGTTAAGTTTCTCTACATGCACGTCACCAGTAGAGGGTTTATTACTTTCGTTTTCTTACTTTTCATTAAGTTAAAAAGCAATATCGTTGCTAAGCCCTTAAAATAAAATTTAACAATCGCTTTATATAGTCAGTTATACTCTGCCAAGGAGCGATGGACAAATAAAAATATGGCTTTTGTAGTTGACAGCGGAGAAGGCTGAATAGAAGTGGGTCGGAGAATGGCAAAGAGGTAGAAGAACGGAATAAGAAGGTCGGGGCTAGAGAATGGTTCCTGATTGAGTGAGTCACAGCTCACTGATCCAGAGAGCTACACCCCCTGAATCTGGAATCGGCTTCTACCTCACTGGGTGTTTGTACACCTCGAGGCGTTGCTCAGCCAGTCAGTGCCTATTCTATATTCTGCAGATCTCTGACAAATCAAGCTGTCATATATAGGCTTCCCAGCTACAATACAGCTATGGGAGCACTAACTCATGTCCACTCAAATATGTTAGAGTTAATCGTTTTCTGTGACTTCTCTTAAACTTTTTTTCGTGTTAAAACGATTCATGACAAATTTGTACTTAATTCTTCAGCCGAAAGAATCTAATGGCGGAAGGTCAACAGAATAGATTATTATTTAATTTTATTGAGAATATTACTGTCAGCATTTAAATGCATTTGGTAATGTGAATGTACAATAAAATCGTCATCCATCACTCTCGACAGAATCTACACCCCTTCACCACAACGAGTGGAGCATCCTCTCCCTGCCTGGCAAGGAAGTCAAGAGCTAAGGAGGAATGGCACTTGATAAGAAAATAGCCACTGCTATCACTTCACTTTACACTTATTTAGGAAATCTCTGGGCTATTGTCTCTTGAGGCGCCTTGGAATGGAATATGGATGAGTGGTACTGGAAAGGGCTAGGACTTCTAGATTAGGATGATTGGACAGCCTGCTGTGGAATTTTTGGAATCTTAAGGGAATTAGGTCCTTGGCAAATGAGATATTAAGATCTTTATGAAGGGTGTGGTTTGTAACAAAATATGGAGTATCTACTATGGTGCGCAGGACTTTGGATTGGAAAGTCTGTATGCGTCTGATGTTCGAAGGTTTTGCTCTACCCCACACTTCTATTGCGTATGTTCATATTAGTTTAAATAGTAACTTGTGTATTGTTAGTTTGGTTTCGGTACACAAGTGAGATCTTCTATTTAGCAGTCCGTAAAGTTGTCCGAATCGTCTGTTAAGTTCCTATTTTTTTTAATTATTTCCAAGTAAGTCTGGTGTATGAAAACAGAGATTAAACATGAGAATTATATACATATTTTAATTTATGAGAACTCTGAAGTAATGGTGGCACAATAAAAATGAATAAACTTTTTTCTTCTCCTCTTCTATCTAGACTAAACTTCATAAGGGTCAAAATTTAAACCAAAAAAGCCGAGGTAACAAAACTTTGATCTTTTCTAAACGATGTAGTTTGAAGAATAGAGTTTGAACTTGGAGGACAGTTATATAATTTCATTATGTGAAAATCATATCAGCTAAATAAAGGAGAATGGAAAAATTGTGGAATACGTGAAAAATACTATACAGCATATTTGGGAAAGGAAATAAACACAAAAAGAAAAAAAAACTGAAAGTTAATATGAATTGAAAACCGTGTGCTTCACCAGGCACTAAAACCATAATACTGTAAACTGAATATGATATGCCGAATCTCAACAAATAAATAAGTTCCATTTGTCTAATTTGATGAAGTTTAAAATAATTATGGCCAAAATAAGACGGCGTTTAATAATAATGGGGGAAGATATATGTAGGTTATGTGAAAAGTATGACTTAGGCGAGAAAGTGATGTAGCCGGAAGGGACATAAAAGTCCGCCACCTACCCGCACATAGAAAAATTGGAAGGCTTAGATAAGTCTCAAGGGAAGGGTGAGGAACATTCTCTGGAAAATGGAAGGGCCAATAGCAGACTTGTACTTTCAACATGAACAAGTCTAAGAACAAAAGGCTGAGGGGTGCTCTCCAGGGAGTCAGCTGATGGGGCAGAATGCGCGGCAGATGGTAAAAAATATCCCGAGAAAATCCAAGTTTAATAATGGCCATTAATCAAAATCCCAGGAAAATATCAAAATATTTAATAATATAAAACAAGACTGGTTCTTGATCTAAATCAACTCGTTGTTCCCTATAGAAAAACCCCTTCCAAGACCATCTTCGTTGAGTCTAATAAAGATGGCACAGGCAGGCCCCTTGCAGTACACAATCACAGCTTATACAATCCATATTCCCCATGACCTAATATTCGTAATCGATTATTTTGTAATATTAAACGCATTAAAAGTCTGACCTGCAAGGGCTATGTTAACTGAGTAGGTTTCCCACGTACGTCATTTATTTGGATTTATCCCAAAACGTAAAAGTTCATTGAGAACATTATTTTGTATTTGGGCTCCACAAAGTAAAGTGTTTCATATAATAACGGCTTATTGTTAATATGAAATGAGTAGGAGTGGGGTTTCTTGAAGGCTGAAAACAAAACAAATGCAAATATTTCTGTCAGTACTAATGACAGATAATACACGTATAGAACGTTATTTAGAGTACATTTTACTTTCAATAAAAATGTCTTTATACAATTTTTCTCTCCGACGTACAATAATGGAGATATTTCGGATTTTCAAAATTCCCCCCTCCCACTGTTTCGATTTCAGCCATTAAAAAATTCGACCTTTACTTTTGTATGAAACGCAACTATATCGAGTTTGGATACGATCAAATAAGAATTGCGACTGCTAGGGCGCTAACAGACAAGTGTGTGCGTGTGTGTGTGTGTATATACAATTTTGAACGGACCTCATTCTTGTCATCTCCTAAGTAGCATTGATGGAAATGTTTCGAAAATCCCTTCGGGAAATGAACTTTCCATTAAATGTTAGGTCAGTGAATAAAAATAGTGCACCTATCTAAAATCCAGTTAAGAGTACTAATGAGAATTATTTATAAAATAGTAACCCCTAAAGTGTATTTCGTCCCTAACACTATAAAAATAAACGAATAAAAAGGTTAAAATCCGATCCTTTCAGGATTCGCTTTAGTAAAGGGGATTAAAGCTTTTTTTGTTTTCCAAGCCTTTTTCTTTTCAAAAGGAGTCCATAAATTGTATAAAATATTTACTTCCATTGTTAGTAAATAATTTTCTAGCCTTTAAGATAAATAATATTATTATCTCATTATTTTAGTTACATTGGCTCAGGTATCCTCATGAAGTCTTAGTGGCACGGTCAGATATAAGAAATTCTTGTCTTATATTCAAGACAATTAATTATTATACAGTTCTTTATTATTTTATTTTTATTAACATGAATTATTAACGTCCCGTTACCACCATTTTATAGCGAGGGAGGAACTAAGGATTTTATTTAACGAGCTCGTCACTAATTAAATTCTTATTTGGCTTGGCGGGAATCGAATCGAGGCTTTAACTCACATGGCTAACCTGAGTGAACAAAGCAAATTCGAGGCTTGTCTTTAAGGGAGATATGCCAACGAATTAGTAACTGTCTTAGTGGACTGTATAAAGAAGAAAAAAACGGATGGTAATCAAAGGATAACATGATGTATTTATATTTACAACTGAATTGCCTGAAGGGCCATTGTGAATAATCTAAAAACTAATTATAAAGTGTACATTTTATTGGATTATAACTAAATTGCCTGAAGGGCCACGGTGAATATTAATATCTAGAAAATCAGCTGAATTTTGTAAATGGCCGATGGTGACTGAGCTTGATGTTCGTTTATTCCTTTTCTTCTGGATATAATGTTATAAAAATGAGGTACCTCATGCCTTGCCGCTCCCGCTGCCATCTCCTCCTGCCACACCCAGCTACTTTGTGGCTTTTCTACTCCATGTCGGGTATTATCCTGGGTACGTAAAGAAATACTGTATTCTGGCCTTATGCACGTGTCGCCATTTTTTTTTCCAGACTATCACGTGGCCAAGGAGGTAGTCAGCGAGGCACGGGTTGCTAGGTAACGGCGTCAGGATGGCCAACTGGGCAAGAACTGTGACGTCACTTTATTTCTCTTTAGCATAAGTGCCGTAAACACTGAGCCCCAAAATGAATAAAAATGTTTTAGCCCTTCACGTTTAGTGGCCGCCATTGCCACCTCTTCAGGTGCTTTTTTGGAAATGCTCGTTGTTCCTAAAGACTATCCTAACGTGCGTGGAGTGTCTGGCCCGTCACATTCTTAGATATGCTGCTACTATTCCAGTACTCCTTATTTCTCTCTCTATAGGAGGTTTCATGATGGAAGTTATTGTCTCCTTCTCTTTCAAGCCTAGCCTACCGCAAGCCGTTCTATCTGCTTTTGAGGTTGAACTTATGACACGATTTTCGAAATACTTCTTTAAATGTCTAACGATAATTGCAAATGTCAAGATATTATCTTTTTTGTTTTCAGCCTTCAATAAATCCCCACCCCTACTCTTGTTATATTAAAAATAAGCTATTGAATCGTGAACCTCTTTGATTCGAATCTTAAATACTTCTCTGTGAGATACAAGCAAATACGTTATCGCAGAACGTCATTAATTAAAATTTTCCACTCTTGATTTGAACATTTTAATTTGATCTCTCAACTCTGATGTTTATGATTCGTTAATGTCTGAAATCGCGCCAAGAATAGAATGGGTTTAGGGGCTAGAGTTCGAAATTTAAATAATTTCCGTAATTTCTAGAAACGGAGATTATATGGTCAGATAATATATGTGATATTTAAGCTTGGAATAAAGTGATTTATGATATATCAGCTTATTACGGATATGACGTGAGTCGGAGGGGGGGCGTTGGGGTTTACTGAGGGATGTGAGCTACAAAATGCAAATATCTCCGTTAATACTTCAGATAGACAGTAAATCTTCGTAAGAATATTTATAGTAAATTTCATTTGCAATAAGCCTGGCACTATACAATTTTTTAATCCGACGTATAATAACGAAGGTATTTTGAATTTGAGCAATTACCCCGTCACAACCTCCCCTACCACTTAAGAGTGGATAGGTGGATAGTTAGAATTCAGCCATAAACGATCAAATAAGAATTGCGACCGCTAGAGCGGCAACAGACAAATGTGTATATATATATATATATATATTATATATATATATATATATATATATATATATATATAATAAAAAATTGAAAACCTCTGTCTGTACATTGATTTTTTTTCGCGAAATTTCACGATAACTTTTCGTTTCACATGTCATAGACACCTTAACTGCATTTTGTTTCTTTCGCGAATGTTTTTTACCTTTTCACGCATAAACGGCTGAACCGAATTTTATGAAACTTGATATGTATATTACTGCTGACCCAACTTAGCCTTTAGGCTATAGTAATATTCTCACAGACGAACAGGAGTGGGGGTTATAAAGGAGGCCTGAAATTAAAAATAGCGATATTTCGTTTCCTATTGGGTTTTCGGCAAATATGAACATAACAAAAGTTGTTTATTTTGATATTTAGAGTAACTTTTGTCGTATACACGTTTGTCGTATACCGAAGTATAAATGCGTTATAAGCTAAAAACTATTGCGGGCGTCATTAATTTTATTGGGCTCAAAAGACTTAACCGAACTAAATAAAACTCGGTATGTTTATTAGTTTTCACGCCTTAATTATCATAAGCCATACCTATATTTCTAGGGACGGGCAAGAGTGGGGGTTATAAGGGAGGGCTCAAATTAAAAATAGCCATATTTCGTTTCCTATAGGTTTTTTGTCAAATATGAACATAACAAAAGTTGTTTATTTTGTTATTTAGAGTAACTTTTGTTATACGTGTATACACATTTTTCGTATACCGAATTATAAACGAGATATACGCTAAAACCTATAGCGGAAGTGAACAATTTTATTTGGCCAAAAGACCCAACCGAAATAAATAAATCTCGGTATGTATATTAGTACGAACGCTTTCATTATAACAAGCCATACCAACATTTCTAGGGACGAGCAGGAGTTGGGGTTGTAAGGGGGGCCTGAATTTAAAAATAGTGGTATTTCGTTTTCTATTCGTCCGGCAAATATGAACATAACAAAAGTTGTTTATTTTCTTATTTAGAGTAACTTTTGTCATATTCATTTTTCTCTTTTAACAAAGTATAAACGAGATATACACAGTATGAAGTAACGAGACATATATACAGTATGAAGTATTGATTTTTTTTTTTTTTTTTCAAATTATGTGTTTAAAATAAGCTAATATACCAATAAATGTGTACATGCGCATGACCTTTGTGAATGTACTTACGATGTCAATTGTAGTATGCAGGAAAGATGCTTAACTTTTAATTTATATCTGACGGTCAATTCAAGGGCAGTTTCTTCTAGTTAGAGGTATAAAAACCAAGTTGCTCAGGCCAGCCAGTTTTATGAATATTTTCATTCAAAATACTACCTACTGATCAAAGTACTACCATACTATCTACGTTGTAGAAAAGGAAACAAGCCATTTAGTTACTAGATAGAGAAAAATCACTGGCACAGGCGTTAAATACATGCGTAGCATGAATGACAGTCCAACACAAATATTTACAGAAAACTCGATTTTTTTTTGCGGTAAATGTCTGCCTGTAACGCATTTTCCTACATCACACACTGAATAAAAAAAAACACACAGGTAGGAGTGAGTGTTAAAGGGCAGAAAGGTGACATTATTTGCCGGTAGAGGGAGCGAGCCACTAACAGGGCCTGGAGTGGGGGGACTCGACTCGGCACACAAATTGCCTGCCGGGCTAAACCAACACCTGCCCTACCAACAAAATCACATATAACCTCTTTCTATACTTCTTTATTTTATACCTTTACCTCTATATGTTATTTTATTTAACTCTAACAGTTTTTGATGTTTTATTATTTTTTTCTTTAATACAACAAATCGACTTGCTTGAAAATATAATACTCAAATAGTCTATGGCGGAAGGTCATCAAAATAAAATGTACACTTCAAATGAGCATTCGAACCATTTTTCTTTCTCAACTAGTTTCGCATCCATATGCCGCCTCATCAGGAGAAGTTCTACTACACAAAGGAACTAAATTAACAGCTACATCGTTGTGGCTTTCCACTTGATGTACCAGTCGGAGAATGATTACAAAGTATGATTTATATCGATACGTCACGAAATAAAAATACATCGATTATCCCTAATGAAGTGTAGTTTAAATCGTAATTGAGAAATTTATAATTGATTAACTATCATTTTAAATTTTCTAGTAAGTTAAAATATATATAATTCACTTGTTTTATTACCGTTTTTTTATTGATCGCCTCTTTTCTATTTGTTATAATGTGCATATTCTCTTTTATACTCTACATACTTAAATTTCTTTCTTTTTCTATTATACTTACATTTTTGAAATCATATTTATGGCTGTAATACATTGCGACGTTGTACTCATACTTTCCTAGGACATTTCCTCAAATGTCCATCAATCCTACCAAGAAGATGAATATATTTGTCTGTCTCAATTTTGTTTGATTGTTACCAAACGTATAATATTGTTATATGCATGTATTTTCTATCTTCAGATTTGACGGAGATATTTGAATTTTTAAGTTTTTGACCCTCATTAAACCCCCACTCTTACTCTTCTTATATTAACAATAAGCCGTTGTGTCATGATGCACATTATTTGAAGCCCAAATACCCAATAATGTTCTCATTTAACTTTTAAGATTTGAGATAAATGCAAATATGGGACGTACGTGAGAAATCTGCTTAGTTAACGCAACCACTGCATGACTGACTTTTATTGTTCTTATGATCAACGTTTGCCATGTGTTGTCTGATTTTTCTTATAGGTAATTCTGATGATTCCCCTATATTACTTTTATTGCAATCCATACAATTTATTTTGTATACATTATATTAGGTATCTGTTGATTTTAATTTATCATTTATATGACTAAAGCTATTTTTTATTCTGTTTGGTTATTTCCAAGTGAGTTGTATAATATCCATGACTACTTTGGGGTTGTAATTCAATGTACAGTAAATTTTTCATTCGCTGCATTTTTTTGTTGTAAAATTAGTATCTTTTTGGTTGTTTATTTGTATATTTAAATTTCCCTCAGCCTCTATTTTATTTTCATAGAGAAAGATGTAGCTGTTAGTTTGCTACCTTTGTCTAGTAAAACTTCAGATGAGGAGTCATATGGAAGAAAACTATTTCAGAAATAAAATTGATTTGAATAATCATTTGAAATGTTCATTTTATTTTGTTGACCTTCCGCCATAGACTAGTTAAATAAAGTTAAATAGGTCATATTTCTACAATAAAACATAACAGTTTTACGATGACATCATTGGACTTTTAAGTTTTTTTTCTCTCAACATGAAAAGTATGCTGTGTTAACGGGAGCTATCTTGTTTTACATACACACACTCACAATCGCGTTCCTATTTTTTCAATATTAAGTGTCTCTTTCATCTTCATTTGGAGCAATTCAAAAGTATTACTAGATAAACAGAGACATTCTCTTTCTGTCTCGATTATAATAAAAACTGTCATGTATAAAAAATTCTGTAACAGAAGCGTACTAAATAAAAGAAAAAGTCAGTCACGCAGGTGCTGCGCTAACTGAACAGATATCTCCCGTCCGTCACGTATTTGCATTTATCTCAAAACGAATGACTTCAATGTGAACAATATTTGGTATTTTGGCTTCAAATGAAGTTCTTCATGATATAACAGCTTTTTCTTAATATGACATTAGTAGGAGTGGGAGTTTACTGATGGCTAAAAACTAAAATATGGAAGTATCTCAATATTAAATTTAGAGAATAATATTTATATAAGAACATATACGACACATTTCCTTTTAAGATTGATTTTATACTATAATTCGATCGGACGCATAACAACGGATATATTTCCCGCAGCTAAACCCCATTTCCCACTGGCCCAATTTCAGCCGTTAACGAACTTAATCTTCACTCTGACATAAAACGTTTAAATATCGAGTTTGGTAACGCTCAGACAAAAACTAACTCCCTCTCTCCCTCCCTCCCTCTCTCCCTCTCTCCTTCTCTCTCTCTCTCCTTCTCTCTCTCTCTCTCTCTCTCTCTCTCTCTCTCTCTCTCTCTCTCTCTCTCTCTCTCTCTCTCTCTCTCTCTCTCTCTGTATATATATATATATATATATATATATATATATATATATATATATATATATATATATATACTCGAAAATAGCGTCATGAGTAGAGTACGACTTCAATAACTCATTTCTCATAAGGAAAATCTGCTAAAACAAACGTTACATTTTGACCACAAATGAATTCTCTTTTATTACCCAACATGTTAGGAGCAAGATTGCTGGCCTTCTTTAAGTTGGAAAGCACTAAAGATAAGGAAAATGAGATTTTTTATATAAATGATTATATTACGACCTTTTTGGCAAACCGTGTGGTTCAGAAAATATATTCCAAGAGTATGAATAATATGTTTTTTCACGCTTTTCTTAGGTGAGACATTTTGGAAATTCGTATGCAGTTAAATCCTTTCTGGTTTGGATTTTTCTACTTCTCCACTCCACTCTACTTTTATTTATTCCTGTCCAAATGATTTTAAATAATCAATATTATTTGACTATGATTTGTATACTTGTTCATCTGACTTTCTAGAATTCAGATCAATATTTACCTGCGGAGTTTGGAAACGTAGTTATTTCATCGAAATATGTCGTCAGCATATCTAATTTAGAATTATAATTAAAGATTAAGAAAATCGTTTCATAGTAGAAAATGCTTAAAGTATAAAGTATGCCTTTATGTGTTGGAGGACTGATAAATTAAGTAAAAATGTAAATATGAGTAGACAGATGTTGAGCTGATGTGAGGTTTAAAAAAAGCAACGTAAAATATAGTAGAAGGATAGGCCTTGATGGATGCCGCCTTTTAACTGTTTAATTCACACCATTTTTGTCATTAATCATCTTACTCTTTTCCTCCGCCCCTCTCACTCTCTTGGATAGTCCTAACGATGGAAGGCATTATTTCTTGTTATCCGATGAGCAAGGTCAAGTTTTTTTTTGAGAGAGAGGAAAAATTTTACGAAGTTTTGTACACTTACATTATGCGATAAAAAAAGTCCGTCACGCAGGCGGTGCGTTAACTAAGCAAATTTCCCGCTTGATATTTAACAATAGATAAATCTACATACCGGTAACACAACACCATCGTGAATATTAAGTGAATAAATACAAACTATAATAAGAAATCTCCCGACGGAAAGCATCTAATATGTAAACAAAAAGTTCTGCCAACTTCTTAACGGAAAGAAGAACAATTACTGTAATATATCTGGATATAACGTATTAATTTGATTGAAAACTATTTACTATATTTAGTGAATGTGAGTTTATGAATCAGAATACTTTTTATCTAAATCAAACAAATTTAAATATACCAAAAACTTAAAAAGGGGTGGGGACACCATTACACATATTTGCATGTATCTCGTATAATAAATGTCTCTTGAAAAAAATATTTAGTATTTAAGCTTCGAATGATGTGGTTTATTACATAACTGAGTAATGTTTATGTAACATGAGTAGAAGTGGGTGGGTTTGCTGAAGGCTGAAAACTGAAAAATATCTCGTTTACTATTCAAGATAGGGAACAAATGTATATAACAATATTTATAGTACATTTAATTTTCTGTATGATTGATTCTATACATTTTTTTCGATCCGACATATAGTAACGGAGACATTTCTAATTTTCAAACTTCTCAACCTCTGAACCCCCCCCCCTTCCCCTATTCCAATTTCAGCCGTTAACGAACTTGATCTTTCATTTTATATAAAACGACTAAATATCGAGTTTGGTAGCTATTAAACAATAATTGCGACCGCTAGAGCGGTAAAAGACAAATATGATATATATACACATATAGTTTTAAATGGGCCTCATTTTCGTCATCTCCTAGGTAGGATAGATGGACATTTGAAGACAAATTTTGAAAATCACTTCACGAGTACGACCTCAATAGCTGATTTTCCTTAAAGGGAATCGAACTCGCCACTCTAGGTTTAAGGACAACGCTTTAATTTGTTAACATGAGATAAATGGCCATGAGTTTGTGATACGTTTCTTCTATATTTTTTTTACGTGAGCGTGGATAGTTGATTGCTGTTCTTAGAAATTTATATCATTATATATATCCTCGAGGTGAACTTTACATATGGTTTTACAGAATTCTCAAATGCTGGAGTTGTATAATTTCAAAATCCAGGCTTTATAGTTTTCACAATTTAGTTTTCTCGCATACATTCGCTTGCCTTTCATTTTAGCACAGTTGATGCCAAGTTCTTAAGATACAATATTAAATGTTGCAATTTTTAACGTTTTCATAAGAATATAGTGGAAGAATAACTGCTTCTAGTCAAATATGAATCTTCTGTACCTACAGCCATGAGTTCAATTATCACCTTGGAAGTAGAAATATAGTTAGTGAAGAATTCATTAAACTAAATCCTTAGTCCACCCTGGCTAGAAAAGGGATGGTAACCTGTAGATAACCCGTCCCAATTAGCCTTAGTAGCTCAAAGTGGACGTTAAGAAATATTATTCTCTTAACTCAGCCAAGCAGCGGTTTTGAACCTAGTTTTGAAAGCACTCTTAACACGTTAATCGTCATGTCAGTCATATGTGTCTGACGCTAAGAAGTTCTACATGAGCCATGTCACACATACATACACTCAACCGCAAAAAAACCGAACACTTAGATTTAGTCTTATAGTTTTGTTAAATACTTAATTATATGTATATTAATCTTTTTAATTAAAATAATTGGTTAATCTATAGGTTATTTAAACAAAAGTACAAAATAAAAAAAAATAAAAAGATAAATTAACACATTTAAAAAAAATAAAATTATTCTTCATTTTTATTACCGTGAATGGTAGACTTCGCTACCCCAAGCTTTTCGGCAATGTAACGTAAGCTCCGGCCTTCCATCTAAGTTTGAAAGACCCATTATTCTGGACCGAAATAAAAATAAATCATTAATTAAAGAAAATGCTTGGTTAATAATTAAAGATGTTTAAATGTGAGAAAAACTACTTACAGTTTAGAATTGATCAACTTTACGACAAATAAATCTAATCTGAGTTTTATCTAATTGTTTACTAATCCTGAAGGGATTAGTTCAATGGACTTAGACTCTAAATTCTCTGTAATAACTAGAATACCCACATAAAGAAAATTGCTGAAAATTAGCTTTCAATACGACAAAAATGAAGTGTCCGGTTTTTTTTTTGCGGTTGAGTGTATATGTCTGGCGTACGCGATTTGGTAAAAGGCCACGTCAATCACAGATATCCGACGCAAACGATACTTTATTTGCATTATGTTTCGAAAGCTTGGTCTATCAGGAACAAAACTTGACAATTTCTTGGCTTACTACAAACAATAAAATGAAATAAACATAGTTATATAATGGTTCTGATATTATCGTGGCGATTAACGTGTAATATCAACGTAGTTCTTGCAAATAACACGTATTAATTTAACTCAATTGAAACTATTAATTGTCTATACCCAAAGCTAATTGAACTTTAACGCTTATTTATAAAATAACTTATTTATTTACCTTTTAAATTAAATAATACATCTGAGTCAAATCAATTATTGTTCATTAATTATTAACGCTTGTCTGGGTCAAATGTTATTGTCTAGTAGGCATGTTACATTGTTGATATACATCGACATGATTGATCCAATCAACTGGTCAGATACATACCATGGCTCTGTAACTATGTGGATTCCTATGAGCCTTGTTTGCATATATTAACATGTAATGATCAACAGGAATAAAACATTTTCATCACTAGTCGTCTGGTTGATCTTAATTGAACGTTTCAAACTATGACTTCTTTTAAGGTAGTAGCTCGTTGATAAAATTAGTGATTAGTACACATTATGTAAACATTTTAGAGTTTAGTCATTTTAATTACTTATTCTAAATAATAAAAGTCCGTCACGCAGGGGCTGCGTAAACTAAGCAGATTTCCCATGTGAAATTTTACAATAGAGAAATCTGCATACTGGTAACACAGAACCACCGTGATTAAATACAAACAGTAATGAGAAATCTTTCAGTTAATTAAAATAAATTCCCCTACTGAAATAGCTACTGAATTGTAAGAATAATTTGTATTTTAGTTATTCGAATTTCAGTAGTCCAAGAACTAAAGAAGGGGGGGGGGCGGATGAACAGAACGTATTTGCATAAATCTCACAAAGTAATGAAGGTAAGGTAAGGTTAGAAACGAGAGGGAAGGTTAGAAGAAGCTTCCACCTAAGCCGAGCAGTTACGGAAACGACCTCATCCTAACTATACCCGACCACAGACTTCATAAAAATGCAAATATCTCGGTTAATATTCAAGATAGAGAATAAATGTGCATAACAATATTTATAGTAAATTTAATTTGCAATGAGATTGGTTGTATACAATTTTACAATCCGATGCATATTAACTGAGATATTTTGAATTTTTGGAAATCCCCCTCAAACCCCCCGCCCTACTTGTAGTCCGATTTCAGCCATTAACGAACTTGATCTGTCTTTTTGCATAAAACGGTTAAATATTGAGTTTCGTAACGATCAAACCAAAATTGCGACTGCTAGAGCGTTAACAGATATATATATATATATATATATATATATATATATATATATATATATATATATATAACAAACCAACAAACAAACGACCTCAATAGCTGATTTCCCTTAAGGGAAATCTGCTAAAGTGTAAGTTATTGGGCAACTTGTGAGCTCATTTCAGTAATAAATCCGTTATACAATCATTTAGAGCAAAAAATAAATTAATCTAGGAGAAAAAAAAATACATTAATTTGGAGCTTTATTGTAAATGATGGAGATTGGGAGTTTGTGACATCCGAATTCCAAGCTTACTTTTTGCTGCTATTATTAACAACCGCCAGTACCTTTCCTTAATCTGATTATGTGTTATGAGATGAGATGCGAGACGAAACAGAAGTCAAGGCCTGTTAAACTCTATCAGATATATTTACACAAAAAAATGAATAATAAGAAAGTTTTCCTGTTTTCCACGCAGAGTATCCCTCTAACGTGGGAATTTATTTTCATGTTGTGTGCTCCATCCATTGGATACTACACACATTTCAGCATTACATTATAATATTTCTTATATAATAATTGTAAACATTATAGTACAATAAATTAATTAAATAAAAAGAAAAATAAAGTAAAAAAAATAAAATAAAACATATGTAACATTACATTACATATGTGTACAACAATAGGTGTATATCTACAAAATGGTGTCCAAATCTTGAATAAATGCATTAAATCCCTTGTTGAATTTGAGTAGAAGTTTCGGTTTGTCCGTCGGCGGTAAGTAATGTACAGTCATATAAGAGGTGGTCACATGTCTGTTCAGTCGCGCTGTATCTGTCAGATTGCATTTCAATCCCAGTAATAGTATAACCTTAAACTGCAACATTTGAAAGGAAATTAAAGTAAAAAACTGTTCTTAAAAAATAAATTTATTTTGTGACAAAAAACATAAATTAAAATAATAGAAATGATAGGAAACAAGTATTATATATATATATATATATATATATATATATATATATATATATACAAAATCAGTCTTCTATATTGACTAAGCAGGCTTTTTTATTTGTAGCTTCATTACTTTTCATTCATCTGAGTTTATATTTCCGAATTACCTTGTCTTTCTTCAATTTCTTCTTCTTCAACTGTATTCTACAGCAGGAGTGTGAATGTGCACCACCACTTTCTTTATACACGTCTACCTCAAATAATACTCTATGCATTTTCTTCACATCTTCATCATTTGTAACATCATAAAAAAATGTTGGGGGAAAACATTTTTGTTCTGGATCAAATAAAATTTAAAATCACAAGTACAAATTAATAAATTTTGTATTAATTTAAAACCAAAGTGGTCGCGCTGTATCTCACAGATCTTCTCCCTCCAGTTTAACAAAATAAATTTACTATCATTATTATTGCTATAATTTTTTTTAAAATTTACTTAGATAATTTATTATTTAATTAACTTAGTTAATGTTTTAATGTATTGTTTTAGATCGATATACTATGAAGGAAAATAACTATAAA
The DNA here is from genome assembly GCA_019009955.1 of Riptortus pedestris. NCBI lineage: Eukaryota > Metazoa > Arthropoda > Insecta > Hemiptera > Alydidae > Riptortus > Riptortus pedestris. The sequence goes on from CM032232.1 coordinate 118,112,014, forward strand.
ATAAACAGTAGAGGTCGCGCTGTATCTAGGAGATCGATCGTAATCTGACGACTCTATGTTAAATGCTTGAAGTCTTAGATGAGTTGTTGTCTTTACTAGTCTGGCTAGGCTCTTCACCCCTTCTAGCAAGATAGGAAGCACGGCACCAGTCCCTTCGCAAAGGGTGTCTGCCAATAGAATATGAAATCTATTAGCGATCTCACAGATCAGGCGCGACTACTGGAGTGTTAACGCAAAATGAATGTCAAAGGCCGCACTTCAGATTCCGTTTTTCACAGGTTATAAATACGCACTAACCAAAACGTGGTTCACACTCCGAATGCCGATAGGAGACTGTTCTTAACCTCGCTAAGTTATAGGGACTTCTCTATAGCAACGAGATACTCGCGAAAAGATGAAAATTAAAAGACAAATTGTCAAGTACCTCGCAGCTACAGTGTCATGGATCTTCCATATTATCATGCCAGAGGTACGCAGGGTGTCTCAAGTTCCCGTGCCACCTCTATTAAAATTTGCAATTGTTTTAATGTCTCAAGGTTCGCATGTCACCTCTCTTAAAATTTACACTTGTTTTAATGAGACTTAGTGTGGTGTAATTGTGAACCCTGAAGAATCTTTTCAATCTACATTCAACCTCGTAACCTTCTCCAGTACTTCTACAGCTACCATAATTTTGGAATTTACAATGGAATGTCATTACTTCATATGACGGATTCTGGTAGAAAATCAAATTCTTAAACGTGTTTATATTCGATTTGACAAATACTTAAATGTTTTTTCTTTTATATAATTTCAGAACCCATTCTCTTTCTCGTAGTCTTGTTTAAAAAATACTTTTGCTGCATAATTTTTCAATAAAATGTACCGTTTCTGAGATAAATAATAATTTGTGTCAAAAATGTGTTTATATCATTTTACGGCTAAAGGATGAGAAATAAAACATTTACCGATAAAAACTTGTTTTAGAACTTGATTTTCTACATTCCTTTGGAAATTTTAAAATTATGGTTGCTGGAGAAGTAGGTACTGGTTAACATTCAGGCGTTTAATGTGGGCTGAAAAGATTTTTCATGTGCCCCAGTTATCGCACACGAAGTCTTGGCCTTGCTTTAAAAGAATTGGAAATTTTTAGGAGGGTGGAATGGTTACTTGGGACATCCTGTCATACAACCCCTCTGGTAGCTCAGTTGGTAGAGCGGTGGACTGTAGTTGGTGAAAGGAGCAGGTATCCATAGGTCGCTGGTTCAAATCCGGCCCGGAGGAATAACATTTTTTAAAACGTATTATGATTTTAGCGTCTATTATACTCTGGCATATATCCTGGAATTGGACCAGTAAAATTCAGCCGGTTTCGTGGCGTTTTAGTAAGTAGTAATAGTATCTTTAATTTTGGTAAATTTGTACACTCCGTAGTAATTAACAATTATGGTGATAAAATGGAATATTATCATGTGAGCCTCATGGTTATTATTTATTTATGTAGGTGTCACAATTTAGCGATTCACACTGACAAAATAAAAGTTGGTTTAGCCAACTTATTGTATATATAAATATATATATATATATATATATATATATATATATATATATATATATATATAAATACAGTCGTGGGTAAACGCACGGTTACGTTTTCTCCGTCTTGGGAGTAGGAAGCCAATTCATGAAATCTACAGTTCTATCTAAGTGATAAATTTGTTTGAAAAGTTGTGTCTCTTTGAGGAGCTTCATGATTGTCTTGATGTTTTTATGCAGATCTGATTGGTTGGTGGGTAAGTTCTTGTCGGTTATTAGTCTGCAGTCTGTAAGTAAGTGCTTGATATTTAGTTCAGTATTACATACTGCACATAAAGGTAGTTGTGTCCTAGTCATGAAGTGTTGGTATGCTATCCGTGCAGTGCCTCAAACGAGCAAGAACTTCTTCTCTTTCAGTGATCCAATAACTTGGCAATCGTCCATAAATTATGTGTTTTATTTCTAGTAGTTTTGTGTGTGTCTGACGCCATTCCATTTCCCATTTATGCTAACCTCTCTTTTAATAAAATTAATGGCATCGTGTGCTGTAATTTGATCAGTGTGTAATGTGCATGATGTGTTCAGTCACTAATTTTGCACGTTTGTCAGCCAATATACGTGGGCGTACTGAAAAGTAAGGTCTCCTATTTTTTTTCATAGAAAATTTAATTTATTTTCAACTTTGGTTACATCGTTGGAAGGGTTGAATATTTACCTATTTTTCTACATATTCGCCTTGACGATCAATAACCTTTTGCATTCTGTTTACCAGCTTTTTAATGCCGGTGCCGTACCACTCTCCCGCCGCGTCACGAAGCCAACTGACGACTGCTTCTTGAACTTCATGACAATGCGCGTGCACATGTGTCACATCAAACGACCACCCTACTCAATGGATTCAGCTGGGATATCATCGACCACCCTCCTTACAGCCCGGACCTTGCCCCCAGGGACTACCACTTGTTTCCCGCTCTCAAGAAACACCTTGGGGGACAGAAATTCAAGTCAGATGAGGAAGTTCAAGAAGCAGTCGTTAGTTGGCTTCGTGACGCGGCGGGAGAGTGGTACGGCACCGGCATTAAAAAGCTGGTAAAAAAAATGCAAAAAGTTATTGATCCTCAAGGCGAATATGTAGAAAAATAGGTAAATATTCAACCCTTCGAACGATGTAACCAAAGATGTAAATAAATTAAATTTTCTATGAAAAAAAAAATAGACCTTACTTTTCAATACCCCCTCGTATTTTCCATGATGTCTGAATGTCCTGGTATCCAATAGACAGTTATTTCTTTATTTATTTGTATTTGTCTGTTAGTTAGTAATTCCTGAAGCCGTCTTTACTCATGGTTATTAAAGAAATAAATATTTTCGTTAGTTTTGTGGATATTGTTAAACTGACATTTCTGATGAGCGAATATACATAAGTAACCTAGGACAGATATTTTGTAAGTCTGCACGCTTCCACATCAGTAGAAAGTAAGTGTAAAATATAGGAGATAGTCATTAATGTTTTATTAAAAACTATAACATACCAGTCTCTCCAGGTTTGTAGTACTTGCTCCAGGGTCGAATGATGACATCTCTCACAGGTCCCACCAAGCTGAGAGGAGATGCCGACTGTATGAGACAAGAATCAGGTGATTCACCACACCCCACTGCAGTAACCAGGGTCAGGACACCTGTTGCCTGGGTAGGTACTGACAGCGGCACCGTACCTTCGCCTGAAACAAACGTGAATAACTTGTAACTTATTTTTCATTTAGTATTATTTATTTTATTTCCTACAAGCTTTAAATTTCAATACCGTCATATTGATGGATGTATGGCGAATGTTCTAGAATTTTCCCCCATAACAAGATAATACTGATATGCCCAGCGTTTTAGTGGTTTTATATTTCTGGGAGGTTACACCGCCTACTCTATTAATTTGATTATTCCGCTTGTGGATCTTTGCGACATCTAATAATAGCCTCTAAGAACTCTTTGACATTTTAAAATGGTTTTAATAAAAAATGACATACTAGTATTAGTATATTTATATTGTCTAAAATTGTTCAAAATTATGTTAAATGAGAAAAGTTAAATTTTGTAATACAAATTTAATTTTTTAAGGTTATTTAGTGTATGATCGATATGTGGGCTCCATTGTGTAAGACGTTCGTACATGTTTTGTGGAGTCTCTAAGTATTCCATGTTCCTGCAGTTAGTCAGTATGTGTTTAATGGTCAATGGTTCATGGCATGCTCTTCAGAGAGGTCTTTCTGTTCCTATCTTAAGTCTCGTTAGTACAACTTCGTCTCATCTATTGTCACGTCTGTTGGATAGCCATCCGCTTATAAAAGTATTTATTTCTCGCAGATGATTTTCTGATGTTCTACGGAAATATTTTTGCCTTGTCTGGTTAGGACAGTAAGTTGAGGTCATAAGAATGTCTCTGGGTTGCATGTTTGGCGAGTTTTTGTACGCCCTTTGTCCGTCCGATGTGTTCATGTCCTGGAACCCACATGATTGTGAATTTTGTCTTTATGTTCCAAATTCGTTCTAGAATCTGAGTAATTAAGGGGTGAGTGTTGTATATCTTATTGAAGGAAAGTAATGGATATGATGATGATGAGAATTTGCTGAAATACTACAGTTACAATGAGGCCAATTTTTTTAGCAGATTTCCCTTAAGGGTATCGTACTCACGATGCGATTATATCTGTTAACTATCAAGCAATCGCAATTTTTGTTTTATTTATTTAACCGCTTTATGTAAAAATAAAGGTCAAGAGCTGGAGAGAGGGTAGGGGGGTTATGAGGGGAGGAATTTAGATAATTTAAAATATCTCCGTTATTACGCACGGGTCGAAAAATTCTATAGACTAGTCTTATTACAAATGTAACGTTTAAGAAACGTTGTATGTACCTGTTTTCTCTATGTTGAATATTATCCGAGAAATTTCAATATTTCAGTTTTCGGCTTTTAGTAAACCCCCACTCCTAGTCATGCGTTATTAGCAATAATCTTTTGTATAATGAAGCACTTCATTCTAATCTTAAGTACTAAATTTGGTTGTCATTGAATTCTTATTTCGTAAGATACAATAAAATGTGTCATTAATTTCGACTATTCGTCCTTTATTCCTATTCATGAACTACAATTTTTGTTCTGAGCATTACTTCCTAACTCAAGTATTAAGCGAGTTATTTGCAATTTATTCTGCCCCCAGTAACCTCCATACCTTTTATTCATCTGACATTTACATATAAATAGAGAACATGTTCTTGTTGAGTTTCAAGCATGTTATACTAGAACATGGAAAATCAGAAAACGCATGTTTATCACTATTATATTACTTGATACAAAAATAAAAACAAGCATTAAGTGATAGATTTTTTAATGCAGTTTTGAAATATACATACTTTAATTAGGTTCGAAAAATAATGTCTTGGAAATAAAGTCCTTCTTCCTGGACACAAATTTGTTTTTATTATTTTTAACAAACCGCGTCCCAGTCATTCAATAGTGAAAAAACATGGTTTCCTCTGCTCCACCCTGAGTATAGTTAGTAGTAGAGACACCATTTGAAAAACGGCTATTTTTAATGCAGTGTTTTTTTAGTAAAAGTACTTGGGCTTTAGTTCCCCCCTAGCCGCCATCTTGTTACGTCACTGTCCGAGATCTTGTTTCTTGCTACCGTCCGACATATTGTTTTTGCTAGTGTTTACTATTCATATCGTTTCCGTTTTAGCTATGGCTCATAGTGAGTGCACGACTAAGTTTTTTACACAATTGGAAGTGCAGGGAAAGCGTGACGTTATTGAATGGTGTATAAAAGTGGGATTCTTATCGCCTACATACGAAAGTCTATAAGGATCCAACAAATTAGGTTAGTTAACAAAATTTAATTTAAAATTACCCCCCCCCCTCCCCCTTCCCCTCCCCCCCCCCCCTCATTTTAACCGCCGATGGCGTATTTTGGAAATTTTAAAGTGTTAAAAAAGATAAAGTAAGAAAAACACAACCCCCACCCTTGGTGTTAGAAAAACAAGATGGCCGCCGTCATCATCGTGCGCCATCAAGGGGGTGGACTAAAATGCACTTTCACCAGTACTTGTACTATTATCACTAATATGTAAGCAGGCCTCTTAATTAAAAAGTCCGTCACCCAGGGGCTGCGTAAACTAAGCAGATTTCTCACGTGAAGTTATACAATAGAGAAATCTCCATACGAGAGCCGAACAGTTACGGCAAAGGACCGAACTAGCTTTTGGCGGAAATCTCAGTCGTCCGTTATCGGCCCAAATTTAATAAAAATGCAAATATCTCGGTCAACATTCAAGTTAGAGAATAAATACATAGACAATATTTGTAGTAAATTTAATTTACAATAAGATTGGTTTTATACAATTTTTTGATCCGGCGTATGGTAACGGAGATATTTCGAATTTTCGAAAATCCCCTCTCTAAACCTCCCCTCCCATTTCAGCCATTAACGAACTTGATCTGTCTTTTTGCATGAAACGCATAAAACGTTTAAATATCGAGTTTGGTAACGATCAAACAAAAATTGCGACCGCTAGACAAATAGCAGACAAATATATATATATAATTTTGAACGGACCCCATTTTCGTCATATCCTGGGTAGGATCGATAGACATCTGAAGGAAATTTTCGAAAATCGCGTCATGAGTACGACCTCAATAGCTGATTTCCCTTAAGGGAACTCTCCTAAAATTGTTTTAGGTTTACATCTTCGACCTGGAATATTCCCTAATAGTAATCAACAACGGGCTAATAATAGATGACAGAGGCGAGCTGAAATACGAACAGATTGAAATATTGTAGAGGATGATCAACTTTTGAACAATAGGAATATTGTTATTATTATTATGCAGTAATTTAAGTAATAGGATATTGTTGACCCCAGACATCAGCAGTAGTTAGACAAATACTAACATAACTAACTCCTAACTAACTCGGAGTGAGTTACAGTAGTTCCAAGCACAAACTAAATCAAATCTACTCCAGCTCTATATTAGCTTATAGAGAGACATTGCACGAGTTAATCTCTAAATAACTTTATCCAATTCAATAAACATTATTTAATTGAAATATAGGCACGTAGTATATTGAAAAGAAACAAGAAAGGGAAAAAACAATTTAATAGAAATCAGTATTAGTAGTATTTCAGTGTTGCTTCTGTAATTAGAAATAATTTATATTGAAATGCGTTATGTTGAGGATTGCTGTAATCAATGTCTTTTAAAGGAAGTTCACTTAAAGACCTAGATATCACGCAATGTATACATACATTTGAAAGCGGTATAAGGTGATGATATTTAAATCCAAATTAATAATTTAATTCTTGTATATATAGTTTCCTCTGTGCTCTTCCTTGAGTGAGGGGTTTAATTATGGTCTAGAAAGTGGGTATTTAATGAGTGAAAACTCATTCAGTCAAATTCTTAGTCCCACCCTGACTAGAAAAAGTAGTAACCTGTAGATAACCCGCCCAATTAGACATAGTAGCATAGAGAAGACGTCAATAACTAACATCAGTAATAACTTTGTGCTCTTCGTTTCACAAAGAAATAATATTTAGACTAGCAAATGTGCTTACCTATTCCTACAGTAATGATTTATGCTCCAAGATTTTGTTGTCTTGGCGACAAAAGGCATTTCATCTCCTTTTTGCAATGGTTACCGGGGAGTTACCAGGGAGATGTCATATTTATTTTTAGCTGGTGGTGAGGTTGATGAATGGTTAATCCCAAAACTTTTTTATGGCTCCTCAAAATTTTATTTCTTATAAGCGCTGAGCGCTTTCGGGGACTAAATCCCCATCCTCAGAGCTACAAAAAAATGTAACACCATAATTAGGAGTCTAAAAATCAGTTCTTAAAAATGTTTACATAGTTGGTCATATAACAAACAGTCTATAACATTATAAAAATTTTTACAATAATAACACCTATATTCAAAAAACACATTTACAATTGAAATATAACAAACGTTCCTTCCCAGGATTTCTGATAACCGGCTATCAGAAATCCTGGGAAGGAAACTAAACAGGTAGGGCATTAGAATAGCCTACAGAAAGAGGGCATCATTTCAGAATTTTGTATCTAAAATCAAGGATGCTACTCCTCTAGGAGACAGATCAGGGGTGTACATGCTGAGTGTGGGATGTGTGAGGACGTAGGGAGGGCAGAGAGGAAGTTACGAATCAGGGCTAAGGAACACATCAGAGGTGAAAGACTTTGAGTTTTATGCACACTGTAAGGAGCACAACGACCAATCTGGGAACTGCCAGATAAAATTAATTCATAGCGACGTAAGAGGTTATCTGATGGACATGGTGGAGGGTATTGACGTAAAACTTGAAAAAGCCATAAATAAAGGCAATGTAAATGTGCAGACTGACACAAACGCGTCTCTCATGTCCAGACTTGTCTCTGCCCCCTCCCTAGCGGCTTGGAACGATCCCCTTGGCCTCAGTGCATCGGCAGGGTTTAGCCTGGTAGCAAGTCTATAGGATCGCCCTACGCTCTGACGGTAATTTTTGCTTATAATATTATTTTAATGTTTAAGTAGTAATTATTAATTTGTTATATTTTAATTGTAAATGTGTTTTTTGAATATAGGTGTTATTATTGTAAAAAATTTTATTATGTTATAGACTGTTTGTTATATGACAAACTAATAAAAACATTTTTAAGAACTGATTTTTACACTCCTTAATTATGGTGTTACATTGTTTTGTAGCTCTGAGGATGGGGATTTAGTCCCCGAAAGCGCTCAGCGTTTATAAGAAATAAAATTGTGAGGAGCCATAAAAAAGTTTTGTGATTAACCATATATATATATATATATATATATATATATATATATATATATATATATATATATATATGAATATATATGAGTTACGACCAATTCGATTCGTATTTGAGTTACGAAAAATGTATAGAAAAACAATCAACGACCACCAGCAGTTTAACAAATTTGATTTTCTAACATTTTAGTCATTCTCTGATTCATAATAACAGAGATACATTGAATTTTGTAATCCCCCCTCTAAACCCCCACTATTGAATGTCTGATTAAAGCCAATAACACATAATTTTTTTTTAGTTGACAGAAAAAGTTGAATATCGAGTATGGTATATATCAAATAAACATTTTCGAGTGAGAACTTAAACTCTCAATTAATCATACCATCTCACAACGTATTTGCATGTATCTCTAATAATAAAGATATTTTGAAAACAATATTTGTTATCTAACCTCAGTATCAAGTGGTTCATGGTAAACCTAGAGTGGCGAGTTCGATTCTTGCCTGGGCAAAGGAAATTATTTAGTGACGAAATTCATTAAATAACGTCTTAAAATCTCACCCTGGCTAGAAAATGGTGGTAACCTGTAGATAACCCGTCCCGATTAGCCTAAGTTGCAAAAAGTGGACGTTAATAAATAAATAAATAAATAAAGTGGTTCATGGTATAACAGATTATTGTTAATATTACATGAGTAGGAATGGGGGATTACTTAAGGTTGAAAACTAAAAGAAATGCAAATATTTCAGTTAATATTTATGATATAGAAAATATGTATATAACAACAATTATATGTAATTTAATTTGCAATAAGATTGGTTATGTACACGTTTTTGATCCACTTCTAATAATGGAGATATTTCAAACTTTTGAAACTTCCCCTCCTCTAACCCACCCTCCTAGTGGTCCCATTTCTGCAATTGACGCACTTGATCTTTCTTTTTACACTTGATTATTTTTTTTTTTTTTTAAATATCAAGTTTGTAACGATAAAACAAAAATTATTACAGGTAGAGCGTTAACAGATAAATATATAAATACTTTTGAACGGACCACATTTTCATTATCTCCTGTGTAGGATCGATGGAGTCCGACCTCAAAAGCTGATTTCCTTTAAGGGGGAAATACGCTAAAAATCATAAAGAACCTATCTCTATCACATTTTTTAAAAAAACATTGCAGAGTCTAATAGTTAAAACAATCATTAAATATATAAAGAAAAATAAAAAAAAAAAAACATAGGACATAACATCAGCAAGGAGATTGGTCATATAACGTGTCTTTGTCGGACTATATTTTGAATTGTTGATTGCTCTCCCCTGAATCTAGGGGTGCGGTAGTTATATAAATGTATTACAGACAATTAATTAATGGGAAAGTATTAGTAGTTAAACACTAAAGTAATGGGTCAAAATTGTCGGGGCCATTAAACATTACTTAGCAATGAAGTTAATTTTATTTCGACTGTTAGATAGGAGTTGAAGGGGAAAGCCTCCAACTCTGTTAGTTATTGAAGTAAGTCGCACACTCTCAACGTCAATAGAAGAGGTAAATTAATGTCCCTCTCAAAGGAGCCGACCGGGCGAACTTGGTGTGTTTGTCGTCGGCAGTTGCAGGGTTTAGAGGAGTCTGCCTCAAGTGTCTAATTGCTGGAGCTTGCTGGAGCCAGTGTCAATAGACTGGAGGAGCGTCAATTTGGACGGCTAATACCTCATTCTCCAATGAGAGTCTCTTTGCCTTTCTCCAGCTTCTAATGGGTCTCGAGGGGCCTGGGAAACAGGAGCAAATGGAAATTGCTCTCCAGCTAAATGCCTCGTGAGAGGAGGACACAATTTCTCAACACCAAACTGAGCTCCAATGCTAAAAAAAAAATGTTTTTCCTCATATTTGGACTTTGAAGTTTCCTTCAAAACGATTTACAACGCCCATCTCTTAATTAGTCAGATTCTAGAACGAATTTCAAAAATAAAGACATAAGTCACAATGATGTGGATTCCAGGACTTGAAAACATTGGACGGACAAATGACGTGGACAAACTCACCAAACATGCAACTCAGGGACAATCTTCTGACTTACTGACCCTACCAGACTTACATTTACAAATACTACAGTGTGTACACTGTGTACGGAAGGGTGGAATTAGCGGAAGTTGTACCTAGCCGATAAGGCCTTAACCAACTTCCTTTTACCATTCCTAACCTACAACTGATTGTGACGTTTGACACGAAAGGCCAGTCCCCGAAAAGGGACAAACCCATTTCTCCAGCTTCAGCACACAGGCAACATGCACCAGTTTACCTGGCCTATCGTCTCCGTGCATCCAACACACGACCACTACGTCAAAGACCAGCAGACACGAGCAATTTCCAGCTCTGGCCACCCCCTGCCACCGAAGTGGCTTGCCCGTAGTGCCTTTTTTGAGTGAGCTGTTTCCAGCTACTCCAGAGGCCTAGAATGAAATACCTTTGTAGTATTACAAATACTACAGAAAACATTTAATGAATGGCAAAAATATTGGCATATAGACCATGAGAAAATCATCAGCGAGAAATAAATCCCTTATATAAGCGAAGTTGAAAGATACTTAGGAAAGGACACTCACATTTAACCCAATCACACCTTTTGACTAGAACAGAAACACATCTCTGCAGAACATGCCATGAACCATTAACCATTAAACACATACTGACTAAGAGCAGTATCATTGAATATTCAGAGTCTCTACAAAACATGTACGAACTTCTACAGACAGGAGCCCACATATCGACAATACACTAAATCACCTTAAAAAATTAAATTTGAATTACAACACTTAACTTCTCTCCTTCTTGATTTTGACTTAGTGAGAAATTTAATATAATTTTGAAAAATTTTAGACAATATATATTGTACTAATACTAGTATGTTATTTTTTTTTTTCATTAAAATCATTTTAAATTGTCAAATACTTGTCTTATGTTTATTTGTGATTCTTATTACTTGTAATTAATGTTTATTTATCGTGTTTAATTTTTTATTTGTAAGTATACATTTTTGATCGTTTTTCTATAATTTTATTTTTATTTTACGATGTTAAATTGTGAGCCAAATCGCCTAGTTGCCGGTGCCTCCGTATTTATAAATAGATGGTGTCCATTAAACCTCGAGGATGTGAAGTTTCTTATACTAGAGTCTGGAATAGGTGTCCATCATTTTTAAGAAGAAAAAAAAAAGCACAACCTAAGTCATAGCCATTAAAACACATTTTTTTACAAAAGTGAAAAATACAATTAGTCATAACATCACATTCTTCTTTAGAAAAAATTCTAAAAGGATTAAATTTATTTAATTTACAACCTACAACTCTAAAATACGAATAAATAAATACCCCCCTATAATTGAATATTTCCAGAAGACAATTTTAGTAATTGTATTATTATTCTTAGAAATAATGCTTAAAATTCCATTAACGTTATTAGTAGCAGGTCACTCCCCTTCGTTGGCCTCTCAGCCAAATATATTTTTATTAAAAATGGTTTTAAAAATTATTTTGCAAATTAATATTAAATTCTATTCACTGAACGAGCTGGAAGCAATCTCTACCTTAATATATTTATGTATTAGCTATTGTAGAAAACTACCCCAAGACATTACTGTGGATGTTTCATTCAGAACCGTTAATGAACTTGTTCAACATTGTTACTATTTATTAACGTCCACTTTTTAGCAGATTTTCCTTCAGGGGGTACTACTCATGACGCGACTTTCGAAAAATTTCTTCAAATGTCCATCGATCCTACACAGGAGATGAGAAAATGTGGTCCGTTCAAAATTATATATATGTATATATATATATATATATATATATATATGGTGTTGTTATTCTTTTTGGAGTTTTGGTCAATGTTGGTTAAATAAATCTTAGTTTATGCGGATATTTCGAGAATCTTTATTTTCTCTTCTTCAGGGCTGTAAAATTACAGGTACTACTTGATCTATTTATATTGCACATTGTTACACATGATTGTAAAAGTATTTTTTTTTGTTATTATTACTTACTACTGCCAAGAATAAAGATACTTTCAAACTATTACACATGGTTATTGCAAGGACTAGGGTTATAGTTACATTCCGTTGCTTTGTTTACACAGCAGGGTCACAGCCTTTTGTATGTTTTGTATATCTATAGAATATTTTTTTTGTTTGTTGAACCATATTATAATTTTTGCACTGTAGTTGTTGTATCATTTGACCAAAACTCCAAAAAGAATAACAACACCATATATAAATATAATCTGGTCGAAAACAACAATTATTTATATATATATATATATATATATATATATATATATATATATATATATATATATATATATATATATATGATATATATATACGTATATATATATAATATATTATTATAGTATATATAATTACGGTCATAATTATTGTTTTATCATTCCCCAACTCGATATTTAGCCGTTTTATGTAGATAGAAAGAACAAGTTCGTTGACGGCTAAAAACGGACAAGGGGGAGGGGGGGTTAGAGGGGAGAAATTTCGAAAATTTGAAATATCTCTGATACTATATTTCAGATCCTAAAATTGTATAACTAACAATCTTATTGCAAATTAAATTTACTATAAATATTGTTATATCCATTTATTCTGTATCATGAATATTAACCGAGATATTTGCATTTTTCAGTTTCGAGCCTTCAGCAAACTCCCACTTCTACTCATGTCATATTAACAATAAGCTGTTATATCATGAACCATTTCATTACAAGGTTAAATACCAAACATTGTTTTCATTGAACTTTTACTTTGTGAGATATATGCAAATAAAATCTGCAGACCCCCGCCCCTTCTTTTGTTCTTGGATTATTAAAATTTGATAAATTAAGATAAAACTGGTTCTGATTCATTACAGCACTAGCTTTAGTAAATACTTTTCAACAAAATTAATAGGGGCTCATGTTAGCCATGCGAGTTAAAGCGTTGACCTTTATCTCACATGGCAAACCTAGAGTGGCGAGTTCGATTCTCGCCTGGGCAAAGGAAATTATTTAGTGACGAAATTCATTAAAGAACATCCTAAAATCCTACCCTGGCTTGAAAAGGGTGGTAACCTGTAGACAACCCGTCCCAATTAGCCTGAGTTGCAAAATGTGGACGTTAATAAATAATAATAATAATTAAATTAATATGTTATACTCATTTATATTTCATTAACTATTAGTTTTTCCGGTCTATCTATTCAGCGCTTCAAGGTTGGCTGGCCTGTGTGTTTACAATTCAGCTGTAGTGTTATCTGTATGCATATCAATTGTAAACCTTCGCGTGGGAAATCTGGTTAGTTAACGCAGCCCCTGTGTGACGGACATTTTTGTGTATCATGAATATTAACCGAGATATTGAGATGTTATAGTTTCCGGCTTCCAGTAAACCCCCACTCCTACTCATTTCGTATTAATAATAAGCTGTTATGTAATGAACCACTTCATTCTAACGTTAAACATCAAATATTATTTCGTTGAAATTTTACTTTGAGATACATGCAAATGTGTTATGTGATGACGTCATCAATTAAGATTTTTTGTTCTTTATTCGAATATGCTTATTTGATTTATACGATATTTAATATTTAACCGTTTCATTCAACACTGTCAGACCTAGAATAGTCGGGGTTTAGAAGGGGGGGGGCTTTTCGAATATTCATAATATTAACGTTATTATGAGCCAGATCGGAAAATTGTTGTTCTAAGCGTTTTTTTTTTTTCTTAACTCGAGTATTAAGCGAGTTATTCGTACTTTCTTGTTTTCAACATTTCTTTTCTAGCTACTTGTATTTTTCTAGTTTCAGCCTTCAGTAAACGCCCCTACTGTCTTTTTAATCTTTAATTACAATTACTGTGTTCTTAGGTTTCTTATTACGGGAGTAATAGTAGACATTGACATGAAGCGTCCAGCGTGTCTTTCCAATGAGAAATATTGTTACTTGTTATTACCAAAACCAGTAATAAACGTTGTTAATAAGAGTTCTTTTGCATTGCAAAATTAAATACACACAAGCTTCACAGTTTTTATCACTGCACAATTTATTTAACAATGCACACTACACTTGGTAAATTATTTTTAATTACTACTCACAGTATGCACTGATTAGTGTCACTGTTCTTCAGATTACACAGTCCAATAATTCGGTCACGGTCACAGAAGTTCACAAAAAGATTTCATTGCACTGATCTTCACAAAGTTAACGGCGCTGCACTGTCCTTTACTTGAACACGGCACTATACTGCTCTTTGCAGAATCACGGCACAACACTGTACTTCGCATAAAACACTTTACCGCACTGCACTAAGTCGCACTGTTGCACTGAACGCACTGATGAATACTTGAACGCAGCTGAGAACAAACTAAACTGATCGGGTCGGCCAGGGTGCCTTATATACATTGGCGGCAAAACTTCAAAGCAAAACGTCGAGACGAACTCAGAAAGATCGGGTCTTGCGAGAACATCAGTCGGCCCCTTTGGTCTACTTCCCAAAAAAATGACTATCTCTGTTTAATTTTTCATGTATTTAATTTTCGCAACACTAGGTTTAGGTTTCGTAGCTCGAGCAAGACTGGCTTCTAAGCAGCCTCCAGTTAGCCCCCACTCTTTAGATTTTACATATAAATAGATAATATGTAGATGAGATGTAGTGGGACAGGTGTGCTATACCAGCACGTGGGAAATCTATTTAGTTTACGCAGCTCCTGCGTGACGGACGTTATTCTCCTTAGCAGACACCTGTTAGGAGATCAGCTGACAGTCTATCAGCAAGTCGTGCAGTCATTTCCAAAATTAGTTTTTCCACCATTTTATTAAATGTAGGGTTAAAAACAGAAATTCAATTACTGGTAGCTGTGAGCAGGGCAGACCCAAGGTAAGAAAACTGTTTCCAATTTTGTTTTCATTCAATTTCGTGTTACACTCTCATCGAGTTCGTCGGGTCTGGTGCCCAGCGGATACTCCTATTTATTTTGCTTATTCATTTATCCTGTTTCTCACGTTTTCTAACACCGGAATATCATTCTACTCCATTTATCGCACTAACATTAATTCTGTTTTTTTTTCTATTTAGCGTCCAAAAAATAACAATTGAGACTTTGTGAAAAGCAATTAATTATAGATAAATCCCTTAGAAAATAATTCAGGAAGTGTGTAGTAGAGCAACCCACGAAATTGTGACAAGGAAACAAAGTTGCAAAACTTGAGAAGTGCTTTGTTAATTGAAGAGGTGCTCAAGAACTTTCTCAAGTTTTTAAAATACAAACCTCCTTTACCTAACAAACTGCGACATAATAATTAACTATTTTCGGAAGATGATTTTAGTAATTGTGTTATTATTCTTAGAAATAATGCTTAAAATTTCATTAACGTTATTAGTAGCTGGCACGCCCCTTCTTTGGCCCCTGAGCCGAATATTTTTTAATTACAAATCGTTTTAGAAATTATTATACTAAAGAATATTTAATTCTTTACATTAAACGAGCAGGAATCAATCTACGCCTTAATAGATTAATGTAGCCTTACCAATTGTAGAAAAATGTCCCAAAGAGCTGCAGATGTTTTATTCAGGACTGTTAAAGAACTTTTTCAACATTATTATTACTATTTATTAACGTCCACTTTTTGGTATTATGGCTAATTGGGACGGATTATTTACAACGACCAAACAAAAATTGCGACCGGTAGAGTGTTAACAGACAAATATATATAGATTTGCACTGACCGATCGATGGAAATTTAACGAATTCTTTCGAAAAATTTCAATAGCTGATTCCCACTGTGAAAATTCTGCTACAAGGGAAAAATATGACGTAGGATTGGCAACAGTTAACCAAACTATTTAGAGAATATTATTAACGTCCACTTTGTGCAAGTACTGCTAATTGGGAGGGGTTAACAACAGGTTATCACCCTTTTCTTAACAGGGTGTGGCTAAAGACTTTATTTAATGAGTTCCTCACTAAATAAATTCTTATTGCCCTAGTGGGAACTCGCCACTCTAGGTTAACCAGATTAAGGCCAGCGTTGTAACTCAAATATTATTGATTTAGTAACAACAGGAAAACTGAAATAAACCTCCACGAGGAGTCATTTCAAATACACTTGTGATAATTTATTTATTTATTTATTGGAGCTTCGCAGCTTCGGCGATGCACTTGTGATAAGTAACATTATATAGTGGTACTTCAATGCTATTCTAAAGGACATAGATAATATTTAAAAAATAGTTAAAACTATTGATGACTTTCTAACAGAAAAATATCAATGTTTTTCTCTGTAACGATCATGTTCTATGTAGAAATCTTTCATTAGAATTTTCATATTGAAACCACTTTCTTCTACCTCATACTTGATGCGTGGTATGTTTGAATAACTAATAGATTTAGGATGGATTAATGATCATTTTTAGTTTAAAAGTTTCCCGAACTTTGGGCAAGCAGTCTAGCATATTTTCGCCATTTTATGAAAAGCTATTTTAATAGTATGAAGTTATAAATCACGGGCGCTCCTTTTTGAACTTGGACGCTTCTAGAAGTAATAACTATAACGGAAAGCTGAAACTGGAAAATTAAAAAATCTATTCCAGCTAGTTTATGGAGTTATTTTGTTATGCATATTTGTTGTATTTTATTTTCAATCAAGAAAATATATGTTTATTTTTTAATTAGTGATGAAAAAATAATACATTCTTTTTTCTTCCCCATGTTAAATATAAGATTAATTTCTCTGGATTAAATTATTTATATAAAAAGTTGTTATTTTTATTTATCCAACAAAACCATATCTAAGGTCTCCCTATTTGCCTATGACAATAACAATATATTACTCTTTTTTTTCCTAATTAAAATAATTAAGTGATTAATGGGTAGTCAATCATTCATTGTTAATAGGAACTGGTATACCATTTTGTAGCATTGGACGTTTTTTTTTTGGAACCGAGAATATGAGACCCGGTAATGCAGTTTAAGGATTTATTTTTATATTTATTTATTTATTTTTATTTATTAACGTTTACGTTTTTGCAACTAAGGCTAATTGGGATTTAAGGATTTACTTTCTTTGATATGCACATTAAAAATATATTCTCACGAAGATCAAAAAACACTTTAGACTCATTTTAGAAATTATCAAAATTTTAAAGATACAATTTGTTTGCTTATTTTTTTAAAGGTGATGTTACAATTTTTGCTATATTTTTTTAATCAATTTTTTTAATCATTATGCTCAAACATTTTTTTTTTGGTAAATTCTTTTAATTTTTTTTTTTCATTTTTTCTGATTTCATTTTGATTACTTCACTCAATGGAATTTGTATTTATTAAATTTATTTATTATTTTTTTGACCATTTCCTGGCAGCATTTAATATTGGGGTTTCGTATTTTTTATATTCGCTATAATGGAGTAGAGTTGACAAAGGTCGAGCTGGCATAATAATAGTCAGTAACAAGAATTAAAAACGTACATGAAGTCGACTCTAAAAAAGAAGATGTTATTTATTTACGTCTACTTTATTTAACTACGGCTAAACGGGACAAGTTATCAGCAGGGCATCAATCATTACTGGACAAGTAGGGAATTGGGATTTTCTATATCGAGTTCATCGCTAAATAAATGTCTCCAGGTTCCTAAACAAATTGAACACACGACTCTATGTATACCATGTTCATTAAGCCCAACTTCTCAAGTCAAATGGCTAACCTGAGCTCCAAGAAAGAAATTTCAAACTTAACTGCCAGCATTTAAGAGGAGTAAAATATGTTCGTTCCACCCAAAATTAAAATTAGGTATTACTGAGGGAAAAAAAAAATTGATTTTACCATAAAACTGATTCCGATGCTATCAGTGACTTGAACATTAGTTCTGTGCCTCGGATTATCGAGAATTGGGGTAAAGGGAAATGAGGTCTTGGAAACTAGGAAGTCAGCCCTAACCAAACATCTAGATTATATTTCCGCCTGTGAGGAGAAAATTATTATCTGCTAAGACCCAAATTTGGGGCCAGCAGTTTAAGATTCTCATTTGTAATCGACAGAGTGCTAGCTCGGGATATCTTAATAATAAAAGTAATTGTCGTGTAATGCTTCACAATGCACAATATTTTTATATTCCCCCTAATAAAATAAGGAATTATAATAATAATAAGGAAATAAAAGTTCCTTTTCTCAAAAGTGGTCCAAAGCGCAACGTTGGCAACTATTTTATGCACATAATAACCATTATTAATAACACTCACAAGACAATATTTAGTACCTATTTGAGCTTCGAATTATGTGGTTTATTACATAACTGAGTACTGTTTATGTAACATGAGTAGAAGTGGGGGTTTGCTGAAGGCTGAAAAGTGAAAAATACAAATATCTCGGTTAATATTCAAGATAGAGAACAAATGTGATTAACAATATTTGTAATACATTTAATGTTCTATAATATTGTTTCCATACATTTTTTCGAACCGACGTATAGTAACGGAAATATTTCGAATTTTCAAAGATCTCCCCCTCTAAACCCCCCTTCCCCCGGTCCGATTTTAGCCGTTAACGAACTTGATCTTTCTTTTTACAAAAACGACTAAATGTCGAGTTTGGTAACGATTAAACAATAATTGGGACCGCTTGAGCGGTAATAGACAAATATATATATATATATATATATATATATATATATATATATATATATATATATATATATATATATATATACAGTTTTGAACGGACCTCATTTTCATCATCTCCTAGGAAGGATCGATGGACATTTGAAGAAAAATTTCGAAAATCGCGTAATGAGTACGACCTTAATAGCTGATTTCCCTTAAGGGAAATCTGCTAAAAACGGTACATGGTATGTTCAGTAAAGTATAACATATATCAACGGAGCAGGATTAATAAATAATAGAAATAACTGGGTTCTCCTCCCCATCGTTCCTCCATACTTTTAAATTATTTATTTACGATACTTAAAAAAATTCATATTTCTGCGAATAACACTACATTACTAAAAGCATTAAATCAAATGTAGACATAAACCAATGTGAGGTCGGGAGGGCTGGGTGCAGAAGTGATTATAACCTATTTGTGCATTCCTGCCATAATACTGCCGAGACAAACCAGTGCATGAAAAGGGAATATTTTAATTTTTCCTGTTAGACTAAAATAATTTCTCCTCAATTCAAACCCTCCCAATATTTTAATAAAAATATAAAACACCACCGCTCTTTTAAGCGGAGAGAATTACTTATACACTCAGTACATTAAAGTAATCCTAAAGGAAAAGTTAATAGCTTAAATAGCTCACTACGAGGAATGCGGAAAGTATGAGTGAAAGTTTATTTTTAGAGACAACGAATGAGTTCACAGTGTATTGAATTGAACAGAAATTAAAACTCGAATTCATTTCTCTTTTAGTAAGATTCCTTTTTTAACAATCATCAGAGCTGGGCATGACATGGTGTAATTACAAAACCTATTCTCTACGGCTTGTGTTTTACACATGTTTGTGACACTGATATATTAATGTAATTACTTCTTTTATTTATTTTTCTACCTTTTGTTAATCCCATCAAACCAAACCAGTTAAAAATGCATTACAAAATATCTCAAGCATCAATACCAAGTTTAAAGGAAAGCCATAAATGTACCTAAGGTGTAATGTCAACTATGAACTTCTCATTTACGTAATGCTCTAGAAAAAACGATTTTTTCTTTATCTGTACAAGCAGGTCTATATAGTAGCAGTTTTAGTAGTTCATGATTGAATTGGTCCAGGAAGAATGGGGGTTCAGGACTGTTAGGGATTGAATAATATATTGAAAGATTTATATATCTCTTATATTTATATCTCTGTTATATTTATATCTCTTTGGAATTGTATCATATAGGTTAGGTGTAGAAACATATGTTTTGTAGACAGGTTTTTGTTTTCTGCAATCATGAGATGAATAATAAAGAGACACATACGGATTAAAGATACTAAACCTTTTTTAGTGCTTAAGAACAAGGACTGAAAAATTACATATTGTAAATATGCTCCAATGAATTTAATGAGATAAGATTCCAACTCAATTGCTATGTAAAAACATGAAAAAACAATAAATAATAGAGTCACTAAACATTTTATTTACTCCAAGGTTTCAATGAAGAAAACAAAAAAGTATTCTTATTTTTTAGGAGCTTTTAATTGTTAATTTTTGACTACTGTATTATTATACTTATGCTGAATAAATTATTTGAATTAAAAATAAATATATTTAATGTAATCAAACAGAGTTGCTATACCTCATTACTAACAAAAAATGTTGGAAAAAAGAGCACGAGTAAAGGAAAAAAAATACGATAGGAAAAATTATTTTCTAAAAACAACAAACAAATACCAAGTTAATTAGGATTATAAAAAAATTAAATCGTTGTGATTTATAAAATTGAATTGTGAATTCTTTCAATTTTACTCATTAGTCTCATAATGAATGTGTGGTTATTTTTTCTCATGAGAGTATATATGTTTTCTTCTCTGTATAAATAGGATAAGCAAAAGAAAAACAATAATCGCAACATTTAGATGTACATAATAATGTACATATTTTAACCTATTCAAAAAAAAAAAACTATTGAATTTCTGAATTAATAAATATGGGGTGTCATTACGCCGTCTAATCATATATTTTGAGTCTAGAATGTACTAAGCTTATTTAATAATTATAAACAATTTATTCATTGGTTTATTTTTGAAATAACATTATTGAAACTGTTTTTCCTGGAAATGTTTTTGAAGGGGGAAGATATATCCTTTCAGTTTCTGAGAATAGCTGTCCAGAAGCCATGGAACAGACCTTTTCAAATCTATTTCCGACTACAATAACGACCATACATACAGCTTCCTATTCTGCCATTTTGTTGAAAAGTATCCATACTCGGACCCTTATTCATCTTTTAAGGCTGTTTTCCTGTTTTCCTTCACATAAGTCCACCATTTCCACGAAGATTCGGCTTTCAGTAAATCTAATGTAGTTCTAAAGAATATTTTCTTCATATATTCTGCATATATTTTTGAGAGTTTGTCCTTCTTCATTTCTATGGGTCAGCTCTTGAGGACGGCACGCTTTTAGCGGATTTCCCTTACGCGATTTTCGAAAAATTTCTTCAAATGTCTATCGATCCCACCGAGAAGATGACGAAAATGAGGTCCGTTCAAAACGATATATATATATATATATATATATATATATATATATATATATATATATATATCTGTTAACGCTCTAGCGGTTGTAATTTTTGTTTGATCGTTATCAATCTCCATATTTACTCGTTTTATGCAAAAAGAAAGATCAAGTTCGTTAATGGCTGAAATCGGACCATTGGGAGGGAGGATATCTCTGTTACTGTACGTCGGATCGAAATTTTGTATAGACCAATCATATTGCAAATTAAATTCCTTAAACGTATTGTCAGATACATTTATTCTCTATCTTGAATATTAACGAAGATATTTGCATTTTTATTAAGTGGGTGGGGAAAAGGAATATGACGAGATCTGCTAATGTCGGTTGTGTTCCTGAGTTACCGCCGAAAGCTAGTTTATCCGTTTCCGTAACTGTTCGGCTGCCGTATGTAGATTTCTCTATTGTAAAACTTTACATTGGAAATCTGCTTTGCTTACGCAGCCCTTGCGTGAGGGACTTTTTATCAGCGAACTCAGATTCACGCCTAAAGCCTTATTAACGGTTTTCAGCAGATTTCCCGTAAGGGAAATCAGCTATTGTGGTTGTATTCATGACGGAATTTTCGAAATTTTTCTTCAAATGTCCATCGATCCTACCTAGTAGATGACGAAAATGAGGTCCGTTCAAAACTGTATATATATATTTGTCTGTTACCGCTCTAGCGGTCGCAATTTTTGTTTGATCGTTACCAAACTCGATATTTAGTCGTTTTATGTAAAAGAAAAGATCAAGTTCGTTAACGGCTGAAATCGGACCAGTGGGAGGGGGGGTTTAGAGGGGAGGATTTTAGAAAATTCGAAATATCTCCGTTACTATACGCCGGATCGAAAAATTGTATAGAACCAATCTTATTGCAAATTAAGTTTACTATAAATAATGCTTGAAACATTTATTCTGTATCTTGAATTTTAACCGAGATATTTGCATTTTTCTGTTTTCAGCTTCTGAGATGAGATCGGCTAACTTCGGGTCTAGTCGTGAGTTTCCGTCAAGAGCTAGTTCGGGCCGTTCCCGTAACTGTTTGACTCTCTATTCTGAAATTTCTCTATTGTAAAACTTTACGCGGGATATCTGCTTAGTTTACGCAGCCCCTGCGTGACGGACTTTTTAAAGGTTTACTAGAGGGGGGGGATAATGCACAGTGCATTTGAAATTTTCCTGTATAATTCTTAAGAGTGGAAATCTGCTTAATTTTCTCGTACTCCTTGCGTGAGATATTTGTTTCTTTTATATTATTGTATTTATTGTTATTGCTTTAGGTTGAAAAATATCGTTATGGTGTGATAGAAATACGTGTCGATGGAGTAAACAGTAAGAGAAATACTAGAAGGAATGTGGAGTTGGAAAACGATAGGAAAAAGGAAAAGTATCTTGCCTAATCAAAGAAGCAATAGAGAATAGAGTGGTAGAGTTCGATATTGAGCTATAGGTTGGCCAGCTAGAGATATTGGTGGCCCAGTCCCACCACTACAGCTGGCCTAACCTCACATTACCTTCCTCTGCTCTTTACACTTATATTTTACCAACACTACTACAGCTGTTCTTCTCTATCAGATGACTAATAGTTATTTTCATCACTAGTACGCAAAGTGTATCTTTTCTGTACGAGGTCGAGTTTCACGTACGAGGCGAAGCCGAGTTCGGGAATAAGACCGAGTGCAGAAAAGATACTTTGCGTACGTATGTTGAAAATGAATTTTCATTATACTGTACCTATTCTTAAAAGGAAATAAGGTAAATATTTTAATATTTTTATTCTTATAAAAAAATCAGAAGATATATGTTTATTAAACTGCAAAGGTTATTCAACAGATAAATAGAATAGGCAATAGACCTATAATTTAAAATTAATATTTATTGTGCAATTTTTATTGTTACTTATATTAATACCTTTTTGCGGTATTGATTGCTTAATTATTGACAAATTTTTGTTCGTTGTGCATTCTACTACATCTTTTTCAACTCTAAAAAGGTCATCTACTGTGAAATAATCATCATTTTCAATTATGTTATTATTATTGTTTATTATTGATAGATTAGATGAATGGCCAGGATTATTATTTTTAGAAGAATGGAAAAGTCTATGGGATACTTCTAGTTTTCTTCGGGATTAATTCACTAACAGCTATGTTTGCTTCATTTAAAATATCTTCCGGAATATTTGAACACGCACTATTATTAAACATTGTTTTGATTTAATAAATACAGGTTAAGTAAGTATGCAATATACAATGAATGATAGTATAATGAGGAATATTCCAATAACAGCTGTTACTTTTCTGTACTAGTAAAGAAAAGTATCACTTTGCGTACTCAAACGATACACTGAAAAGACATGTTATTTTAACAGTATAATGAAAATATAATTTAATATCAAAGCCTCACAGACGATAAGACTCCCATTTACTCAATAAGTAACCCCCAATACGTAATATACGATTCACTCACATAAAACATTAGAGAAAATATTTTGGAATGTATACATTTTAATCTACGCAAAGAATGGATAAAAGCCCATTCAGGAAACATTGAAAGCGAACAAGCTAACACGTTAGCAAATTGTATTGTATTATTTATTTGAGATGCCGTTACAATGTCGATTCATCTTTTAACTTGTTTCAATATAATTTACAAAGTTAAGTATACAAATTTTTACTAAGCTAAATGTTACAAATGTGCAAAATAAATAGAACCATGCCGCTACAATGGCGATTCATCTTTTAACATGTAAAAATATAATTTTACAAGATTAACCCTCGTCTCCTAAGGTGGTTCTTCCTCCCACATTTCCTACGGTGGGTCGGATCCAACCATGCTGGCTCCTGAAGGGCGTAACCATTAAAGAAATCATTAATTATTGCAGGAAAAGGATAAATATTGATTAAAAACTAAAAAAAAATATTTTTATTTACTTTAATGTTTAAAAAAGTTAACATTGATACTTATATCAGTCTTCATTGTCTTTTGGCTAAATTTTGACAGTCTCTTAAAGTTATATACATAAATTATAAAAAAAAAAAAAAAAAAAAAAAATACAAAATAAAGGAACTAAAGTGAGAATTAAATTCCAGAAAACTTGTTGTCTTGTCGTCAAACCTGAATTTCTCGAGGATAAATTCAAATCCAGTCAGTATGTGCTTTATAGTCAGCGCCCTACTCCAGTAGCGACATATATGTTCATCTTGTCTGCTCATTAGATATGAATTCATTAGTCTAGTGTACTCTGTGTGTAGGCGTGTAAGTACAATTTCTTCTCTTCTAGAGTGTCTATTACTTGAAGTCCAGTTGAGCGTGTTTAATTTAATTTCTCTAAGTTTACTGTCAGTGTTATACCATAAATTATTCCAGTCATTAATTACGAGTTTTCTTATTTGAGAGAAAGCGCCTAGGTGAGGTATGTCCAAAAAATGTATCTGTTCAAGTTCAGTTGATTGTTTGACTGCTTTGTCTTCCATATTACTTTGAGATATGCCCACATAGTCGGGTAACCAATAAATAGTAATGTGTTTTTGTAGTCTAAGGATATTGCTAAAAATTTCAATAATAAGAGGATTGGTGGAGTATATGTCTTCAAGTGACTAAATTATTAAAGTGATTAAATTATATTTTAAAGTATAATATGTTTTCTGCCACAAGATAATAAAAAAGTCCGTCACGCAGGGGCTGCGTAAACTAAGCAGATTTCCCACGTGATGTTTTACAATAGAGAAATTTCACGAGAGGCGAACAGTTAAGAAAACAGCTGACCTAGCTTTTGGTGGG
Organism: Riptortus pedestris; assembly: GCA_019009955.1. Lineage (NCBI taxonomy): Eukaryota > Metazoa > Arthropoda > Insecta > Hemiptera > Alydidae > Riptortus > Riptortus pedestris. Next base: position 118,137,372 of record CM032232.1, read on the forward strand.
AAACTCAGTCGTCCGTTACGGCCCAAATTTAATAAAAATGCAAATATCGCTGCTAATATTCAAGATAGAGAAGAAATGTATAGAACAATATGTATAGTAAATTTAATTTACAGTAAGATTGGTTTTATACAATTTTTTGATCCGACTTATGGTAACGGAGATATTTCGAATTTTCAAAAATCCCCCCCTTTAAAATTGGAAGGAGGGGGTTCCTCTGGTCCGATTTCAGCCATTAACGGACTTGATCTGTATTTTTGCATAAAACGTTTAAATATCGAGTTTGGTAACGATCGAACAAAAATTGCGACCGCTAGAGCGTTAACAGACAAATATATATATATATATATATATATATATATATATATATATATATATATATATATATATATAATTTTGATCGGACCTCATTTTCGTCATCTCCTGGGTAGGATCGATGGACATTTGAAGAAAATTTTCGAGAATCGCTGTACGACCTCAATAGCTGATTTCCCTTAAGGGAAATCTGCTAAAATGTTAAACACTTGTAATAATGCCCAAAAGAATTGTATATATTTAGTATATTTCTGTAAAATTACTCCATTAAAACAATATCCAGCAAATAAAATACACCGCCTATATATTTCAGAGACAAACGATTCACATTTATCTTGTATTTTTGTAGGTTCCGCAAGTTATTTATATTGGCTGGAATTGGTAATAGCATATGTAAATTGTGCTAGCCAGCCTGCTATATTAATGGGAAAGAATGTTGTCACGGTATCCACCACCTGCTTCGACCCTGTTCCAATTTTTCACAGTATTTATTTACAAACTGAATCGTTGGCAATTCTTCTCTCCGTTAATCTGGAGTTGGAATATAGATTAATAAATTAACTGTAATAATTTTATGCAAATATTCCTCCAATTTGTAACAAAAGTTTCTGTTTTTTTTTCTTTTTTTTTTTTCATTTCGTTTTTCTTAGGAATCATTTGAATTGTAAAATGGCTTCCATATATATCTGTTTATTTATAGTAGCTTCTGTGATAGACTATGTAGGTATTGGTCACTCTGTTTGCCATTTATTCCTTTTTAAAGAGTACTTTTATGGAAATTTGGTATACATTTGTACATTGTGATTCTTGATCGATATTATACAAAATTTAACACAGTACCATACATGGTATCATAATCACCAGTGCCCTGTTTTACATACCAAAAATAACACGAAGAACCTATCTCTATTGCAGTTTTAAATAATATAAGGCCCATCAAGTCAACATCCAAGACGTTAGGCCGTTACTCATCTCACAATACAGTTAAGAATTTGCTTTCATTGTAATATTCTAAATAGTTCGTTGTCTAGGTTAAGTATTTATGTCATTTTAGCAGATTTCCCCTAAGGGAAATCAGCTATTGAGGTTGTACTCATGACGGAATTTCCAAAATTTTTCTTCAAATGTCCATCGATCCTACCCAGAAGAGGACGAAAATGAGGTCCGTTCAAAACTGTATATATATATATATATATATATATATATATATATATATATATATATATATATATATATATATTTGTCTGTTACTAGACAACCGCTGTTCTAGCGGTCGCAGTTTTTGTTTGATCGTTACCAAACTCGATATTTATTCGTTTTATGTAAAAATAAAGATCAAGTTCGTTAACGGCTGAAATCGGACCAGTGGGAGGGGGGGGGGGTTTAGAGTGGAGGATTTTCGAAAATTCGAAATATTTCTGTTACTATACGTCGGATCGAAAAATTGTATAGAATCAATCTTATTGCAAATGAAATTTACTATAAATATTGTTAAATGCATTTATTCTCTATCTTGAATATTAACCGAGATATTTGCATTTTTATTAAATCTGGGCGGATAACGGATGAGAGTCAGTTTCCCGCTAAAAGCTAGGTCGGCCGTTTCCTTAACTTTTCGGCGCTCATGAAACTTGTCTATTGTAAAACTTCACGTGGGAAATGTGCTTAGTTTACGCAGCCCCTGCGTGACGGACTTTTTATTTTTAATTTTGTTCAGTTAAGGATTTATTTATTTATTAAACTTGTCTGTTGAATTTGTGAAAAATGTTTTTGATGTACTGTTACTTACTTACTTTTAGGAATGATATGTTTTACGATTCGACTTTCTAATATTTTGTAAATCTGTAATAGAGATAGGTTCTTTATGGTTTTTAGGAGATTCCATAGAAGGGAAATCAGCTATTCAGGTTTTACTCATGACTCGATTTTCAACAAATTTCCTCAAATGTCCATAGATCCTGCCCAGGAACCGATGAAAATGAGGTCCGTTCAAAATTATGTATATATGTCTGTTAACTCTCTAGCGGTCGTAATTTCAGTTTGATCGTTGTCATACTCGATATTTAATAGTTTTATGTAAAATGAATGATCAAGTTCATTAATGGCTGAAATCGAAAGAGTGGGAGAATCTTTGAAAATTTGAAATATCTGCGTTACTATAAGTCGGATCAAAAAATTCTAGTGTAAGATGAGATCAGAATTTGGCTCATCAGCAAGTGATAAATTTGCGCATTCGAGTCAATCCATTTCAAGTCATACAGCAGTGGTTGCTTCACTGTTTTTAAAAAAAACCTGATTTTTTTTTTATAAGATACACCGTGACATGTTGGAAATTGAAAATCACCGTTTTAAAAATTTTATGAGAATAGTTTTTGAATGGCGTGTATATTTGTTTGGTAATCTGCTACATCCAAGCGTTTACCCCAACTCCTAAACTATTTTTCCTATCACTGTGGGTCAAAAACAAAATTATTCAGAAAATAAAGGGCTACATTGTATGATGTATAGACTTTATACTTCATTTTAGGGGTGATATTACAGTCAATGTTTTCATATTTGTAATCATTCTTTTATTTTTAAGGGTGATGTTTCTTGGGAAGTATTAGAATATACAAGACAAGCTTTTGTTTTACAAACCGATAGGAAGTATGTCAACTTTTACAGCATAATTCATGGCTCTGGCTTGCATTATATTTCTTGAAAAAAGTAATAAAATTCAAACTTTTCTACAATTGCAATTTTAGGGGTTAGTATCTCTGAAGGGGCAAAATATGGAAATCTGGCCAGAGGTAGTATTGCAAGACATTAACATGTACATGGGCTGCGTAAACTAAGCATTTTTCCCACGTGATGTTTTACAATAGAGAACTTTCACGAGGGCCGAGCAGTTAAGGAAACGGCCGAACTATCTTTTGGTGGGGAAAGTAACTCGTCCGTTAGCCGCCCAGGTTTAGTAAAAATGCAAATATCTCGGTTAATATTTACGATAGAGAATAAATGTATATAATAATATTTATAGTAAATTTAATATGCAATAAGATTGATACTGTACAATTTTTCGATCCGACGTGTAGTAACGGATATATTTCGAATTTTCGAAAATCTTCCCCTCTAATCCCCTCCTCCCACTTGTCCGATTTCAGCCGTTACCGAACTTGATCTTTCGTTTTACATAAAACGACTAAATATCTAGTTTGGTAACGATCAAACAAAAATTGCGACCGCTAGAGCGGTAACAGACAAATATATATAATTTTGAACGGACCTCATTTTCATCCGTTCCTGGGCAGGATGGATGGACATTTGAGGAAATTTGTTGAAAATCGAGTTATGAGTAAAACCTCAATAGCTGATTTCCCTTATGGGAAATCTGCTAAAACGCTGTCTAGAAGGCGTAAGTACATATATAATCGCATAAATTTACAAAAAAAAAAAAAAAGTCTGCTAAAAGATTGACTAAACATTAAAAACCATTGAAGTTATTCAAATATAAACAAATTTAAGATTATGTGAAACGTAAGCAGTAGGAAGATAGAATCTCATCAGACCAGAAATTTGGTCAATTTTACAAAAAAGGTCACTATTTTTTTTATAAAAAATTGTGAATCAACCAAATTAATATTTTCTGTATGAGTTGAAATGGATTGACCCATTTGTAAATAGGATGAAATGGTTGGTTAAAATCTAGTGGAGGAATTTGAAGAACTGAAGCTGTGTAATTTAGCATCTCCAAAGCTCAGAGGGAGGGATGTGTTGGGTTTCATTAATCTCTGCCAAAGGCACATAAATCACTCACATGGAGATATGAGAAATTGTCAGAAATATGCTCCTGTCCTCCGCCACTTAAATTTCAAACCACCAAATCCTCAACATGCAGTAGGAGTAGAGACAGTTTTCAATACAGATCGCTTAGACTAATATGATACATTCACTCTACAAAATAAATTATTTTTGTAGCCCAATTATTCCAGATTTCTCTTAAGGGAAATCAGCACTCATGACGGACTTTTCGAATTTTTTTTTCAAATGTCTATCGATCCTACCTAGGAGATAACGAAAATCAGGTCCGTTCAAAACTGTATATATATATATATATATATATATATATATATATATATATATATATAGATATATATCAATCTATCTATCTATTTAACTATCTATATATTTGTCTGTTACCGCTCTAGCGGTGGCAATTTTTATGTAATCGTTACTTAACTCGATATTTAGTCGTTGTATGTAAAAAGAAAGATCAAGTTCGTTAACGGCTGAAATCGGACCAGTGGGAGGGGGGGGGGGTTTATAGGGGGAGAAATTTGAAAATTCACAAAATCTCCGTTACAATAAGTAGGATCGAAAAATTGTATAAAATCAATCTTATTGAAAATTAAATTCACTTTAAATGATGTTATATACATTTATTCTCTATCTTGAATATTAACCGAGATATTTGCATTTTTTAGTTTTCAGCCTTCAGTAAACCCCCACTTCTACTAGTGTTACAAAAATAATGCTCTATTATATAATAAAAGATATTAATTGAAGCCTAAATACCAAATATTGTTTTTATTGAATTTTTACTTTGTGAGATATATGCAAATAAGTTCTGTTGACCCCCCCCCCTTCTTTTGTTTTTAATTACTAAAATTTGAGTGGTTGAAATAAAACTGATTCTTACTCACTACAAATTACACCATTAGCTTTAGTAAGTTGTTTTCAATAATATTAATATGTTAAATTAAAATATATTTCATTAATTGTTTGTATTCCCGGTCTATCAATGCAGCGCTACGAGGTTGGCAAACAGGCAGTTTGTTTACAATTCAGCCTTGTATTGTACATTTACTGAGCATTCACGGCTGTGTTACCTGTATGTATATTTATCTATTGTAAACCTTCACGTGGGAAATCTGCTTAGTTTACGCAGCCCCTGCGTGACGGACTTTTTATAAATTCGGATATTAAGACAATTAATATAACAGGTAATTGAAGACTCGATTGACAACAATAATAAAAAAGTCCGTCACGCAGAGGCTGCGTAAACTAAGCAGATTTCCCACGAGACGTTTTATAATAGAGAAATTTCAGAATAGAGAGACAAACAATTTCGGTAAGGGAACGAACTAGCTCTTGACTGAAACTAAAGAATAGACCCGATGTTAGCCTATCTCATCTCAGAAGCTGAAAACAGAAAAATGGCAAATATCACGGTTATTATTTAAGATACAGAATAAATGTATATAACATTATTTACAGTAAATTTAATTTTTAATAAGATTGATTGTATATTGATTTTCAATCCGACGTATAGTAACGGAGATATTTCGAATTTTCGAAAATCCCCTCTTCTAAACCCCCCTCCCACTGGTCCGATTTCAGCCATTAATGAACTTAAATATCGAGTTTGGTAACGATCAAACAATAAAAGCGACCGCTAGAGCGTTAACAGACAAACATATATATATATATATATATATATATATATATATATATATATATATATATATATATAATTTTGAATGGACATTTGAAGAAATTTTTCAAAACTCGCGTCATGAGTACAATTTCAATAGCTAATTTCCCCTAAGGGAAATCTGCTAATAAAGCCTGTTGTGGCCAACCTAGTTTGTTTAAATTATTTTTATTAGCTGTATAAATGTTTAGTACATTAAGATAGTGAATGGCGAGAATCGGTTGTTGTCGGGATTGCTCGGCACTTTTCGGCACTCAGCTGATAATCGACGTACCTTAAGTAGCGTATTTGTTCTACCTGCCAAGTGACTGCTCTCTCCAGTCTTTCGATGTTCCAAGAACTTTATCAAGCCCAAGTATTTTCTGCATTTGGAGAAAAATATTCTTTTTGGAGCCCAGTAGTTCCAGGCCGGCCGTAGGGAAGAGAATTGGTGGAATTCCATTGATATCTAGTATCAGGTACCTGATTCATCCATCTGCCTTAACCCAGACTGTGAGTGTCTCATTACTTCATTGACGTTGGTCGATTCTCGCTAAAGACGATCATCATTTTTTTCAGTTCGCTTGTGTAGTCACATTAGTTATTAGTGAGTTAATTTTACGTAATTTTACCTAATTTAAAAAAAAGAAAAATTATTGAAGGTCCAAGACCGTATAAGAAACTTTTTATTTATTTTTTCTTTTAATAAGAAAACATTTATTTCATTTAATAAATTAAATAATCATTTTTTAATATATTTGTATTTAACAGTTAATTTATAACTAACCTTTATAACTCAGTTGAGTTAATTTAGTTCATTTATTTGTAAGCATATGTATGCATATTTATCCTTAATATTACTTTTCAAAACAAGTACAATATAATTTAATTTTTATCAACAACGCGGCATTTTTTTTAATATTTTTTTTTAATTTTCTATACACCAGCCTATGGTGAGACGGAATGGTTTAGGAAAGGATCACTTTGACCCTCTACCCGGCATTACACAGATGCTGCGCATTCACTAAGCAATGTTTCCTCCAAATCAAAAGACACGCTGTTGGTGTCATTTCACCATTTATTTTCTATTTCTACCGCAGAAAGGGCACTATGTAAGCAGAAAAGACAGTCACAGGGTGGCTACGTAAACTAAGCAGGACTGAATTAGGAATTTCATATTTTTTTTAGTTTTTTAGTCATCTTCTAAAAACCCCCTACTTCTTTGCTAACATTGATCAATACAAGACATACGGAACTAAATTGCACAAAAATACTAAATACAAAATTTCAACATTCTAAGGCTAGCTAGCCATCGGCCGAGAGGCCGAAACAAGTTAAGCGGATTTCAGGAGTCCGGACAATTCCATTGATATCTTGAAATCAACATTCATTGAAATTACAATACAAGGCAGAAAATATGAACGAACAGATTAGCAGTTAATGCTAGTTAGATTGTTTGTTGTGGTATAAAGGTGATATTGCTCTGCTGATGTTATTTCTGAGGATAACACACTGAAACTACTTTCTTTATCGCTCACAATCGCTGAATTGTTTAAATCATTTAAACAGGGGAATACTTGCCACATCTTCCAAGAAGCATAAAAAAGATCTCCTTTAGAGACCTCCTTTATATCGAAATAAAATATAATTTCCTTGATACGATGTGTATATTTTAAGGGATTAATTGGTACAGGAGGTGTGATATTGAAGATATTCCTCAAAACAACAATTGTATTTTTTTTAGCCGGTTGATGAGAAATCTGTTCCAAGTAAAATGTCCCTGAAGGGAAGAGAAAGAGGAAAGAAAGCGGCAGGTGTAGTAGGCTGATTGAGTTGGTTCGAGTTAATCCGGGACTTAGCGAACTGGTGTTAAATCTCTGTTCGTGGAGTCGGTGTCAGGATGGAGTTGTTCTTGGACTTAGCCCAACCAGTTCAAGGGGCTATCGTCGCCCCCCCCCCCCGTCAACGGCATTACTGGTCTTTTCTTGGCTCTCGAAAAGGGTTTCAGGGTACGTAGTGTTAATCTTGTGCGTTAACCCAGATCTTTACTACTGGGTGATTTCATGCCGCATAACATCTATCAAGGTTATATGTATTTATCAACAAGCGTAAATACATTATCATAATTTAATGTGTAGTTGCAACCATTATTTTCTATCGGAAGCTGCTCTATTCATATTTCTATACTCACCGAAATAAATAAGATGCTTGATGTCTACAAAATAGGATTTTCTAGTTCTTCCTCCATGCCCAAAAATCTAACGGTCACGTCAAATATATTAGTAATGAAGTCGTTGTGCATTATGATATGACCAACGAGTTTCACTCTCCATTTTTCCATGGCCTTGATAATACTTTTTCTCTCACATACCTCAATTAGAACTTCCATGCTGGATTTTTTTTTAATCCAACTTGTTCTGTTGTCAAGAGTCCAACTTTCGCTCCCGTGAAGCAGAACACTCCTTTACGAAAGACTTAGCAAACATTTTATTGGTATCCATGCTTATATGCTTATTAGTTAAAATGGTTCTTTTCCTTTGGAAGACTCGTTTATCAAGTACTATTCTTCTATCGGCCTCAGCTCTACTATCAGTGTGTTCAGTGTTGATGCTCTCTCGGAAAAAAAAACTTCACTTTTTACAATTCTAATATATGTTAGATATATATTGGCTTTCTTAATTCTCTACAAGAAAGACATTTGTTTTGTGAGAATATACATAGGACTATCATAATTAATAGTATATGTTAAGGATAGCCTGAAAATCTTGAGGTGTTGTTAAGGTAAGTATTTCAAAGGGAATCGGTGGCTAAGTGGTGATAGAATCTCGCCTGGAGCTACTATTTTTGGGGGGAATTTTTTTTCTTTTTGTTTCTAGGGTGTTTATTTAACATTAATAAATAAATAAAAGTCGTTTTCAATTATTGGCATTTAATTTTAACGTGATCCGTATATTTAAAGAAAATTTGAATGCTTAATATCAAAAATATAATAGGTGTAAGGAAATAATTAATACTCTCTTTGAAGTACTTACCTTAACAACACCTGAGTTTTTTTTTTGGCAATCTTTAACATTTCTTTTAGACGAATGCGTGAGAAGTGCGTTATCTCACTTTCCAATCGCTGGGGGGAAGGCCGTGCACTCCCCTTGAAAGGTCAGGGTGTTCCAGATGTCAAACCTTTGGGACCACAGTATTAAAGAAGTAGCTGTCTTTGGAATGTAATGTCACCTCAAAAAAGAGTAGAATATGCCAAGCTGGTCACTCTGACTTCCCATAACCAGGCCTTATTCCCTTCGTTGCTTGTCCAGTCAAAATACATCGTTTTTTTTACATACTCTGTCTGTTACGTCTGTCACTCAAATGGCAGAAAATAAGGGTATTTTAACCAAGTTTTCTCACAATAAAATGAAGACTGATAGGTTCCAAGGTTAAGTATAACTTTTACGTTATTAATGCAAAGTTTTTTTGTTAGTTAACTTATGACCTGTTACATCGTCTTGATGAGGTAAATAATAAGAGCTTTGATATTTCCTTATAAACACAATGTTTAAATGTCTACCTGAGTTGTCTGAACAACATTTTTTCTGATCGATATATATTATGGTGTGTATAATACTTAAAACAAATACGATTTCAAAAATTTGATGCTCTTATAGCCAAAGGTATCTTGCTGTAATGAAATGCAGGGCCTTCCAACAAAAATGTGTATTTTTTAGAAACACATTCATCCCATCTAATGAGAAATCTACAGTTCAGAAACAGCGTTGAGTCCCACACGGCTCGAGCAGAACTCTATTAACATAAGTATTCTTGTTTGGGTTTATCATCAAACATTTCACTGTCCTCACTTGCATCATGTGTTTTTGAAAGTCTTAGGCAGTGTAAGAAACCCAGAGTTGCTCCCCCATTGGACACACTACTTAACAGAACTGATACTCTGGGTGTCATGTTAAAATCGCGAGGGAGGATGGTCAGCTATTGAGGGAACCATATGGAATGGAGTGCTGAATTTTTGCTACTTACATTTGACGCTCCCCAGGACCCTGTTTTATGAGATGGTTATTAAACCATCATCATTCGGAATGATGTTTTTCACATTTCGTCTCAATTAAATGTAGAATTATTTTCCTAAAAAAAGATACGTTTTTAAATCAAAACTCTGTTTCTTCACCCCTTAATTTTGTAACCTTGACGTTCATTAGCACTATAACTTACTAATTATGAGTGTAAAATGTGGACACATTTAATGTTAGCATCGAGCAGTTTTGGTTAATGAGTGCAAATTTGATCATCAGTGCTAATAAAGGATATTCTCAACGCGTCTTATCTTTGCCGAATGCCTTCTGAGGTTTTGATCATTTAAAATTCTCCAACAGATCCGGAAGTAGTCGTCGAAACGAAAAGATAAACTGTTTCTCAACTGAACTTCCCAACTGTCTGAGCCGCCTATTAAAAAGAAACCTTGGAGTCAGCCGAAATTAGTAAACGGCCTACGAGTGAAAAGTTTTATTTTATTTATTTTTTTTTTGACTCGTGGGGGAGGGAGAGAAAGTAGAGCAGCACTTGACTGGGGTAGTTATAAAAGAGGCCACCAGGGGACACTGTTCCCTCAACTAGACAGTCCATCCCCTGTCATCGCTCTCTCTCTCTCTCTCTCTCTCTCTCTCTCTCTCTCTCTCTCTCTCTCTCTCTCTCTCTCTCTCTCTCTCTCTCTCTCTCTCTCTCTCTCTCTCTCTCACTCACTCTATCTCTGTCTTCCTTACTTAGTCTTTTTCCTGACTGCTCTCCACCTTCATTCTCTCCCTAAAAATGAATGCCCCTTCATCTGCCATCTCCGTCGTTTCTTCCACCTCTAAAAATCTTCCGGGAAACCTTAGTGTCTCATATTTATACAGAAGACTACATTTCCTCGTTATAAACATAGTAAAGTTAGTCCATCCCTTTTAAATATTGACGGTGTCTAAGTGAAGAAAGTTTCTGCTTTAAGCTGAGTTTTATAGACCGGTGAAGATTAGGAGATTTATGGAACTTAAAAGATGATATTTTATAAAACAGGTTACAGCTTAGCACTTGCCATTTTAAGTAAGACACCTGTAAAAAATGAATTAATAAACGGGAAAGTACTACTTAATGGGGCTCACGTTAGCCATGCGAGTTAAAGCATTGACCTTAATCTCACATGGTAAACCTATAGTAGCGGGTTCGATTCCCACTTGGGCAAAGGCATTTATTTAGTGACGGAATTTCTTAAAAACATCCCGGCTAGAAAAGAGTGGCAACCTGTAGCCCGTGTCGATTAGCCTTTGTTGCAAAATGTTGACCTAAATAATGTCCAGATCATTTATGCTCTCAAAATGATTGGTTATAAAATGCAAGAGGAAATTCAAAAAATAAAATAAAAAAATATTCCGTTAATATTTGAGCTAATAGAAAGTATAGAAAAAACATTTTTTTATTTATTAACTTCTCAAAATGATTGGTTATATAACATTTATTCAAAACAAGTGATGCAAGAGGAAATTCACTAGATTTCTGAGAAGCAGTTATTTGAACATACTCTGTTTACTTTACTTTCCCTATTATAGATTGAAACATTGTTTTATTTCATTTTAGTAGGCTTCTCTTATGGTAAATCAATTTGGAGGACATGTCCACAAATCCCATCTAGCAGATGATGTAAATTAGGTCCTGCCAAATTCCCCTCAATTCTCAGTGTAAATAAAATGTATTCTCTAAATCTCACATGATAAACCATAATCTCACATGGTAAACTGTCAGCGGCGAGTTCAATTCCTGCCTGAGCAATAGGAATTTATTAAGAGAAGAACTCATTAAATAAAACCCTTAGTCCCACCCTGGCTATAAATGTGATAATCTGCAGTTAACTAGCTCCAATTAGCAGTAGTTGCAAAATAAGTCCGTCACGCAGGGGCTGCGTAAACTAAGCAGATTTCCCACGTAAAGTTTTACAATAGAGAAATTTCAGAATAGAGAGTCAAAGAGTTACGGGAACGGCCCGAACTAGCCCTTGACGGAAACTCACGACTAGACCCGAAGTTAGCCGAAGCCGTTCTCATCTCAGAAGCTGAAAACAGAAAAATGTAAATATCTCAGTTAATATTCAAGATAAAGAATAAATGTATAGGTCATTATGTATAGTGAATTTAATTTGCAATAAGATTGATTCTATATAACTTTTCTATCCGACGTATAGTAACGGAGATATTTCGAATTTTCGAAAATCCTCCCCTCTAAACCCCCCCCCTCCCACTGGTCCGATTTCAGCCATTAACGAACTTGATCTTTATTTTTGCATAAAAAGTTTAAATATCGAGTTTGGTAACGATCAAACGAAAATTGCGACCGCTAGAGCGTTAACAGACAAATATATATATAATTTTGAACGGACCTCATTTTCGTCATCTCCTGGGTAGGATCGATGGACATTTGAAGAAATTTTTCGATTTTGCGTCATGAGTACGACCTCAATAGCTGATTTCCCTTAAGGAAAATCTGCTAAGTGGACGTGAATAAATTAATATTTAATAATATTCTCTAAATAGTTTGGTTAACTGTTGCCAATCGTATGTCACATTTTTCACCACCATTTTAGCTGATTTTCCTTAAGGCGAAACAGGTATTGAAATTTTTCGACAAATTTACTTAAATTTCCGTTCAAAGCTATATATATTTCTCTATTAACGCTCTAGCGGTCGCAATTTTTGTTTGATCGTTACGAAACTCGATATTTAACCGTTTTATGTAAAAAGACAGATCAAGTTCGTTAATGGCTGAAATCGGACCAGAGAGAGGGGGGGTTTAGAGGGGGGGATTTTCGAAAATTCAAAATATTTCCGTTATTATGCATCGGATCGAAAAAATGCATATAACCAATCTTATTGCAAATTAAAATTACTATAAATATTGTTATATACATTTATTCTCTATCTTGAATATTAACCGAGATATTTGCATTTTTGTGAAGTCTGTGGTGGGGTATAGTTCGGATTATGTCGGCCATCTTCGTCATTTCTCGGCTCAGGCGGAAGCTTCTTCTAACCTGGCGTTTTTAACCTTACCTTACCTTCGTTACTTTGTGAGATTTATGCAAATACGTTTTGTTCATCCGCCCCCCCCTTCTTTAGTTCTTGGACTACTAAAATTTGAGTTATTAAAATATAAATTATTCTTACAATTCAGAAGCCGTTTCAGTTGGGTATTTATTTTAATTAACTGAAAGATTTCTCATTATCTAATCACGGTGGTATTGTGTTACCAGTATGCAGATTTCTCTATTGTAAAACTTCACAGGGGAAATCTGCTTAGTTTACGCAGCCCCTGCGTGACGGACTTTTTTTAATTGCTTTCTCTATTCTCTCGTGTGGTAAAAAACAATGTAAAATTTCATGTTTTCAAACAATGGCATTTAAATATAAGACAGCTTCATCAAAACTTTGAAATAAACAAAATAATTAAATACAAATTGTTTTTAATTTCTTTGTCATATTTCACAATTAACCTTTATACCTGGAGCACTTAAATAAATTATAATACAACAAATAAACGTATTAATGGGAACATTGACCTAAAAAGAAAAGATCCAATAACATTAGAGAATTTCTGTAGGAATATTTGCCGGTCTGAGAAGGGAGACTTGTCAGAAGGGAGTCTGTCAAGACAAGCTTTGGCACTGTTTGTAGAGAAAATATTGAGAAGATGTTTTATACTTCCAGTATGATGTTTTCTCTCTATACCTTGTTCCTCTTCTTCTATACACTTCCCTTCCCTTTATTCTATTTCCACATACAGCTTCCAATTTATAATTTTGTCAACACTTCCATAACTTTATTTTTCTCCGCAATTCTAAGAACATATCGAGTCGGTCTCAAGGTATTCTATATTCAAAGAGAGTGAATTTCAAGAATTTCTATATTGAGTGTACTCCTCAATAGCCGTATCTGAAATGTGAACAAACAGTTCTGCCAACTTCTTACCGGAAAGAAAAGCAATTACTCTAATATATCTGAATATAACATATTAATTTGATCGAAAACTATTTAGTATATCTAGAACTGTAATTTTTAATGAATAAGAATAACTTTTACCTCAATCAATCAAATAAAGTAGTCCAAACAATTAAGGAGGGGAGGGGTCACCAGTTCATATATGAATGTATCTCGTGTAATAAATGTCTCTTGAAAACAATATTTGGTATTTAAGCTTCGAATGATGAGGTTTATAACCGAGTATTGTTTATGTAACATGAGTAGAAGTTGGGGTTTGCTCATGACTGAGAACTGAAAAATGCAAATATGTCGGTTAATATTCAAGATAAGGAATAAATGTATATGTAACCTTATTTTTAGTACATTTAATTTTCTATAAGGTTGATTCTAAGAAGTTCTTCGATCCAACCTATAGTAACGGAGAGATTTCAAATTTTCAAAATTCTCCCCCTCTAAACCCCCCCCCCCTTCCCCTATTCCAATTTCAGTCGTTAACGAACTTGATTTTTCTTTTTACATAAAACAACTAAATATCGAGTTTGATAAAACACTAATTGCGACAACTAGAGCGGTAACAGACAAATACATCTATCAATTCCATAAATTTAACATTTTCAAAAATGTAATCAAATTTTACCAAAATAACATTAAATCAGCCAAGTTCTACCAAAATAACATTCCCTCAACCAAGTTCTACCAAAATAACATTGCGTCAACCAAGTTCTACCAAAATAACATTCCCTCAACCAAGTTCTACCAAAATAACATTCCCTCAACCAAGTTCTACCAAAATAACATTCCCTCAACCAAGTTCTACCAAAATAACATTCCCTCAACCAAGTTCTACCAAAATAACATTCCCTCAACCAAGTTCTACCAAAATAACATTCCCTCAACCAAGTTCTACCAAAATAACATTGCGTCAACCAAATTCTACTAAAATAACATTATATCAACCAAATTCTACCAAAATAACATCGCGTCAACCAAGTTCTACCAAAATGACATTGCATCAACCAAATTCTACCAAAATACCATTGCGTCAACCAAGTTCTACCAAAATATCAGTACATCAACCAAGTTCTATCAAAATAACATTAAATCAACCAAGTTGTACCAAAATGGCATTGCGTCAACCAAATTCCATAAGCCATGATGGCACATATTAATGTTCTCAATTTGTCAACATAGTTAGACTCCTGTGTCACCAAGACTTTGAAGGTAATCAGGAGATGTTTAGTCATAAAGGAGCCTGGTGATGTGTGGAGAACGGTGGGATATAACTGGCTAACATTTGAATGGCAGAGAATTAAACTAGCATACCAGTAAATAAAGTTTTCTTGGACATAGTATGAATATCAAATATTTACAACTTTGAATCTGCTGTTGACAAAAAATAAATAAATTGAAGGAATGATAGTTCATTAACAATATAATATAACGACAAGTGTGTAACGGAGATATTTCAAATTTTCCAAATTCTCCCCCTCTAAACCCCCCCCACCCCCGGTTCCCATTTTAGCCGTTAACGAACTTGATATTTAGTTTTACATGAAACGCCTGTATGTGGAGTTTGATAACGTCAAGACAAATTTTGCGACGGTTAGAGAGGTAACAGACAAGTGTATACGAACGGAACTCAATTTCGTCACCTCCTTCTCACCAATGTAGCATCGATTGAAATTTTTCAAAAAACGTGGCATTTTTACAATCTCAACTGCTGATTTCATTTAAGGGAAATCTGCAAAAATTATATACTATAAGGAAACAACTTATTGAAAACATTACTCTATCTTTAAATCGTCTGAATGAGACGGTGGTTTTATGTGGGCTGGAAAAGGTTCCTGGAAAGATTTGCTCAAATATAATCTCTAGCGGTTTCCAAGAAATGCCCTGTTGTATTTTACTTATAAAGCGGCAGTTTTGTTTCTACGAACTGCTTCAATATTCTCACCGATACATATGAGGTTTAGAGAGGAGTAGAATAGGCAAAATATATCCGCAAGCAAATGTCGGATCGAAAAATATTTAAATAACAAATCGTTTCGATTAAATATTTGATTCTCTCTAGCTCAAAAATAAACAGAGTTATTTATACTTTTAGCAGATTTCCCTTGAGAGAAATCAGCTATTGAGGTCGTACTCATGACGCGATTTTCGAAATTTTTCTTCAAATGTCCATCGATCCTACCTAGGAGATGACGAAAATGCGGTCCGTTCAAAACTATATATATATATATATATATATATATATATATATATATATATATATATATATTTTTGTCTGTTACCGCTCTAGTGTTCACAATTATTATTTAATCGTTACCAAGCTCGATATTAAGTCGTTTTATGTAAAAAGAAAGATCAAGTTCGTTAACGGCTGAAATCGGGCCAGGGGGAGGGGGGGGGGTTAGAGCGGAGGATTTTCGAAAATCGTTATCATAGGTCGGATCGAAAACTTGTATGTAAACAATCTTATTGTAAATTAAATGCACTATAAATATTGTTGTATACATTTATTCACTATCTTGAATATTAACATAGATATTTGCGTTTTCAGTTTTCAGCCATCAGTAAACCGCCACCTTGTTACATAAACAATACTCTGCTACATAATAAATCACATTATTCGAAGTTTAAATACCAAAAATTGTATTGAAGAGACCTTTATTATACGAGGTACATGCAAATATGTCCCGGTAACCCCCTCCCCCGTCTTAAGGTCTTGGACGACTAAAATTTGATTGATTGTGATAACAATTATTCTGACTCATTATTATTTACAGTACTAGATATAGTAAATAGTTCTATATAAAATTAATATGTTATGTTCTGATATATTTCAGTAATTGTTTTTATTTCTGGTGTCAGGCGGGCTGACCCGTTTGTTTAAATTTCTAACCTAACGCTTCCTGTCGGCAGGTTATCGAAATTGGATGAATCATTTCTTATTTCCGTTTGTATTTATTTACGGAGGTGTTGTGTTACCAGTATGTAGATTTATCTATTACTAAACTTCACGAGGGAAATCTGCTTAATTTACGCAGCCCCTGCGTGACGGGCGTTTTAGTTTTCCTGTATTTAGAAAACCTCTACTCTTGCTGATGCGGTTTGCACATAACGCATATATGTCAAATGTTATGTTCAGCTGTAATATGAAAATCCCACTCACCCTGTATTTTTTTCTAAGGGAGAAATAGAGAATATATTGAAAAATGACATCTGTGACTTATCATCCCTTGGGAAATCTGCGGTTTGATGGATTTTTAACATGTTAATATAAGAATAGAATAGCTGAGCACTAACCACCAGGAAACCTGATTCAAAATCAAGTGTTTCTATTGCTGGATAATCATTATCAAAGACAGTTTTATCTACAAGTACTAAAAGAATTCATACAAATCATAGCTATAAACATCAAATTGACTACTTTCTATATGATAAATTCTTCATATTTTATGGCAAGGGTCTCCAATAAAAAAGGTCATTTTCAGCGAAAACTTTATTGAAACATGTTTCGTGGCTTACTTGCCACCTCTTCAGGCTATCCCTTTTCAAAACAGAAATATAAAAAATTAATAAACTTAATTTAGATATTCCACAATAATTCTTTTGCTAGATATTGTATTAGTAGGTGCCTATATCTATGATAAATTTATTAAATCTAATAATAATTTGCTACTTAATAAAAATATAATATGATAAGATATCATTTATTTTATTTTATTTTAAAAACATAGAAATAAATTTCGAACTTATTGACATTTTTCTTTAGAATTACTAATGGGCAAGGGTTTTTGTAGACCTTCTCCGAATCATGCGCTATTCTAGGAGATCGAATCTCTTGATTCTTTCGGTGATTCTTCCTCTGGTACTAAAATGGGCAGGTTCGATCTCAGGAGAAGATCTCTTTTTGGATTATACAAAGCCTAGAGTCACCCGGTTTGAATAGTTATTACTATTTTGTGATATTTGCGAAAAAAACGTACTATTGGAAAGTGGATACTCTCGAGTTTTAAATGGCCCCCATTAGTTAACAGCGGTGTGTTCGAGTGACGTCCACTTCAGTTCCTGTAAAAATGTTGCCGGACAACAGAAGGCATTTTGTTTTCTACGCTTTGCTCAGTGCGAGTCAGTAATACCGGTTGAGCTTGACTTCTGTGCAAAGTACGGTGCTCCAACAGGCATGGAGGATTAGATAATGTTATGAACAATTCCGAGAAAAAGGTATTTCGTGTACAAGTAAGATCACTTATACGTGTGGCGTATGCCGAGCATCTAAAGGAACATTTTATCATCCCTCTACATAATTAATACTTATGAAGAGATATAAAAAAAAAAAAAAAAAAAGTTTTGAGTTTCTCCTTCTAAAAAAAAAAAGTCCCTCAAGCAGGGCTGCGTAAACAAAGCAGATTTCCCACGTGAAGTTTTACAATAGAGAAATCTGCCTATTAACAACAGTAGTAGTGACGAAGCTCTATACCAATTCATGAGGGACGAATAGTTAGGGAAACGGCCGAACTAGCCGGAGGAAACTCAGGAATGTAGCCGACTTCTGCCGACTACACACACAATACAAATGCAAATATTCAAGATAGAGAATAACTAGTATAGAACAATATTTATAGTAAATTTAATTTGCAATAAGAATGAGTCTATACACTTTTCCGATCCGACGCATAATAACGGATATATTTCGAATTATCGAAAATCCTCCTCCTCTAAACCCCCCCCCCCCTCCTACTGGACAGAGTATCGTGGGACAACTGATGTTTAGTGGCCAACAGTTACTCACCTTGTTGCAAAGCCTAGAATATTTTAATGACATTTTGGAGAAGTTTAATGTCTTCAACAAAGTTAAGACGTTCATCTAATACAACTCCAAGATATTTAACTTCTTTGGACGGTTTGTGTATTGCATCTCAGATCTCAACTCTCTCTCTCTCTCTCTCTCTCTCTCTCTCTCTCTCTCTCTCTCTCTCTCTCTCTATCTCTCTCTCTCTCTCTCTCTCTCTCTCTCTCTCTCTCTCTCTCTCTCCCTCTCTCTCTCCCTCTCCCTCTCCCTCTCCCTCTCCCTATTTCTATCCTGCAAGAATAGCTTTGAGTTCTCAATACCTTTTCCTCCACTAAACAAATAAACCAGTTTTCCAAACCTAACTTTGACCCCTTCGGACATCCGGCTCTCGCACCATCCGCTTCCTCTAACCAACCTAATTTCCTGAAAAGTTAGCCCCCCCTCTACCATTTCTGGGGGTTGTGAAAAGGAAATTGGAAAGACCTACCCCTTAAATATTGGGGATTTAAATGAATGCAATTTAGGTTTTAGATGGATTCTGTTTCTTCTAATAATTGCTGTTTTCATTTCGTCTTGAAAATAACTTCCTTTAGTGTCTTAAACCTACTCTCCTAAGAGTTTGAATTCGTTTTTGATACTGGGTAAAAGAAATTACTAACTATCGGCGGGTGTTTCTTCCATTCCTCTAAATTCTCGTTTCGGTGACTCAAGTAACGTTACGAATTATTACCCACTATATTTCAGCAATATCTCAATCGGCTTCTTCAGGCGGTTTTGATTATCTCGGTTAGTGGCATCTGCGAACGGCATTGCCACACTTAACGACTGGAATGAACCCAGTGACGGAGTTCAAAACAGTATACTAAGTTTTTGTTTCTTATTCGTCTCGGTTCTGGGGTTTTATGGTAAGCTATATACTGTAAAAAGAACCAAGCGGTTGTACATTTAGAATAGCTTGTTATATTTATTCCTCTGAATCATATGATGTATAAACGAGTGACATTTAGAATTGGGATGATTACAGTGATCCTTTGCCAGCCGAAACTTGCATTGCATGCAGTATGCATACTCTAATACACCTGTTGCATATAGAAGAGTAGATTTTCATTACACAGATACCCTACAAACACAACTTCAGTGTTAAACAGAGTGGAAGAGGGTTTAAAGCTGGGATAATACAGCCATTGGTTAAGCCAGGAAAGAGGGCCATGACATGTCCAGCATAAAATATCAATTGCTGTATGAGGAGAAGAAGGGCAAAAGATTAAATACGGCTGAGGGGCTGCATATAAGGCTGGACAGACAAGGGAATGTAGATCGGAATATTAATAAGAAGGAGGAGGCGGCAAGGCTGCGACATGTCGGTGACGAGGCCCTGTTTTCTCTACGGGGGCAGAGGTTCAGTCGCCCGGCAGTCGTGGTCCAGGCAACGCAGCTTTAATCAGATACCTCCTACATCTCCTCTCTATTACTAGTATGGGGTTAAGTGTTTATTTTTTAGATGTCTCTTACAGTTCCTCTGGGTGGTTTTTTCAGAGGTTCCCACCCACTGTGATATGTTTCCCATATACATCTGTAATTTGTGTAGGTTTTATAGATTTAATTTTATTTAGTGTTTTGACATATGCTTATCTTTGTTTGCTTCTTTTATTAGTTGACTTGTTAGTAGATTTTTTATTGTTTTGGCTTTAAATTTTAGTAGTTGACTAGTTATTAGATTTTCTAGTTTTATTTGTTGACTAGTTTTAAGATTTTCCATTGTTTTAACTCATTATGTGTAGTTCAGAAAACTACACAACAGAATTTTTAAAACACAAAATTCACACTGAGACTATGAAACTACCCATAATACTAACTGATCAACACCCACTTAATGACCCTTTCACCTTAAACGAACTAAAACTGACATTATCATCTTTACGAAAAACTTCACCAGGACCAGACCTAATTACATACGATATGATACAAAATCTACCTAAACGAGGCTTGCTAGTTCTTCTTCATCTACTGAACGAGGTTTACATTAGCGGCACGTACCCTCACAACTGGAATGAAGCAATAGTTATACCAGTACTCAAACCTGGAAAAGATAAAAGAAAGGCCACCAGTTACCGTCCAATATCATTAACCAGCTGTCTGTGCAAAGTCGCAGAAAAAATGATAAACAAAAGGCTCCTGTGGTTTTTAGAGAGTAACAGCCTTTTATCTCCATACCAATGCGCATTTAAGCCAAATCATTCAACAATGCACCATATTGCGCGATTGGAAAGCGAAATCCTTAATGCTTTCTTTGGAAACAAATTAATGTTAGCAATATCCCTCGATCTGGAGAAAGCATATGACTGTGTCTGGAGAAGAGTCATTCTCTCCCAGTTGATCGAATGGGGTGTCCAAGGAAACATTATCAGATTTCTGGATAACTATTTGTCTGATCGAACTTTCAGAGTGAGGATAGGTGTTGCTATATCAGATCTTTTTTGTCAGGAGAATGGAGTGCCTCAGGGAGGTGTGCTGAGCACAACATTATTCAATATAGCTGTGAACTCTGTAGTAAAATATATCCCTAAAGAAGTATCTTATTGCCTGTATGCTGATGACCTAATAATATACACTACATACTCATCACTTTCATACACACAAACATTAATGCAAGACACTCTTGATGAACTTTATAAATGGTGTTCTGTCACTGGTTTCAAAATATCTAGTGAAAAAACTAAATATATTATTTTTACACGTAAAAGGAAATACGAACTACCTATACTTACACTGAACACGACTCTAATAAACAAGACGGACAAACTCAAATTTCTTGGACTGACATTCGATAGTAAACTGACGTGGGTATCCCATTTAAAAGAACTCCTTGATAAGTGCAAAAAGAGTTTGAACTTATTGAGGATTCTTAGCAATACAAAATGGGGAGCAGACAGATGTTTAATGCTAACATTTTACCGTTGCAATACCAGGTCTTTACTGGACTATGGATGTATAGCATTTTCATCAGCCAGCTCTAATGTTAAAATATTAGACACTATTCACTACACAGGACTGAGAATAGCAACAGGGGCCTTCAGATCAAGCCCTGTAGAAAGCCTATGTGTAGATGCTGGAGAGCCTCCATTAAAATATAGAAGGCGTATAATCAATTTAAAATTTATTTTAAAATGTAAAGCTTTAGACACACCTTGCATCCACACATTCTTAAACAATACACCACATTTCAACAAATTCATAAAGAAAAAATGTAAACACAAACCACTTCTTATACGCACATTAGAAAATTCCGCAGACTCAAACATTTTACAGACTCCTATGTACAACAATACTTTACTATCACTTACTCCTTGGAGAGTAAATAACTTATATATTGATTTAACATTAACAAAATTTAATAAAAATGACCCCCTTTCTTCAAAATTTTACATGACTGCATTTAACTCAATTACTGCAAATAACCCAAACGCACTATACACATTCACGGACGGATCCAAGACTGACTTTGGAACAGCAGCTGCTGCACTCATTGACGACCACACATATGCCAAAAGATTAAACTGCACATCAAGTATTTACTCAGCTGAACTACACGCTATACTCCTATCTCTAGAAAACCTCCAAAATGTTCAAAATCGCCAAATAATTTTATTTTCGGACTCTCTAAGTTCTTTACTCTCTTTAAAAAACATATATTCCACTCATCCTATTATAACAAACATTTTTGAACACATTCAAAATCAACAAAATCACATAACATTGGTGTGGCTACCAGGACATCAGAATATTGGACGAAGCACTGAAGTTGACATGCTCGCAAAACTAACGACAAAAAACACCAATACTGACATTAAAAAAATAACATCGGACGACCTACAAAACTACATTAAAACTAACATACTCCAAGAATGGCAACATGACTGGTTACTAACAGACAACAAACTGAGACAAATTAAAACTACAGTTAAGACATGGAGTGACAAATTTGAGGTATTTACACGGAGAGACGAAGTAGTCCTTACGAGACTACGTATAGGTCATTCTTTCCTTACCCATGGTTACCTATTTCAAAAGAAAAGAATGCCTAACTGCAATGTGTGTAATGCTCCGCTTACAATAAAACACATACTAACAGACTGCAAAAGACGTGACCATCTAAAGATCCCTCATGACTTACACGACTTACTGAAGGTAGCCCACACATACCCATAATACTCCAACATTTACATGACATTAACATATACTCACAAATTTAGAATTGTTACATTTTAAAATCCTTTTTAATCCTTCTTAAATTAAATATTTTAAATTCCAGCTAAACCGTTTTACTGTATGTTTATGTGTGTGTATGTGCGTATGTGTGTGTGTGTGTGTGTGTGTGTGTGTGTGTGTGTGTGTGTGTGTGTGTGTGTGTGTGTGTGTGTGTGTGTATTTGCGCGTGTGTTTGTGTGTGCGTGCGAGAGTGAGTGTGTATGCATGTTTGAATGTGTGATAATGAAAGTGAGAGCATATGATTGTAAATATTTTAGGTGTTAGAAATCTTCATTTTATTTACATACTAATTTATATTTATTTGATTTTAGTTTAGTTTTTATCCATTGAAATTATATAATTGTTTACGTAATTTTATTAGTTTTTACAGTTTTTGTTTTTGAACTTAATGTTTTGTTTTTATTTATTTATTTTATTTGTTATTTTGTGTTTATTGTTGTTTTTCGTTGTTTGGTTATTTGATTTCGTTCTATTATTTAGTTGAGTTTTATTTAGTTGTGTTTCGTTATATTGTTGCGTTCTGTTATTTAGTCGAGTTTTGTTATTTGTTTGCGTTCTTATCTTGTATTATTTAATTTTTTCTTGTTTCTATTTTCATTTTGTATTTTGTTTATATAAATTGTTTTTGTTGTTTTTTATGAGCAATATCGCCTCGCTGCGAACGCTCCAAAATAAAATAAATAAAATAAATTAACTCATTATTTTGTGTTTGGTTTTATGACTGTTGTTTATTTTGCTTTTGTGCCATGCTATGAATGTTAAATTAACTCGTGGTTGTGTTTGTCAGCAGGCACTGAGGATGGAGCGTTGACTCCGAAAGTGCACTCTGCATAATATTAAAAACTAGTAGAGGACTTGGCCTTCTTATTGATCCTTATCAATTTGTTCCTCTACCATCCAGCATATTCCAGAGATTAAATATCGAGTTTGATAACGATCATACAATAATTGCGATCGCTTGAGCGTTAACAGAAAAAAATGTGTATATATATAATTTTAACGGACCTCATTTTCGTCATCTCCTGGATAGGATCGATGGAAATTTGAAGAAATGTTTTGAAAATCGCGTCATAAGTACGACCTCAATAGCTGATTAAGAGGAAATCTGTTCCCCTGTTTACATGTCCAACTCACTACCACTGAGCTATACCAAAGATATTGTTCTTGAATGACTTCACCTGTTTTATTTGCATCCACACCCCTCTTCAATTAGTTGCACTCCTGTACTTCCGTACAAAGTATTTTATACGTGTTACTTTGAGAAACCCATTAAACTAACACCCAAAGACTGCAAGTGTCTTCTCAAGTGAGGCTGAGTCTCAATAAGGACTAACTACTTCGTGTGATTCGTCTTAAAGCACGCAGCCTGTTTAAAGATTACCAATTAAAATGCTAATCTAGAAGTCAGGGAAATTCTGTTCGTATTTCAGTTTAATTGCCTATTTACATGCAGAAGTTAGTTGCAGCAATTTTGGATCGATAGCAGCCCTCTTCAAACTTCAATGGATTCCGAATTAAATATAAATGGAACTTCTAACACTTCCAAGTAAAACTTAGTCACTACTGCACTTGCTAATGAGTTCTTTTTCACCTATAAGTTAAATTTTTGGAAGTTAATATTTATAGTGCCTTCCGGGAAATCAATCTGATGATTATATTTTTAATGATTTTTATGTTCTTTATTTCCTCTTCTTGTCTAAATCCTCACTTACAACATGTCAGTGGTGCAAGACTGGAGTGTAGATTAGAGTTGTAGTCTGCATGCTCATACTGGCTAATAGTCTATCATTAGTCGGCTGATGCAGGCTACTGGCTACAGAGGGATGGCTATCTAAATACTCTGGCCTTCGATAGAATTTTATCCACTCATGCTGTTACTTTTGTGAATGGGGTTTTCCTCGTGATGTTTTTATTGCTGGATGGTCTGATGCAGAAGGCAAAGGGAAACCACTGCATGTCCTTTTCACCCTCTTATTCCCCTGTTCGGTCTCGTGATAATCAGGTTTACCTGTTCACGAGACTAATTACCAGGTGTAGCCTGTACATACTACAGGTTCTTTATTAAAGCCTACTTTGTGCTACTAAGGCTAATTGGCACGGGCAATCTAGAAGATACTACCGTTTTCTAGCTGAGAGGGACTAAGGATTTTATTTAACGAATTTGTCACTAAATAAATTCCTATTTTTCTGGCGAGAATCGTACTCAAAACTCTTGGTTTATCGAGAGAGACTACCATAAACTCTGAAACTCACATATGCTCTGCCTCTTTAATTGTTAAATGTGTAGAATTGCTGTCTAAACCTGGTTGTTCTTAAGCTTCCTCCTCTTGTTTATCTTGTCTAATATCCTTCAATTCCTTTTTGTTATGCCTATTTTATGCGTTAAAATACATTAATCTACTATATTTCAAAGAAGAGAGGTAATGAAAAATTTTCCTTTTCATACCCACAATTGACTAAGAAGTAGAATTCGGTTTAGGTAACGTTAATCAAACCTCGGGGGAGCGACTATCTTTCAAAGTAAATTTAGATTGGCCTATATTGAAAAGCTTTATGAAACTTGCTAATCTCCCAATTGTTTTAATTACGATAAAAAATGTCAACTTATATGACAGAGTCCATCAAGCAGGGGCTGCGTAAACTAAGCAGATTTTCTAAGTTTTTTAATAGATAAATCAACAAATTATAACACATCACACCACCACAAATAATATGTGTATAAATACAAAGGGTCTATTTTAATAACCTCCCAACGGAAAGCGTCTGAATTATAATCAAACAATTCAGGCATCCTCTCAGAGCTTAATAAATACATATATTTTTCAACGGAATGAAAAACAATTACTGAAATATATCTGAATATAACATATTAACTAATGCAAACTATAGTATATCTATTACTATAACTTATAATGCTTCAGAATTATTTTTTATCTCTATAACAGAAATTTTAGTAATCCAATAACTTAAGACGGGGGGGGGGGTCAATAGATCATATTTGCATGCATCTTGAATAATATTATTATTATTTATTATCGTCCACTTTTTGCAACTTAGGCTAATCGGGACGAGTTATCTACGGGTTACCACCCTTTTCTAGCCAGGGTGGCATTTTAGGACGTTATTTAATGAATTTCGTCACTAAATAATTTCCTTTGCCCAAGCGGGAATCGAACTCGCCACTCTAGGTTTACCATGTGAGATAAAGGTCAACGCTTTAACTCGCATGGCTAACCTGAGCCCCTCTTGAATAATAAAGTTCTCTTGAAAACTATATTTGGCATTTAAGCTTGGAATAAAGTAGTTTATTATATAATAGAGTTTTTATGTGACAAGAGTTGGAGTCAATATCTCGGTTAATATTAAGGATAGAGAATAAATGTATATAACAATATTTATGGTACATTTAATTTGAAATAAGATTGGTTCTATACAATTTTTCGATCTAGCGTATAGGAATGCAGATATTTCGAAAATCGCCCCTCCCACTGGTCCGATTTCACCCTGTAACGTACTTGATCTTTGTTTTTACATAAAACCATTAAATATCGAGTTTGGAAATGGTCAAGCTGAAATTGCAGCCGCTAGAGCGTTAAAAGACATATATATATATATATATATATATATATATATATATAGATATATATATATATATATATATATATATGTCTTTTAACGCTATAGCGGTTGCATTTGAAGAAATTATTCAAAAATTGCGTCATGAATACGACCTCAATAGCTGATGTCCCTTAAGGAAAATCTGTTAATATTTACTTAAGTAAGAAAAGAGATTTGCCAAGAGGCTCCCCATCAGGGAATCCAAGACCATTCTGGTCCTCATTCCTACGAGTGATGATCTGTTAATACAGATAGCAGTCATATTATGTACAAGCTACCCTTTCATCCATTCTTACATCTCAACTCATCACGGGAAGTCTGTATTTGATGAATGGTTCAGGTTGAGTGGACGTGAAATCCATAAAAGGCTGAACGCACGCCAAACCATCTATAAAGGTGGTATTTATGAGCTTTTAAAGGGCTGCTAGACGTTGAAAAGAGTTTAATGCTGTTATCGATGAATTGGCTGAAATAGAATTTTCAGGGAAACGTCAAGAGCCCTCAATTCAGAGCATTCATTCATGTTATTCACCGTACCTCAATATTTAGAATTATTTGTATTTTTATCACAGTCTCTCCCCTCTTTCCTTCATATTCTTTATCGCGAGCATTCGAGGTTTTCCTATTTCCATTTTTTTTTTTTTTTTTACACTTTTTCCCCTGTCATAAGAAATGTCTAATTTTCTCCACCATTAACTTGATTTTTTCCTCCCTTTTGGTATATATGGGTTTTCATTTACAATAATTGAATCCGAATGCACCTCTATAAATCAATACCAGCCGCATTATAATCGCCATTCAGCTGAAGAAATATTTGAAGATTTTTTAGCGACTTCCTCGTCTTGTAAACAGCTAAAGTAATGCCGGGATTCTGTTGAATTTTAATGTAGCTCTGGATTCCAAGAAGAACTGGATATCAATCTTATTTAAAGGCCAAGTTTAAGCAGAGTATTACAACATATATTCTATACTCAAGTTAACAATTTGAATTAACGTCTTCATTAACTTGTTACATTAGAGATATAGTTTGAATTCCTTTAGGAGAAATAGGAATTAATATAGAGAATATCTCACCAAATAAAATACTAAGTTCTATCCTGAGTAGGCAAGTATATAAACCAATACTTGATCTTTCCTGGGAAAAAAGACTAATACAAAATAAAAAGTCGGTCACGCAGGTTCTGCGTAAACTAAGCAGATTTCCCATGCATGTCAACTACCTTGAATGGTAAGGTAATAATTACAAACGGTAATAAGAAATCTTTCAGTCAATTTACAATACAAGTTAATAATCTCTTTAACGGAAAGCAATCAGATTTGTTCTATACAATTTTTCGATCCAACGTAAAGTATCGGAGATATTTGGAATTTTCGGAAATCCCCCATCTAAACCCCCTCCCCTCCTGCTTGCCCGATTTTGGACATTATCGATTTTAGTCTTTCTTTTTATATAACACCATTAAATATCGAGCTAGGCAATGAACAAAATGAAATTTTGAGTTAGGCAACGACGTTTCGAAAATCGTGTCACGAGTACGACCTCAATAGCTGATTTCCCTTAAGAGAAATCTACTAAAACTTACTTTTACAATTTGCAATCAGTTATTATTCTTTCGATTCCCAAACTGCTTGTCTTGAGCATTATTAATAACATTCGTCCAAATTGTAGAAAGCAGACGGTGCTTAGTCAACCAATAAAAGTGAGTCACGCAAGGGCTGCGTAGACTAAGCAAATTTTCCACTTGCTGGTACAAAATACTAGAGATTTCATCTCACCACATATTCAGACTAAAAACCAGAAAGTACGAATTACTCCCTTAATATACGAGCTGCGAAAGTATGCATTAAACTGTAATTCTAGAGCATTAAAAGTTTAACAAGATTGGTTCTATTACGATTATCGTTCCCTCTCAGAATAACGGTGATATTTTGAATTTTCGAATCCCCTCCACCCTCTTAACTCCTACTATTCCTGGCCCGACGTTAGATGATTACAAATATGATCTTTAGCTTTGAATGAAACGGTTAAATACTGAGTATGGTATAGATAAAATTAATATTTTTTCTGTAATCGTTGAATAATGGTAACATTACTAAACTGAAATGAGCGAAGAATGCGAAACATTTTGCAATAGAGTGAAGAAAGTAATCACTTTCTTCACAAGTGAAGAAAGTGAATTGCCTTCTTAATTAGTAATAAGTATAAATTAAAAAATAATTTGAAGTTGGAAATTAAATGCTTTTAAATGTTTCTTAACATTGTAAGAATTTATTTTAACAAAATAAATTGAAATGTGAATGAATTATTGGTGGAAATAATCAATATATTTTAAAATTTAAATGTAATAATAATTACCTTCCTTGTTTATAACCTGCACTTGTTTATAACCACTACTTCACAATCATCACTAGTTGTTTTATAACTATGCTTATAACCTTTCACAACCATGCTTATAACCTACCAACAGCATACCATAATCTTCACAACATCCTAATTTTGTTCATATTCTGGTTAGATCTGATTATGTATTACACGATTACAGAAAAAAGTCCGTCACGCAGGGGCTGCGTAAACTAAGCAGATTTCCCTCGTGAAGTTTTACAATAGAGAAATTTCACGAGAGCCGAGCCAGTCAAAGAAACGGCCGAACTAGGTTTTGGCGGGAAAGTAACTCTCGTCCGTTAGGCTCCGAGATTAAATTAAAAACAATTCAATCTCAAAAAACAACAAGAACACAAAAAATGGACTTACCGCTAATGATAGCAGCGCTCTGTATACTTATTACACCAACACTAAATAGTACCACAGAATATCCATTATTTGTAAGACTTAATACTGCTGTGAATATTAAGTAAACAAATAAAGGGCAAGTCAAATGGTAAGAACCTTCCTGATAGCAAACAGTCTGAGTTCTAAACAATCAGGTTAGCCAGCTTTTACCGGAAATAAAAGCAATTACGGAAATATATTTGAATATAAGTTATAAATTTTATTCATATAACTATTTATTGTATCCAGTACTGTAATTAATAATAGAACGTAACCTACAACGTAATACAGCTGGATTGTAAACAAACAGGTTAGCCAACCTTTTAGTGCAGTATCGATAGATAGACCGGAAAAACAAACAATTAAAGAAATATATCTGAATATAAAATATTAATTTTGTTGGAAATTATTTATTATAGTTAGTGGAGTAATTTGAAATGAATCTAAATAATTTCTATCTCAATCACTCAGATTTTTGTAGTCCAAGAAAAAAAAAGGGGGGGGGGGTTCAACAGAACGTATTTGTTTGTTCCTCGTAAAATAAAGCTTTGTTGAAAACAATATTTTGTATTTAACCTAATAATGAGGTGGTTCATTAGATATCAGCTTATTATTAATATGTCCCTAGTAGGATTAGGGGTTTACTGAAAGCGGAACTCATTACAAAAAATACAAATACTCGGTTAATGCTCATTATACGGAAAATATGTATAGAACAATATTTATAGTAAATGTAATTTGCAAAAAGATTGATTTCATACAATTTTTCGATCCGACGAATAGTAACGGAGATATTTCGATTTTTCGAAAATCCTCCCCTCTAAACCCCCCCTCCCACTGGTCCGATTTCAGCCGTTAACGAACTTGATCTTTATTTTTACATAAAACGACTAAATTTCGAGTTTCGTAACGATCCGACAAAAATTGCGACCGCTAGAGCGGTAACAGACAAATATATAGATATATATATATATATATATATATATATATATATATATATATATATATAGATATATATATACAGTTTTGAACGGACCTCATTTTCGTCATCTACTAAGTAGGATCGATGGACATTTGAAGAAAAATGTCGAAAATTCCGTCATGAGTACAACCTCAATAGCTGATTTCCCTGAAGGGAAATCTGCTAAAAAAATTTAATATTACACTCGTGACGAAAGTAGAATTTACAACTCTCGTGAAATTACCACACTCGCTTCGCTCGTGTGGGTAAACGTTTCACTCGAGTTGTAAAATGATCTACTTTCGTTACTTGTATAATAAATAACTATTCTCGTAGAGAATGAAAAAATCTTAATTGATGACGCCAAATTTGCATGTATCTTGCATAATAAAGATCTCTTAAAAGTAATATTGGGTATTTAAGCTAAGAATAAAGCGATTCATGAAATATCAGCTTATTTCAAACAAGTATATAACATTTATAGACAATTAAATTTTGAATAACATTGGTTCATTACAATTTTTCCATCCGGCTAGGAGATATTACAAAATTTAAAAATTTTCCCTTCTCTACTACTGGTCCGATTTCAGCCCATATTATACATATCTGTGTCTAACGTATGTTGGATTTGCGAAAATGCTCTGTATACCAGAATATACAGATGGATCTATTGTTAATTCAGTTTGAAATATATTTGCCATTTGATTAGGAAATTTGATTAGGCCTGTTAGTTTCGAATGTCTATGTTGAAGCATGTCTTAGGAATCTCAATAGTATATCAGTCAACAGTGATATGGCATGTCCATAAAATCAGGGCCCTTGTGCTATTAAACTCTTCTTTTGAAAATAGCGATCCAAAATTATTGTTAATTTATATTTGCAACTGGTAACATAGAAAAAAAAACCTATTTCCCGTATGGAGATTCTCACCTTTCTTGAGCCATATTTTTTTCCACTTTTTAATATTATTTAACCTTTTTTTTTAAATAATGTAACAGTTGGCGCAAGTTGGAGTTTGAAATTAGTGTTCGGCAAGTAGCCAGACGTAGGACTTGACTAAGTCCCTAAACAGACTTAACTCACCTTTACTAATTAGAACTAATCTAGCCTTCAAAGAGCATTAGCAGGCTTGTGGCTTTGTACTCCCAGCAGTTCCAGGACTTATTACATCATCACTGCCTCCATTATTATTAAGAAAGGTATTATTCATTATTTTAATTTCAGTTGAGGTACATACATTCATTAATTTATTTAAATATTGTGTTTTAAATAAATATCGTTGATTACATAGTTAAAGGTGGAGAATATACTTAGGACAAATCGAAAATATGTGTCAACGGGATTTGCAGCTGAGATAAAGTTTCATACATATGACGGTAATGCACGTTTCTCAGGCTATGTCAACATTAATTCACTATGTCCCATATTATTTAAGTGTACTTCCATTCTTTAAAATAGTAATAAACAGCCAAGCAGAAACTGCGTCAAATAAGTTCCAAGTGTTGTTTGAAGTGAAAAATATTGAGTATTTGGAGGGAAGAATACGTCCAATTCTTCACACGTTTTTTATTTCAGCGCTAAGCGCTTTCGAAGACTATTCTCTCCGTC
Source organism: Riptortus pedestris (assembly GCA_019009955.1). NCBI lineage: Eukaryota > Metazoa > Arthropoda > Insecta > Hemiptera > Alydidae > Riptortus > Riptortus pedestris. The sequence goes on from CM032232.1 coordinate 118,169,163, forward strand.
TACTTGCACCCACAGGTTATGAGCTGTGTTTAAGCAGATTTCCATTAAGAGAAATCAGCTACTGAGGTCGTACTCATGACGCGATTTTTAAAATTTTTCTTCAAATGCCCCTATCTAGGGGATGAAGAAAATGAGGTCCGTTCAAAATTATATATATATATATATATATATATATATATATATTTATTTATCTATTTTATTTTATGTAAAAAGAAATATCAAGTTCGTTAACGGCTGAAATCGGACAAGGGGAGGGGTGCAATTTAGAAAGTTCGAAATAACTCCGTTACTATACGTCGGATCGAAAAATGATATAAAATCAACCTTATTGGAAATCAAATGTACTATAAATATTGTTATATACATTTATTCTCTATCGTGTATATTAATCGAGATATTTGCATTTTTCAGTGCCTACAACATACCCCCCATTTGTACGGATGTTACATAAACATTACACCATAATGTAACAAAACCACATTAGATGTAGTTTAAAAGCAAAATATTTTTTTCAAGACGCCATTATTACACGAGATACATGCAAATATGTTTTGCTGAGCCCTCCCGCATTAGGTTTTTGTACTACTTAAATTTTGATTTATTTAGATAAAAATTGTTCTAGTTCATTATAAATTACAGTACTAGATATAGTAAATTGTTTTCAATCTAATTAATATGTTATATTCTCATATATTTCAGTAATCGTAATTCTTTGTGGTGGGAAGTTGGCAGAACTGTTTGTTTACATTTCAGATGCTTCCCGTCAGGAGGTTTCTTATTATCGTTTCTATTTATTCACTTTATATTCACGGTAGATGTTGTGTTGCGAGTATGTAGATTTACCTATTGTTAAACTTCACGTGGGAAATCTGCTACGGGCTTTTTATCATACTTCAGGATTTCATGTAGAGAAGATCCGAGATTGTACATACTCCTAGCTTTGGAGTCGAAAGGACAATGCACTAACACATGCTCTACTGTTAATATTGTGTTGGATAACAAATATTTTTTAAGATATATGTATGTGTGAGTACCATACCACCAATTGTTACACGAGCCAGTTAGACTTCTTCGCGGTGGTTTCTTCTACATGATGTTTCTCCGTTTCCTGATATCTGCTTTAATTGAAACTGGAAACTGCTAAATATCGAGATGATTGCGAATAAATATAAACTGAGACCTATAGAGCACAAAATGTTTATCGATGATCTCACATTATTCATTTATCTTTCTATGTCACTTTACGAAATTCTACGGAAATAAACGAAGGCGTTATTGAAGTTTGGAATAAGACATTCCGACATATTTTGGCTTTATTTTTATGCCGTGGTGATTAGGAGAGAACGCGTTCATTTTTTAGTTAGAGGAAAATGTAAAATTCAATAATTGTAGAACAGTTCTGTTGTTTATTTTCAACAGGAGTGGTTATAACATTTCTCGATCCGACAGTAACGGAAATATTTAAAATGTTTTTTTCCTCTACTCTGTAACCCACTTCCCTAGGTTGGATTTCAGTTATTAATAAACTCTTGATTGTTAGGTTCACATGAAAGGTTTCAATAACATTTAGCATAAAATTCAAACAACGTTAAACAGGGAAATTAATGTATTGTCAATATAAATTTGTACTGACCTAATTTGTTTCATCTCCTTGGTAAGAACTAAATAGAATGGAAATTCTATTAAAGATGCAAAACAGTTTTATTATACTATCAAAGTAGCATAGAAGAAAAAATGTGTTAACTTGCCATCATTCCCGTCGAAATGCAAATCCTCAAAAACCAATAATCTAAAATATTTTTGGTGGAATGCAATTAAAGCATTTCATTGTAAGTATGCTCATTATAAATGAAATCCAAATAGTGGAGAAAATGAAGTGAGTTGGGCGAAAATCCCAACATCTACAGCCAAAAACAAGGTATTTTTAAATAGAAAGGTTGTTTTCCCAATTGCGAATTAACTATTTACATTAATGCTTCTGTAAAATTACCTATTCAAATGTCCATCGATTCTGCCTAGGAGATCGAAAATGAGTTCCGTTCAAAAATGTATATATATATATATATATATATATATATATATATATATATATATTCGAAATATATCATAAGCTTGATCGGAACATTGTATAGTACCAATCTGATTACAAATTAATTATTTCCATAAATATTGTTTTAGACAATTATTCTCTATCCTGAATATTAACCGAAATCATCAGCCCCCCACTTCTACTCATGTTACAAAAACAATACTCTGTTACATAATAAAAAACATTATTCGATGCTTCAATACAAAATATTGTTTTCAAGAGACCTTTGTTATACGAGATACAATCCGCCTCCGTTTTAAGTTCATGAATTACTAAAATTTGATTGATTTGAGATAAAAATGATCCTTATTCATTATTAATTATAGTATTAGATATAGTATATAATTTTCAATAATATTAATATGTTATGTTCTAATATATTTCAGTAATTGTTTATCTTTCCGGTGTGAGGTTGGTAGACGTGTTTGTTTACATTTCAAACGCTTCCTGTCAGGATGGTTCCTTATTATTGCTTGTATTCATTCACTTAATATCCACTGTGGTATTTTGTTACCAATATATTGATTTATCTATTGTTAAACTTCAGGAGAGAAATCTGCTTAGTTTACGCAGCCCCGGCGTGGCGAACTTTTTATAATATTTTGAATTAGTTTGTACTTATTAACTAACTACATTTTGCTTGGGTTATCGATTTAGAAGTAGGACAATAGGGTTGATTTGCAAATCAGTTCAGGGAATGCACAGCGGGAATATTCCCGGAATTTTCCCGACGACCCCGGACATCTCATGAATATTGATGGGGGGAGAAGGACGGATCACTATGAAAATCCAGAGCGGATGTAGTGCGAATCTCTCTCTTAGAACACCTGTTCCATGCACCTTTCAATATATAATTGCAGTACGGACATGCCAAAGTTTTGGCGGGCTTTCTGCCGGATTCACCGCCAAATTAGCCCACCTGAACCTCTCAGTCCCAATGGAAACATTCATTACTCTCCTTTATTCGCTTCATTTCTCCTTCGCTTATTCCCTTTTCCTCTAGGACCTTAATCATCTCCTCCTCAGGGACCAAGGGATGGAAATTTATTTAATGGAAACGTGAAGCCCAACCGCCTCTATTATAAGTTGACAATTTATGCATGGTTTAAATAAATTAGAATAGAATTCTGGATTCAGAAATAGTAAAGATATATCAAAGACAATATATTATACATAATCTTAGTATGTTGAATATGTAATTGGACTGAGAATGAGAAGACTTTATTAGCAGGATTCCACAAATCCATATAGTCTACCCAGGAGATGACGAAAATGAGGTCCGTTCAAAATTTTATATATATACACGTTCGTAATTATTGTTTAATCGTTACCAAACTCGATAACTCGATTTAGTCGTTTTATGTAAAACGTCCTTAACCGCTGAAATCGGACCAGGGGGGGGGGGGGGTTAGAAGGGGAGAATTTTTAAAATTCGATTTTCTAATTCTCTGTACGTCGGATCGAAAAAATGTATAAAATCATTCATGTAGGAATTTAAATGTACTATAAATATTGTTATATACATTTATTCACTATCTTGAATATTAACCGAGATATTTGCATTTTTCAGTTTTTAGTCTTTAGCAAACCCCCACTTCTACTCATGTTACATAAGCAATACTCGGTTATGAAATAAATTATATCATTTAAAGCTTAAATACCAAATATTGTTTTCAAGAGACGTTTATCATACGAAATACATGCAAATATGTCCTGTTGAGCCCCTCCCTCTTAAGTTTAAGCTTAAGTTGGACTACTTAAATTTGATTGATTGAGATAAAAATTATTCTGATTCATTATAAATTACAGTACTAGATATAGTAAAGTTTTCAATCAAATTAATACGTTATATTCAGATATATTATAGTAATTTCTATTCTTTCCAGCATGAACTGTTTGTTTCCAGTCGGGAGGTTTCTTATTATCGTTTGTATTTATTCACTTAATATTCTAGATGGTGTTGTGTTACCGGTATGTAGGTTTATCTATTGTTAAACTTCACGTGAGAAATCTGCTTAGTTTACACACCCCCTGCATGGCGGACTTTATTTCAAATAGAATTAATTAAGAAGTAAAAAGCACGTTATCAGAATTTAAATTTGTACAATAATCCTTGACACGTTTAGCAATATGGTTGTATAATATATTTTCTGTTTCTGGAATAGTGTAACCAATTGAGCAATGCTGTCCGTACCAAAATTTTAATTAAGTATATTTAAATGATTATTGCAACTCAATTTAGATTTTTTGCAGTCCACCACCCACAATCCAATGACAATTATCCTACTGTCGTAGGCACATATAGTTTGGCTTCTGTAGAACCAAGAGCTTTTTCATCTTTGGGAGATACCACTGGAGAGAACAGAGAAACGATGTTGGGTATTATATTGGTTGTATAACATTATTCGATCCAACGCTTGATAAGAGGAGTTGAGCGTTATTTTTTATGTTGCTCATTCTCTAAATACGAACTGTGGTGTGAGTTTTACTAATAAATAACTTAACCATTAATTTCCAATGCAAAAATTTTAAATATCCAGTATGGCATAGAACAAATAAAAATTGAGGCTTCTAGAACATATGTGCTTTTTTTGGCTGCATAACGCTCATTTATCTATTTATCTCAGATAAAGGTCATATAGAATTAAAAGTGTTTTTTAAGCTTGGAATAAGATATTTGAATATATTTTTCCCTTATTAGAGTCTGTCGATCCGAAGTCATTTCATGTCGCTTGCAGTAGGTACGAGCTCTTCTCTTAGATCATCTTCCATAAGCAGAATTCCCTGAATGTAAATATGTTATTGAGGTCGTACTCATGACGCGATTTATGAAACATTTCCACAAATCTCCATCGATCCTACCTAGGAGATGACGAAAATGAGGTCCGTTCAAAATTATATATATTTGTCTGTTAAACATAAGCATTATTATATTCATGTTTTATCTATATTGGGTATTAACCGAGATATTTCCATATTTTAGTTTTCGGTCACCAGTAAACCCCCATTCCTGCTCATGTCATATTAACTATAAGTTGTCAGTTCATGATAACCACTTCATTCCAAGGTTAATTGCCTAATATGGTCTTCATTGAACTATTAATTTGTGAGACACATTGACATATGTTCTGTTAATCGTCCACCTCCCTTCCTTCTTTAGTTCTTGGATTACTATAATTTAGTGACTGATATAACAATTATTCTGATTCATTATAAATTAAGATATTTGATATAGAAAATAGTTTTTAATAAATTTAATATGTTATATTCAGATATATTTTAGTAATTGGTTTGCATTCCGGTGAAGAATATTTCATTCCACCTTTTCAGCTGTAAGACGTTGGTTAACCTGTTTAAAATTCAGACGATTTCCGTTGAAGTGTTATTATAATTATCTGAACGATTTCACAATTCGGTTTGTATTTATTCTCTTAATATTCACGGTAGAGTAAAGTGTTACCATTATGTAGATTTATCTATTGTAGAACTTCACGTGGGAAATCTGTTTAGTTTACACAACCCCTGTCTTTTTGAACAGATTCCGGGAGTCCATGTTATTATTAACCTGGATAGATAAGTGATAACAAACCTTATCTTATCAAATGAGCTGCTTTACGCTATGCACTATCTAGGAAGTAAATTTCTTTCTAAAGAAATATCCTAGGATTAGAGTCGATGGCCATATTGGGTATGGTATGAGAATAGGTTGATGGGATTGGCTGTTAGGAGGGATGGTCGAATGACCGTCCTGACCCTCTACTACACCCTATCAATATGCATGAGCTTCCCTAGAGATGGCGCCCTAACCACACACCCCCTCCTTCTCATAAAGGGGACTCTTATAAAGCATACAATTATCTATACATCTTCAAATAATTCTCTATAATATTGTTCTGAAGCATACAAAAAAGTCCGTCACGCAGGAGCTGCGTAAACTAAGCAGATTTCCCCCGTGAAGTTTAATAATAGAGAAATCTAGATACTACTAACACAACACCATCTTCAATATTATGTTCCGAAGTTCCTTCAGAAGGGTAGAATCTGAAATGTAAACAAACACCTCTGCCAACTTCTTACCGGAAAGAAAAACAATTACTGTAATATATCTGAATATAACCTATTAATTTTATTGAAAACTATCTACTATATCTAGTACTGTAATTTATAATGAATCAGAATAATGTTTATCTCCATCAATCAAATCTAAGTAGTCCAAAAACTTAAGAAGGAGGGGGAGGGGTGAACAGACCATATTTGCACGTATCTCGTATTATAAATGTCTCTTGGAAACAATATTTGGTATTTAAGCTTCGAGTGATGTGGTTTAACACATAACCGGGTATTGTTTATGTAACATGAGTAGAAGTGGGGGTTTACTGAAAACTGAAACGAAGTAAACCATGTAGAAACGTAGTAAACCACGTAGAAACGTGGTAGGTAAACCACGAATCATGTCGGACAATAGGAATAAAGTTTGCGCCTAAAAATTGGACGTTAATAAATAATAATAAAAATAAAGTTTGCGCTGAAAAAAAGTAATTTATTGGTGATTATGTGTTTATCCTATTGAGAACTATTTAGTATGTTATACTTACAAGTATCGTATTTCAAATTTGAGGTCTGCCCTTAACGAAATTTAGTTTAAAACCAGAGTATGAAATAAAAAGTGAGTTTACCTATGTGAAAAGAGAATTTTAAAGTCAAGTAAACATATTTCTAGTCAAGTTGGACCAGGATTAACTCCAGATTTGAAGTCTTCGGAAAAAATAGTGAGAATGCCCTAGGCATTGTTTCTCTACATTGAAATATAAAAATGTTGAGGGGAGCGTCTCTTTGACACCCTGTATAAGTCTGTTACTTCTCTAGCTGTTGCCAATTTACGTTTGATCGTTATGAAACTCGATATTTAATCCTATCTGTGTTTATAAAATCATGTTTACTAGGTCATTAATGTTTACATGAGATAAAAAAAAATAATAAAAAAAGTAATAAAAAAAAGTAAATAAAAAAAAATATACAAAAATAAATAAATTTAAAAAAATGCAGTAAGTGTATGTATGAGTAAGTGTGTGAGTATGTGATAAAATAATTTAAATTAATTGAAAAAAAAAACTGAAAAAAGTACATACACTGTCAGTCATTTAATTGTAATATTAGCTAATTGTTATACCAGTAGAAAATAAGTACTTTAAGAAAGAAAACTTAGATTTAGTTAATAAATAATTATATAAAAATTAGCAACTTAAATACCCTTAGGATATGGTAAGAGAAATATATACAATCTATTAGATAATTTATTTACGACATAAAGTATACAGACACTTGCAAACAGCATCATAGTAATATAAATGGCATAATAACCAAGCTGTTGATTGCCCAAACCATATAAATCCTACAATGTTTACATGTTCTAAAAAAGTATTAGTTAAGATGTTTATATGCATCAGTTTCAACCGAGATTCCTTATCTTTAAGTGGTATGCTTGCTCAAAATGGAAAGAAATAAAAATCATTTTTGACATTTAATGATTATTTATTTTCGAAAAGGAAAATTCGCTGCACAGACGGTTTGGCGGGAATGTGATCACCCACCCATCTTACTCACCAGACCTTGGCCCAACAGATGTTTAATTATTTCGGGCCCTTCAAGGCACTCTTAACGGGAAACACATTAATTCGCTCGAGGACTGCAAAACGTACTTAGAGGCGTCCATTGCTCAAAAATCAGAGAAGTTCTAGGAAGATGGAATTAAACACTTACTTGAAAGATGGCAACTTGCAATAGATAAAACTGGGTCATATATAATTGATTAAAAATATTTACAAGAATCTGAAGTATTTATTGGCATTGCCACTAAAAAACGCTACGAACTTATATTAAAACCCAGTATATATCCTTCAGAGTAGTTCCAAGAACCAAAATTAACTCAATATTCTCTTTCAAATAAAAAAAATAGGCCGACTTTACAGGATTCATTGATGAATATTAAATTATATCCACAGGTAGAATGTCAGCTGAACAATGGATCACTGCCGAATGTATCAACTAAATGAATTTCCATTTATAATGCCGTAAATGATTGATATGAATAAGAATATGCTAGCTGTGTATTAATGGAGGCAAACGAAGGGCAGTGTAAAAGGGTTAAACTTTTTTTCAAATACAAAACTTCACTTACTGCAAGTTAGAGGTAGCCTTTACTAAACTGTGCTTATTTACATCTGTTTCAAGGCTTCTATTCGTTCACATTTCAAATGAGTTAACTTTACGCTGTTTTCTGTTAATGGGGGTACTAAAATTGTGTTTAATGAGTTCGTACATAAATAAGTTCCTATTGCTACATGTTTATCAAGTACATTATGTCTAACCCATAACCCTCAAATGGATTTATGCCAGATGTATAAACGACAACAGGAGCTGCGTTAACTAAGCAGATTTCCCACGTTCGTGCAGTTCCAGAGATGTTCCACTTGTGTGCATTTATCTCAAGACGTAAAAGTTCAATGAGAACAATATTTGGTGTTTAGGCTTCAAATAAAGTGCTTCTTAATATAACTGATAGTTATTAATAAGGAATGAGTAGGAATTGGTGTTAACTCAATCCCGAAAACAAAAAAAAAAAGCCAAATCTCGGTTAATAATGAAGATATAGAAAAAAATACATAACAGCATTTAAAGAATAATACATTTGCAATAAGATTTGTCATATTTATTGATGAATTTTCGAAATTTTTTCCTCCAAACATAATCCACTTCTCCTCTCACTGCTCCGATTTTAGCCGTCAACGAACTTAAGATTTTTACATAAAAAGTTTAAATATCCAGTAACATAATTGCGATCGCTAGAGCGTCAACAGACAAATATATATATAAATATAGGGTGTTGTTGTTTTTAGGAGTATTGTTCAGTGTTGGTGAAAAAACCTTAGTTCATTCCAATATTTCGAGAATTTTTATTTTCTCTTCTTCAGATATTGGAATGAACTAAGAGTTTTTCACCTACACTGACCAAAACTCCAAAAAACAACAAGACCATATATATATTTATTTATTTATTATGTGGAGCTCCGCAACTATGGCGACTTGCTCTTCTTAAACTTGGGGGAAAACAAAACAAAAACAAGTAAACAAAATAACAAAACATGGAACACGAAATAACAACAGAACATAGAATAATAATAAATAATAACAAAACATGGAACACAAAATAATATAAAGAACAAAACTAAAAGAACAGAACACAAAAGAAACAAGAAACACGAACATAACATAGAACTAAAAACAGGTGGGAAATAAATAGGTAAAAAGTAAACTTGGTGACTTTGTAACAGAAACTATTCATAAAAAAAGCATCATTCAAATTTAAATATGTCTCACACACACACACACACACACACACACACACACACACACACACACACACACTAAAAAAAGCATCATTCAAATTTAAATATGTCTCTCTCTCTCTCACACACACACAAACACACACACACACACACACACTCACACACACACACACACACACACACACACACACACACACACACACAAGCACGCACACACGCACGCACACACCTTAAAAAATGTAAAATATGGAATTAAATATTCTGAAACTGCCCAATTGTTTTTAAATATGTCAGAATTGTGTTAATATGTGGGCTACGCTCTGTCAGTAGTTCGTTCAATTTATGTGGAATGTTTAAGAAAGCTCGTAATCTGCATTCTGTTAGCAGGTGTTTTATAGTTAGTCCATTGTTACAATGACTACAAGTAGGCTTGTCTTTTCTGTTCATTATGTATGAATGTGTCAGGTATGTATGTCCAATACGTAGTCTGGTGAGGACGACTTGGTCTCTTCTTGAATCTACGTATTGTCTCTTTGACCATCCTGTAACATTGCGTTTTATTTCTAATAGTTTGTTGTCAGTACGTAACCAGTGTTTTTGCCAGTCTGGGAGTATTTTTGTTTGTACAATCTTGTTGAGGTCTGTTGGTGTTAGTGTAGAAATGTCAGTAGTAGTCATTTTTGTTGCTAGTTTTACATGGATATCAGTCATATGTTTAATGTCCATGTGTCCAGGGAACCACAACATTTTAAAATTGCAAGTGTTTAGTGAGTGTATTAGTTCTAGTATTTTTGTAATTAGTGGGTGATTAGAGTAGATGTTTCCCATGGAAAGTAAAGAACATAAAGAGTCTGTGTATAAAATTACTTGGTGTGATTTATTTTCTAATTTTGAAAGTGCTAGTATGATGGCCTGTAGTTCTGCAGTATACGTTCTTGATTCGTCGTGTAGTTTAACTTTGTAAGTTTTGTTTTTGATAGTGGCGGCTGAGCCCGTCCCGTGATCTGTCATTTTTGATATTGTGTTAGCTTTAAATCAATTTGATATATATATATATATATATATATATATATATATATATATCTATATATAAATAAATATATATATATATATATACACACACACATAATTTTGAACGTACCTCATTTTTCTCATCTCCTGGATAGGATGGACATTCGAAGAAATGTTTCAAAAATCGCGTCAAGAGTATGATCTTACTAGCTCATTTTCCTTAAGGGAAATATGCTAAAAAGATTATATTTATTTTCGTCCACTTTATGCTACTATGGCTAGTTGGGACGGATTATCTACAGGATACCACCCTTTTCTAAGCAGGGTGGGGCTAAGGAATTTATTTAATGATTACGTCACTAAATAAATTTCTACAGCCATAGGCGTGGATCGAACTCGCCACTCTAGGTTTACCATAAGTGATTAACACCAACGCCTCAACTAACAAGGACAACCTGAGCCCCTTCCTAATTTTATTTAATGAGATCGTCAATAAATAAGTGCCTATTGCTACATGTTTATCAAGTACATTATGACTTACATGGATACCCATAACCCTCTTATGGATTTATGTCATATGCATAAACGAGAACAGCTTAACGATTAAAATGGAAATGTTCGTAGTGTTATAGAAGATTTACGAACAAACTAGAAAAAAAATAGAGCACAAACACACTGACAAACATAGATAAAAGTAGGCGTACAATGGTTAGAGGAGGCGAGTAGTAGGACCATGAGGACAGTCCAATACACCGTGATACAGACCATAAACCTTGGAGAACCTTGCGATTTATGTACCGTGAAGATAGCGACGGCGAGTCTGTATCTTCAATTATGGCCGGTTCTTTTTATATATCTTCTCCGGTTATTTATAGTTGCTGTAGAAAAGGCATTAGCTACCCCTCAATGATTTTTCCCGCCCATTTGGGGCTGTAAAAATAAATAATAGAAGTAAAATGTTCAATTTTGGCCGTTTTTATGAAAGTTGTGTTATGATGTCGAATATTCGAGTCTAGTAGCATTATAAAAATTGTCTTCAATGAGAAATATTTTAATTTCAATCTAATTATAACGTAATTAAATTCAAAATACTCCTTACATCCTGTAAATATGAATGTCATCCTCAATGGTTTTAACGGATTTACATTCTGGAAAATCAGCTATAGAGGTCGTAATCATGACGCAATTTTCGAAACATTTTCTCAAATGTCCATCGATCCTACTTAGGAGATGACGAAAAAATTCCGTCATGCAGGGGCTGCGTAAACTAAGCAAATTTCCCAGGTAAAGTTATACAATAGAGAAATCTCCATACGAGTGCCGATCAGTTACGGAAACGGCCGAACTAGCTTTCGGCGGGAACCAAAGCTCGTCCGTTACACTTAATAAAAATGCAAATATCTCGGTTAATATTTCAGAGAATAAATGTATATAACAATATTTATAGTACATTTAATTTGCAATAAGATTGGTTCCATAAAAGTTTTCGATTCGACATATAATAACGGAAATATTTGGAATTTTCGAAAATCCCGCCCTCTCTAATCCACCCCCTCCCCCTATTCTGATTTCAGCCGTTAACGAACATGATCTTCCTTTTTACATAAAACGATTAAATACCGAGGTTGGTGACGGTTAAACAAAAATTGCGACCGCTTGAGTGTTAACAGACAAATATATATATATATATATATATATATATATATATATATATATATAGTTTTGAACGGACCTCATTTTCGTCATCTCCTGGGTAGCATCGATGGACTTTTGAAGAAATTCCAGTAAGGGAAATCTTCTAAAAATGAAGTCCGTTCAAAATTGAGATAGATAGATACATAAATTTGTCTGTTAACGCTCTAGCCCTCGTGATTCTTGTTTGATCGTTACCAAGACGTTGACACTTAGACGTTTTATGTAAAAATGATGATAAAGTTCGTTAATGGCTCAAATCGGAAAAGGGGGAGGGGGGATTTTTAAAATACTTAATATCTCCATTATTATTGTATAAAAATAAAAATTGTATGGAACCAATCTTATTGCTAATGTCATGTTCTATAAATGTTGTTAATTACATGCTTTCACTATCCTTAATATTAACACTCCAGAACTCGCACCGTGAGCAAAATACTCACACCCCGATGATAAAAGTTATATCTATTATTATACGTATTTGGTGACAATGGGGCTCTCTCTAGCTACACTTTACATCGTTCTCTTACTATCCTCCTTGGCTCCCAATCATTAGTATCAACTGAATGTTGCCTGGACAAAATTAATCAGCCGGAGTAAGTCAAGTGTGAATGTTTTTCTCACAGTGAGAGTTCTAGCACAACGTTTTTTTGGTTTACTGTGAGTGTTTTTCTCATCAAGCGATTTCTGGTGGATTTTTTTTTCTTATTTAATACAAGAGTTCTTCTCATCGAGTGCTTTGGTGATTTACCGAAAACTGTTTTTTTGGCTTTGGAACTTATCAAACCTCACCTAATCAACCTGACCAACTATCCTGATCAACCAAAATGCCTCTTTTAGAAAAAAAACGAAATGAAGCAACCACATGTTCAGGTTCTAGCACTCCGTCGCCGTTTTGTGCCTATTGTCCGAGAAGAAAAAAAAAATCAAAAAAGAGTTGCCGAACAAGTAAAAAAAACCGTTAGTAATGAACATTTCTTTGTTGTATGTCATTCTTGTGGAGAACAAAACTTCAATTAGTTAAGTAGCTTTTTAAGTTGCCTGACATAATGTTTCTTCAAAACTGAATACCTGTACGATAAATTTTGAATAATATTTTATATTAGTATTTGATGTTTATAATAAATAAACATTTTTTTGTTGAACATATTTTATTTAAAAGCTTTATTTGAGAGAAATAGGTGGTGTGAGAAAAATTCT